>SJXQ01009897.1:361077-551767 GCA_006408695.1 Aepyceros melampus
GGGGAGGGAACAGAACAAAGTTATCCTTCTACTGTTTGCAGAAATACTACTCAAAACTCAAAACTCTACGGCTCTTCAAGGGATTGCCACGATAGTCACTAAAATAAACAACCCTCAAAATAGCCAGCTTAATTATTGCTGTCACCGTAATAGCCAGGATGCCAGCAAAGGCAGTGAATTTACACAGGATGCTGGCTTCCTCAACAAAATCAGACCCAAAGAAACTATAGAAGAATATATAGACTTTAGGAATTAAAGAGAAGGAAAACAGAGGCTAAAAAAAGAAGAGATGAAAAAAACTAATAATAAGGGGAAGAGGAAAAGGGAGGAGGCAGGGGAGTAGAGGAGGAAGAAACTGAGGCAGAAGAGGTGATGTGAAAGGGGGAGGAGAGCAGGAGAGAGGAAACCCTTGGGAAGATGGAAGACTGTTTTGAACTGGGGTGTGTGTGTGTGTGTGTGTGTTAGCCAATGCTGTGAGTGACACTACAGCCTTGGGTGGAGGGTGCCTAGCACTGTAAGAAGATTTGAGAAAAGCAGAGTAAACTTCTACTCTTGCCTTTCCCCCTCCTTGTGTAACTGGAAAGTGTTAATTTTAAATTTACACTGTAACTGCTTCTGTGACTTTAACCCTTTTCTGTTATTATAAACATACATAATTGCCTGGCTCAGGGAGATAACCTGAGCAACTGCCCCCCGCCCCGCCCCCCACTATGAAAGACTGTGAGGAAGTAAAACTAACACAGTGGCCTGCCTGAAGCTTGCCAGTCTAGGGGACATTTGCAAGGACTGAGTAGACATTTTACTATGTTTCCTCAGTTCAGTTCATTCGCTCAGTAGTGTCCGACTCTTTGCGACCCCATGGACTGCAGCACACCAGGACTCCCTGTCCATCACCAACTCCCTGAGTTCACTCAAACTCATGTCCATTGAGTCAGTGATGCCATCCAACCATCTCAACCTCAGTTGTCCCCTTCTCTTCCCACCTTCAATCTTTCCCAGCATCAGGGTCTTTTCAAATGAGTAGTTCTTTGCATCAGGTAGCCAAAATATTGGAGTTTCAGCTTCAGCATCAGTTTTTCCAATGAATATTCAGGACTGATCTCCTTTAGGGTTAACTGGTTTGATCTCCTTGCAGTCCAAGGGACTCTCAAGAGTCTTCTCCAACACCACAGTTCAAAAGCATCAGTTCTTCTGCACTCAGCCTTCTTTACAGTTCAACTCTCACATCAATACATGACCACTGGAAAAACCATAGCCTTGACTAGATGGACCTTTGTTGGCAAAGTAATGTTTCTGCTTTTGAATATGCTATCTAGGTTGGTCATAACTTTTCTTTCAAGGAGTAAGTGTCTTCTAATTTCATGACTGCAATCACCATCTGCTGTGATTTTGGAGCCCCCCAAAATAAAGTCTGACCCTGTTTCCACTGTTGCCCCATCTGTTTCCCATGAAGTGATGGGACCAGATGCCATGATCTTCCTTTTCTGAATGTTGAGCTTTAAGCCAACTTTTTCACTCTCCTCTTTCACTTTCATCAAGAGGCTTTTTAGTTCTTCTTCACTTTCTGCCATAACGGTGTTGTCATCTGCATATCTGAGGTTATTGATATTTCTCCCAGCAATCTTGATTCCAACTTGTGCTTCTTCCAGCCCAATGTTTCTCATGATGTACTCTGCATAGAAATTAAATAAGCAGGGTGACAATATACAGCCTTGATGTACTCCTTTTCCTATTTGGAAGCAGTCTGTTGTTCCATGTCCAGTTCTAACTGTTGCTTCCTGACTTGTATACAGATTTCTCTAGAGGCAGGTCAGGTGGTCTGGTATTCCCATCTCTTTCAGAATTTTCCACAGTTTATTGTGACCCACACAAAGTCTTAGTCAATAAATCAGAAATAGATGTTTTCAAAAATCTCTTGTGTTTTTGATGATTCAACAGATGTTGGCAATTTGATCTCTGGTTCCTCTGCCTTTTCTAAAACCAGCTTGAACATCTGGAAGTTCACAGTTCATGTATTGCTGAAGCCTGGCTTGGAGAATTTTGACATTATTTACTAGCGTGTGAGATGACTGCAATTGTGCGGTAGTTTGAGCATTCTTTGGCAGTGCCTTTCTTTGGGATTGGAATGAAAACTGACCTTTTCCAGTCCTGTGGCCACTGCTGAGTTTTCCAAATTTGCTGGCATATTGAGTGTAGCACTTTCACAGCATCGTCTTTCAGGATTTGAAACAGCTCAACTGGAATTCCATCACCTCCACTAGCTTTGTTCATAGTGATGCTTCCTAAGGCCTACTTGACTTCGCATCCCAGGATATCTGGCTGATTTGAAAGCCCCTGATGGTGACTGATGACTTGCTGAAAGCTTGCTGGTGGGTGATTCCAGAGGAAATGGATTAACTCTGATGTTTTTAAATCATGGGGTTCATATCCTTGTCTCTCTCTTTGAACTCAACACTGACTAGAGCAGAGTTTCTCAGGTAATTGCTATACAAAAAGAAGAGGAATAACACCCATTGTTTGCCAATAAAAAATAAGGATTGGAAGAGTAACGTAAATTGAAGTCATACATGGTTGCATATTTTCTTCAAGTTTTGATTTAAATTGAAAGAGTAACTGGAAAAGTCAGAGGGTTTCCATAGCTGGCATGGTCAGTTTATTAGAAAAACAACTTACAGTAGTCGAGAGAGAGAAAGAGAGAGGTGAACACCTAGATTTTTTTTTAACTTCATAGTAAGATGTGTTCAGGGCTTCCCTGGTGGCTCAGATGGTAGAGAATCCACTTGCAATGCAGGAGACCCTGGTTTGATCCCTGGGTCAGGAAGATTCCCCTGGGGAAGGGAATGGCAACCCACTCCAGTATTCTTGCCTGGAAAGTCCCATGGACAGAGGAGCCTGGTGAGCTACAGTCCATGGCATCACAAAGAGCTGGACACGACTAAGTGTCCATGAGTGACTAGGCACACACAGAGGTACACAGAAAACCAAAATGAATGGGAATGACTGTTGGGGGCCCAAAAATTGATAACCACATGGTCTGTCTACTGTGGTGCCTTTGACAAGGGAGAGGGAGAGGAGGTAAGAATGGCAGAGACAATGAGTAAGGGGCCAGGGTGGCCAGCACTTGCACTATAACGCAGGTCTGTCTTACTCCAAAGTCAAGATTCCAGTGGTGGAAGGGCAGGCATGAACAGAACATAAGATTTAGGAGAAGGAACAAGAGGAAGGGGAGGCAGGAAAGAAGAAGAGCAGAGAAAAGAAAAATTTGTGAAGTTAGAGGTCACAATATAAGGGACACTTCATTATCAACAAGTGTCCCGACAAGATTAAAAATGGATTGATAAGACAACGTTTTTATACTCCTGAAATCTTTCAGAAGGAAGCAGAAGAGGAAGAAGAGGAGGAGGAGAAAGAACAATAATCAAGCAACAACTGACGTATATACTTAGTAGAACTAAGATTTTAAAATACTCCATAGCATTGACATGTATGCACTACCATGTGTAAAATGATAGACAGTGAAAAGTGCTGTATAACACAGAGAGATCAGCTCAGTGCTCTGTAATGACTATAGGGGTGGGATAGGGAGGAGGGAGGCTCCAGAGGGAGCGGATATATGTACACATATCATTGACTCATGTTGATGTACAGCAGAAACCAACACAACATTGTAATTTTAATTATACTTCAATTAAAAAAAAAACACTCCATCTGTGTAGGGTCTTGAAATGTAGCTGAAATTGGGAAGAAGTCACACAAAAGGAAGCATAAAGAATTGTAGGAGGGCAGAGCAGTGGCAGATCTTAGAATTCTTCCTAGAGGAGAAGAGTTCACTGTGAAAGGCAGAAGCTATATCCCTTGTTGTCAATAAGAGTTGAGGGATAGATACAGGAATAGAAAAAGGAAATCAAAAGAAAAAAGGAATGATGAAACAGAATAAGTATTTACAAAGATATATTATAAAAATTATAATTTTAAACATTTTTTTCTGAAATAAAAGAAGTCCTAAATCTTCCTGATGAAAAAATACCATATGCCCTGGAAAATGGCCCAATTTATTTGAATATGAAGACACATCCTAGTAAAGTTACGCACATTACAGATAAAGAAATATTCCTTCAGACATCCAAGTCAGAAGATCAAGCTTCTAAGAAGGGAAAAATATTGGTTTGGCCTTAGATTTGTCCTTTGCAAAACTCAACTCCTGAAGAAGGTAGAGCAAGATGGCAAAATATTCAAGAAAATGGGTTGAACTCACTCACAAAACAGAAAGAGACTCACAGACTTAGAAAATGAACTTAGGGTTGCCAGGGGGAAGGGATAGTTATGGAATTTGGGAAGGTCATGTGCACACTGCTATATTTAAAATGGATAACCAACAAGGACCTATTGTATAGCACATGTAATTCTGCTCAACGTTACGTGGCAGCCTTGATGGGAGGGGGTTTGGGGGGAGAATGGATACATGTATATGTATGGCTGAGTCCCTTTGCTGTTCACCTGAAACCTCCACAGCATCGTTAATCAGCTATCCCCCAACACACACAAAAAAAGTTTAAAGTTTGAAAAAGAAAGAAAGAAAATGGGTACCAAAATGTTCATATCCATTCAAACTCTTCTTCAAATTAGGAAAATGTGTTTAATACACAAAAGAAAGAATGAGTAGTGAAATAAGACAATCATGAAACACTACTTTGCTGAACTTAATACAAATAAATTCACAAACATGGCTGAATGGAGTAATTTTCTAGGAAAATATTAATTTAAATGTAATTTAAAATATAACTTGGGAAATTGATAGATATGCATAGAGCAAGCAGAGAAGAACTGTTCTTTCATCCAAAAATATATCAGGATCAGACATTTTATAGAGTTCAACAATTAGGTCAAGGACAGCATTTCAATGTTACTTGCCTCAGAGCACAGAGAAAGAAGGAGAGCTCTCATATCCTTTTTATGAAGTGAATGTACCATCAGTACAAAAACTTGATGAACACCAACTGACTGGCCTCCCCCTCTGCCTCCTTTTCCTTTATTTCTCCCTCCTACCTCTTTCTCTAATCTCGTGATCCTTTCCTCCCCATTCCTATATAGACCCACACCACAGTATTCAACTCAGTAAAGAATCCCAGGGACAGGGGAGCCTGCTGGACTGCCATCTATGGGGTCGCACAGAGTCGGACACGAATGAAGCAACTTAGCAGCAGCAGCAGCAATAAATATTGAAGAAGAATTTTAAAACAGTATTGGCATAGCAAATCCAGCAGCATACTGCAAGAATAATACCAATAGCACCAAAATAGTTTTTATTCCAGCTATGTAAGAATAGTTCAGTATGATAAAATCTATTACTTTATCAGAATATGAGACACAATAATGAAGGGTTTTTAATAATAGATCACATTAATAGGTTGTATCATCTCTGTAGACACTAAAGGGTATTTGACAAAAGCAATAACCTTTCTTTATTAAAAATAATAATAATGGTAAAATGGGAAAAGATGAATCATACCTCATATGATAAAAGAAAATCTATCTCAGGCCCAACTAATATCATACTTCTTGTAAGGAAAACATTGAAGAAGTCCCTACAAGAGTCAGGAAGTGGACAAGAGTCTCTTCCTTCACTACTATTGTTTAACATTTGCTGGAGGTACCAGCAAGTCTACTATACAAAGAAGAAATTACAGATATAATTGGAAAACAGAAGGTAAAACTATAATTACTTGCAGATAATATCATTGTAAGTATAAAAAGCCTAAGAGAATAAACTGAAAGCAAATGAATGCAATAAAAATTTGATACAGTGATGGGCATGCATTTATTTAAAAATCAGTATTTTTCACCAAAACAAGACTACATGGAAAGCTATAAAGAGAGGGGGGAAAAGCATTAACAATAATAAAAGAAATAGCAAAATACTTAGGTATAAGATTATCAAAATTGTATATGATCCTGCTGACAAAATAATTAGTCAGTAGTCAATCTAAGAAAAAAATGAAAATTTCTATTCATGCCAACCTGAGGATTTTATATATATATATATCGTCTCTAATTATGCTAATTTATAGATTTATTGTAGTAGCAGTAAATAAAACCAATGCAGTTTGGGAGAGATTGAAAGGACCCAAAACAATCATTTGCTTTTTAAAGAAAGATAAACAAACAAGACTGGTTAAAATTTGGGGAGAAAAAGAAAGAGTAGCAATAAGAGTTGACTAGTCCTACCAGGTAAAACATATTATGAAGCAACAATAACTAACAGGTACTAAATAGGCTGACAGACAGAAAAAGAAGTAAAGAATTCAATAAGTGGAGTTAAGATAACTGCATTGCTATTCAAAAATAAATAAAATTGGCTTCGACCCTCTAATGTATATGTACGTGTGTAAGGAATGATGCTAAAACTGAAGTTCCAGTACTTTGGCCACCTTATGCGAAGAGTTGACTCATTGGAAAAGACCCTGATGCTGGGAGGGATTGGGGGCAGGAGGAGAAGGGGACGACCGAGGATGAGATGGCTGGATGGCATCATGGACTCAATGGACTGAGTCTGAGTGAACTCCGGGAGTTGGTGATGGACAGGGAGGCCTGGCGTGCTGCGATTCATGGGGTCGCAAAGAGTCAGACACGACTGCGCGACTGAATTGAACTCAACTGATACATACGTATACCTATGATATAACACATATTATTTATATGTATAAATAGGCATATGTATATATGTATATATACCCTTTATATGTATATAAAATATTATATATATGTATATGTGTATAAAATATTAAACCACAAATGGCAGAAAGAAAACATTTCTTCATAATCTTGAGAGTAATGGAGAAGAACTTTATAGTTTGACTCAAAATCAAGAAACCATTAAAAAACTGAGAAGTTCAATTCTACTAAAAATAAATAAATGACTTTGCTTGGGTAAAACTCACCATAAATAAATCAAAAATATAAATTAACAAGCTCGGAAAGTTGTTACCAATTCATTATAGCCTGAAACGTATGAGTGTGGAGCAGAGAAATATTTATTATGCAGGCCAAGCAAGGAGAACAGATTGCTGGTACTCAAAAGACCCAAAATCGCTGACAGGCTGCAGGGAAGACTGTTTATAGGCTAGTCTGAGGTGAGAGCTTCAGTATGTGCGATCTCTGATTGGTTGGTGATTAACTACCAGAGTGGTTGTTGGAGGAATCTCAGTGCTCAGCTTCTGGTTCCAACCAGTCTGCGTTCCACGTGCTTGCGTTCACCCTGAAGCATGTTGAGCTTCATCCTTCATCCTTCCTGGGGGCTGGGGAGCCTTAGTCCCTTTAGAAGAACCCAGAGATGTGTATCAGAGTGCTATGCACATCTGTTGAGGAGAGCTAGGACTCTGCTTTTTCGCTGTTGTTTCTTGACCACTTTTCTGACGTTTCTGTACTCTCTTACTCCCTAGTTAGCATCTGTTTGCTTCTGCCCTTTGGAGTTCAGCAAAGATCTAGTCAGCTGAAGACTTTCCCCTGCAAATAAGGAATGGAGGATCCGGGAAGGCTTTTGCACCCAGGAAAGCCCCCATAGAATCTGGCTTGGTTTCATTTCTTTTTTTCCCTTCCAGTTTTGTTGAGATGTAACTGATATACAGCACTAAGTTTAAGGTGTACAGTATGATGATTTGATTTATATACATCATAAAATGACTATCACAATAAGTTAGTGAATATCCATCATCTCATATGGATACAAAATAGGAAAAGAGAAAATTTTATTTTCCTTATGAGAACTGTTAGGATTTACTCTTAACAAATTTCATATGTAACTACAGCAGTGTTAATTATATTCATCGTGTGGTGTATTACATCTTTACAATGTTTTTATCTTATAACTGAAAATTTGTTCCTTTTGACTACCTTCATCCAATTCCTCCTCTCCAGCACCCCTAGCCTTGCCCATGTTTCTGGTAACCACAGATCTTACCTCTTTATCTGTGAGTTTGTTGGAAAACAAGTATTTCTATACATTGCTTGTGACAGTTCAAGTTGATAAACCATTGTGGAAAGCAATTGGCATGATTTATCAAATTTACAAATGCAGAGATTTACACTTAGCCTTGGGCAGACTCTGAACCTTGACTACTGGTTAAAATCAATAGAAGAAACATTCTGTTAATAATATGGAGAAAATAGTTGTTTTGATTCTAAGAAAAAAAGAATTTATATCTTTATCTAACTTATACTGATATGAATTTAAGAGGCTATATGAAATCCTAAGTGGAAAGTGCTGAAGACTTTAAAGAAAATTACAAAGGAAAGTGGATAAGTATTTGGTGACATGCCCAAATGGATCTTCCAATCTGGAGTTTCTATAATAATAAAGTATCCCTAGGTCCAATGTTGATGTATGAAAAATCTCTTCTGGCTTACCCACTATCCTCCATTCACAGTTTATTTTAAGGGAATTTGTGTTAAAAATCTCATTACTAATACAGAGAGAGAAAAAATACACTGAAGAGTTAACATAGGTTGCATTAGAATGCCGAGTTCAGAAAATGTTTTCTTTTTTTTATATCCTAAATTCCTTCAGAGTGTTTACATTGAATGTATTGCATTTTGTTTTCTAATTTAATTTCTGAGTCAATATTACACTTGTTTGGCTTGAAAATATTTAATAACGAATACAGTAAAATCTTCTACCCATTGCTGTCCCCATCAGACCATTTCCTACCCTTGGTACTTCCATAATTGCTGTTATTTTCTTGTGACTCTTTCCAGAGTCTCTTTATACATGTGTAGGCAAATAGGAATATGTATGTACATATATTACATATACAATATACACATATTATACATATACATAGTTACACTACCTCTGAGCTCCCTGGTGGCTCAGATGGTGAAGAAACTGCCTGCGGTGCAGGAGACCCAGGTTCAATCTCTGGGTCAAGAAAATTCCCTGGAGAAGGGAATGTTTACCCACTCCAGTATTCTTGCCTGGAGAATTCCATGGACAGAGGAGTCTGGCGGAGGGTCCCAGAGTCAGACACAGCTGAGCAACTAACTATATATGTATGCTGCTGCTGCTGCTGCTTCTGCTGCTAAGTCGCTTCAGTCGTGTCCAACTCTGTGACCCCATAGACGGCAGCCCACCAGGCTCCCCCGTCCCTGGGATTCTCCAGGCAAGGACACTGAAGTGGGTTGCTATCCTTATTTTCTCCTTTAATAAAAGGTAACATCATAAATCTGCTAAGTGTCACCATTTCTATCACCATTTCCATCATGTTCCTAGTTCCCAATCTCCTGCCAAGTCCCACTTAGACACTCTCTTCAGTGAGCTCCTAGACTGTAAATTTCTGAGCGGTAAACAAAGTGTCTTTGTCCTGTGGTGTCAAGCTGAGTGCCTAATACTCAGTGATACTCAATACACCTTTGAGCTGAATGAATATCTAATCACATTAGAAGAAGGCAGGAGGAGTCTGATCTTGCAGAGGGAAAATACCCAACAATTACTCAGGAGAGAGGGAGAGGGTTAAAGTGGCAAACCCTGAGTATTCAAGAAACAGCGATCGAATGGGTCTCAAACATGGCAAGTCAGTCGGATGGTGAGGGTACCATCCAGGGAGCTAGAAAGGAACTAACATTTGCTGGGCAGCCACTGAGTACCTGCATGGAAGAATCTGCAGGTGAGTAGGTACCACTCCTTCTGCTAGTCAAGAATACAAATGCCTGTAGGACAGCATCTGGGTTGAGAAATCAAAGCACCATGAAGTCTCACTCCAGCCTTAGAGACTTACCGATGTAGTTGGGCAGGTAAGACGAAACCGAACATATATATGATGAGCCAGGTCTGCAAATACTGCGAAAGCCAGTGTTCACCCAAACTGACCCCAACTGAAAAATGCATGATGTTTCTTTCAGTTCCTGGTTTAGAGCACAAACTCCACATGAGAAAATAGAAGATGCTTAGACAAAAGGGTAAAGACAGAGTATGGAAGATGGCCAGTGCCCACGTGCCAGGACACACGACAAAGAGCAGCGCATCTGAAAACTCAGGGCTGAAACTGAAGTTGAGGCCAACGAGCCATGTGTTCAGAAATCAGCAGACAGCTCCTGACGGGGCAGGAAGGAATGTTATGAGGGATGGCTGATGTCTCTGAGAGAAGAGTTTGGAAATCCGTGTATCACATATGAAAATCTAAGCCCTCTATGTCAGCGGTCCCCAACCTCACTGACACCAGGGACCATTTCATGAAAGACAGTCTTTCCATGCAGCCCCGGGGGAGAAGGGGAACATTTCCTTTTTGCCTGCCGCTTACCTCCTGCTGCACTGCCTTATTCCTAACAGGCCACAGACAGGTAACTGGTATCGGTCCACGGCCCAGAGAGCTGGGGACCCCTGCTCTTTGTAATCCAGTTTACCACTCTCAAAATTTGGGAAGAAGCTATCCCTGAACATACAGCCAAATGAACAGCAGAGGTCAATTTGTTGTGCTTTACCAATAAAAGAAATAACCTCAGATTCCTCTGATTGCATACCAAAGCTAAAGACATTTTTGGACCTCAGAACTTTCCTTGTGAGCTAAGCTTGCCTTGCAAACCATGTGACTCCCCCACTGTTTTCTCTGTAAAACTAGTGAGTTTTAACACGTTTCCTTAAATTATTTTACGACAATCATTTCTTTGAAGACAGCTTTTATTTTCTCTATTATTGACAACACATGTCATGTTAAAAATTTAAGCCTAGCCTGAAGGTTGAGGAGGAACTAATTCAAGATCGTTCCATAGAATAACTGCACTCTGCCACCATCGGAAGAACCCTCCAACACACACAGATTCATCTGAGTATGCCCATAAGCCTGAGCACACACTCTCATACCCACACACCACACACCTATCACACACAAACGCAAGCACAGCCCTCTACTTGCACCATACACAGACGTGAAACATTCTCACAGAGGAACACTGCATATGTGTACAACACACATGGAAACCACCACCCACGTGCACACACACCACACCACACACACACAAGAAAGAATTACCTCCTACAGTTTACTTTTCTTTCCTTCATACAAGATTATAAACAAAGAATACAAGTGCTCTTTCTTAATTGAAATATAGTTGATTTCCAAAATTATGTTAGTTTCAGGTGTAGGGAGGGCATAGTGATTCAGTATGTTTGCAGACTATGTATTATCCAACAAGGCCTCTGTCTTATTCGTCTTTGATCTTTATGACCCGCCCTCCCACACACCTAATTATGATGACTGGCTAGAGCATAGTTTTTCCTCAGCAAAGGTTGAAATCTAGTCACTGCCATTTTGAAAGTTAAAAGTGAGATTTTTTTCAATGCGTAACCTATATTAAGTAATACTTTCTCCAGTTTACTGCTGATTTGACTCCCAAATCCATTCATCACAAACTATATTCAGAGTAACTTCTTAATTCCCTGGAAGTCCAGGGGTTAAGACTCTGTGTTTCCACTGCAAGGGGTGCAGTTTCGATCCCAGGTCAGGGAAATAAGATCCTATGTACCGTGTGGCATGGCCAAAAAGAAAAATAAAAAAGGTAACCTCTGTTGAAAATAACAAACCGTATAACAACAATTGAGAATACAGGTAAGCTGGCTAGAATGTAGTACATGCAGATTTAAAGCTCAGTTCTGGCCCCTTATCAGCCGTGTAGCATTGAATGAGCTAAATAATATTCTCAAGATTTGGATTTCTCCACTTCCAAAACAAAGATGATATTAACAGTAACTTCCCCTAAAAACTGTCAGGATTAAATATTATAATGTGGTACACTAAAGTGTTTGGCACTCTCCCTAGTGCATAGTGAGTGCTGAATAAAAATTAGCTATTTTTATTAGTTCGCTAAAGATATCAGGAGCTTTAAAGTCAGCCAGTGCAACTCTTGGCTTTCATGTGGCAACCAGCTGGAATCAATTCTGGAAGAAGAAAGCCACAGTCATTTCAACAAGTAATGAAATGTTTGCATTAGCCTGAGGAACGCCAAGTGTGATGGAATCACACATTGGTTCATTTATCATGAATGAAGTTTGTGCCTTATTCATGGCAAATACATTCTAGAGTTGTTTTACTGCATAGTTATTGATTAAATTGGTGTTAATTAATTTGATTAATTAAGCAAATTGATAAAAGGGGCCTAGGAATGAAAACCTCATGGGAAATCCCTGGTCAACACTCAGTCAGATGCTCTAAGCAACATTTAAGGAACACTCTGAGGCCAAAATTCCCTCTTACATTTCTATGTATTTGGAACTATTTCTTTACATAGCTTTCCTTAAAAATAAGACTAAAGAGGGCAAATAAATGTTGCTATTCTGCTAAATTCATTCTAAGATGCCTTGGGGTGAGGAATGTGGAAGACGACTCGACTCTACCCAAAACCTCAGATTGACTCCAAGGACAAACCGAAAACTTTAGGTTAAATGCTGCCTGCTATGATCTGAATGTGTGTATCCTCCCCAGATTCACATGTTGAAATCATAACTCCCTGAAGATGATGGTATTAGGAGATGAGGCCTTTCAGCAGTTCTTAGGTTGTGAGCCCTCATGAATGAGATTAGTGTTCTCATAAAAAAGACCTCCCCAGAGAACCCTGGTCCTTTCCACCATGTAGGGATACAGCAAGAGGTGACAGACTGTGAACTAGGAATAAGGCTCTCACTCAACCAGGCTGGTGCCTCGATCTTGGACTTTCCAACCTCCAGAACTATGAGAGAGAAATTTCTTTTTTTTTTTTTTAATTTTAATTGGAGGCTAATTACTTTACAATATTGTGGTGGTTTTTGCCATACAGTCACATGAATCAGCCATGGGGGTACATAAGACATGCAGCTGTGGTATTTAGCAGCCTGAATGGAATAAGACCCTGCCAGAAAGAAACGAGGCATGAGAGGATCCCAGTTGGTGCTTCATTTTCAGATTTGTCCTATGTGTTTCCCCAGGAGAAAGAACATGAAGGGGACACAGGGAAAGCTTTCAGCTCTTGATTCCCAAGCTTTGGGTCAGATAGGAGCGCTTGTGTACACATACACCCACCAACTGAGGTCAGTTGAGTGGAAGGTAATGTAGTAGCCGATCAAACAAGAGAATCGTTCTGCATACCCAGGAGAAGGAGTCTCATATCTCAGAGAAGAAAGCTCTAATCAGAGCACAGGAACGTTTGTTGAGAGCAGTTAGCATTATGATCCTTGGCAAGGTTACAAGACACTTCCCACCACTTGCCTCCGCAGAGCACGCATCTTAATTTCTCATTAGAGGGGGCTGTTGATGGGGGTGGAGGCCTGGTTCAGATCCAACTAAACTGTTTTGGGAGCCAGTGCCCACTGGGAGACCATAACGAGTCACCCACACAGAGAGAATGTACATGGGAAGAAGAAAGGCGAGGACACACGAAGGGAGAGCAAAAGATCCAAATGCTGATCGTGTCTGCCCCAGGCTGCTGACCACACAGGGAGAAAGCAGGTGGCCACTGGCCGCACTGGCTTGCTCACTCCAGACGGTGCTATTCAGCTGTCCTCAGGAGCGGTCTGTAATTCATTCTCACAATGTTCCAAGATTGGGAGTGTTTAGAGAGCATTTGTCACATTTCACAACAAGTAGCAGAAGATCTCGGAGAAGGCAATGGCACCCCACTCCAGTACTCTTGCTTGGAAAATCCCATGGACGGAGAAGCCTGGTGGGCTGCAGTCCATAGGGTCGCTAAGAGTCAGACACGAGTGAGCGACTTCACTTTCCCTTTTCACTTTCATGCATTGGAGAAGGAAATGGTAACCCACTCCAGTGTTCTTGCCTGGAAAATCCAGGGACGGGGGAGCCTGGTGGGCTGCCATCTGTGGGGTCGCACAGAGTCAGACACGACTGAAGTGGCAGCAGCAGCAGCAGACCTGGAAGCAGGCCAGTCTTCTCTGGCATTTCTATAATTCTGGGACAACTTGGTCAGAAATCCATTTTTCTTTAGCTTGGTTTGCAGTACATGATTCACTTTTTGAAGGAACGTCATTTTTCAGATATTTCAAGGTTTTGTTATTCTTTTACATATATTTTACACAGAAAATTGTGGCAATTGAACAACTGTACAACCTCTGTAAATTCTTTTTTCCCTTTACTCATTATAAAGCCTCTGGATCTTGAATCCATCATGCTTTTTCTGTTGTTGTTGTTATTGTTGTTCAGTTACTAAGTCATGTTTGACTCTTTGCAACCCCCTGGACTGCAGCATGCCAGGCTCCTCTGTCTTCCACTCTCTCCCAGAACCTGCTCAAACCCATATCCATTGTGTCAATGATGCCATGCAACCATCTATCCTCTGTTGCCCCCTTTTTCTCTTGCCCTCAATTTTTCCCAGCATCAGGGTCTTTGCCAGTGAGTTGGGTCTTTGCCAATAAGTTGGTTCTTTGTATCAAGTAGCCAGAGTATTGGAGCTTCAGCCTCAGCATTAGTCCGTTCAGTGAATATTCAGGGTGGATTTCCTTTAGAAGTGACTTGTTTGATATCCTTGCAGTCCAAGGGACTCTCAAGAGTCTTCTCCAGCACCATAGTTTGAAAGTATCAGTTCTTTGGTGCTCAACCTTCTTTATGGTCCAGCTCTCAAATCTGTACATGACTACTGGAAAAACCATAGCTTTGACTATATGGGCCTTTGTGGGCCAAGTGATGCTTTTTCTGATAGCTACATTTTGAATGTGCAGACTAAGGTTCTAGCTTTTTGTACTGAGAAGGGAGTGGGAGACCTGGAACAAAACAGGACCAAATGGGTCAGTATTCTCAGTTCAGAGATCATAGCACCTTTATAGCACAAAGCTCCCACAGAGTGAGAAGCAAGTGTACTTCCATATTCTCTAGTAAATTGCTGCTCGTCCTACACCCCTGAGTGTTGCCTTGGCTGCCCAGTCCTCCTGACGCCCACCCAGCCCTTTTAGACGGCCCCATTATCTATTAGCTGAAGGCTCAGCAGGAGTCTCCATAGCAGGAAGACACCTACTGTTATGGGTTGGTACCTGTGCTTTCCCCCAGGGAATGTAATAAGTTCTCCATTAAGCAGAACTCGTCAGAATAACTTTTATTCAATGAACACTGTGAAACTCCTCTCTTAAAAGGTGTGGGTTGGGTGGTGGGGGCAACTCATGAGAAAATTAAAAGAGTTTGCAAAAACAATTAATTTTCTGATATCCATGAATTTTTAGCCAACCTCTTAGGCCATCTAGAGGCCCAACTAATAAGACTGAGTTTCAGAATCATTTTTCTTGTGGTTTGTTCAAAATAATAATTTCCTGGGATTCTAAGTTTAGAAAGGAGAGAGAGTTAAATGGTGAGAAGTGAAGAACAAGATCTCGTTGTTGAGATAAGAATCCAAAACTGACCATGTTGGAAGGATTAGCTTTAGTGGTTAGATCCTGTCGAGAAAGTATATGAATTTGACAGCAATCGAAAGTTGAAGAGGTATCTTGATTTTACTAATGAAGCTTAGGCCAAAGGTCATAGAGTCACAAAACACCTGGCTTTAAATCCTGGTTTTGCCATGTACTTACCCATATGAACTTGGGAAAGTCACCGAACCTTGATAAGCCTGCTTCTGAATTGGTTAAATGTGGAGAATGCAAGTTCTATTCTCAAAGGTTAACGCAAGCGATAAATGCATGCCGAGTACTGAGCTTTAGCACCTAGCCTAGAGAAAAGTCTCCAGAATTGTAGCAGTTATGATTACACTGATTTTGAATAATATTTATATTTCTCTTAATGTATAAATAATATATGCTTATGTTTTAAAAAATTTAAAAGAAAACACTGTAGAAAAAACAATTATACTCTTACACTCAGAGATTACATCTTTTAAAAACTTGATACATATATTTTAGACTTAATATATTACAAAATATATCCTTTTTCTTGGGCTTCCCTGATGGCTCAGCTGGTAAAGAATCTGCCTGCAATGTGGGAGACCTGGCTTCGATCGCTGGGTTGGGGAGATCCCCTGGAGAAGAGAACGGCTTTCCACTCCAGTATTCTGCCCTGGAGAATTCCATGGACTTATAGTTCATGGGGTCTCAAAGAGTCGGACGTTTCATACAAATGCCAGCAAATATCTAGAAAGAGCTTCTAGCCTTATGACTCATTTAGTTGCTTTCCTATCTCCACAGAGCCCTCAACCAATCCTGTCACTATCTAATTCCAATTTATCATATCAGACAGCGGCAGGATTAGAGTCCAGTTAACATTCTCAAAAGGGTGAGGATCACTCAGTCCTTGTCAAAATACCCACACACCCATTTTCTGCCAGAGAACGGCCCACAACCTATGTGCCAGGGAAAGAAAACACTTCAAGGCCCTTCCCATGACAGTGACTCCCCATCATGGATGTGTTTGTTAGCAGTTATTTGAGCAGAGCTCAGTCTTCCAGAGGAAAAGTCATTTTCTTCTTGGGCTAATTTATAGTCATCTAAATATGATTATGTAGGGGAACAAAACTTGCCACCCAAAAATGTCTCTGGCATGTGAATTATTTCAAGCTGAAAACAATCAAGGCCTAAAGACTCAGGAAGAGATTTTGACCTATCCCCTAAGGCCTAAAAATATTTTAGGTAGAGTCTGTGCCCACAACAGAGCTATCATCGAAGATATCTGCAAAGATTATAGCCTGAGTGTGGTTGGAAACGGAGAAGGCAGTGGCACCCCACTCCAGTACTCTTGACTGGAAACTCCCGTGGACGGAGGAGCCTGATGGGCTGCAGTCCATGGGGTCCCTGAGGGTCAGGCACGACTGAGGGACTTTCAGTTTCGCTTTTCACTTTCCTGCATTGGAGAAGGAAATGGCAACCCATTCCAGTGTTCCTGCCTGGAGAATGCCAGGAACGGAGGAGCCTGATAGGCTGCCGTCTACAGAGTCGCACAGAGTCGGACACGACTGAAGCAACTTAGCAGCAGCAGCAGCAGCAGTCCCTATAGCTCCTCGAGTCTCCTTCCAGCCTCCTAGTGCAAACCTTGCCTACTCTAAGTTCAGGGAACAGTGTGGACAGTGAGATAGAGCGAGACAATTGGCATCATGAACAGGCTGAACAATACACCACCCTTCAGGCAATATTAATTGAATATGCTAATGGAAGCCAGTAGGCCTGCCTGAACCCATACAAGGGAGGTAAAAACCCCCGGCCGATGTTCGAGGGCCAATAGGAGCAATGCTGCTGGTGCTGCTGCTGCTAAGTCGCTTCAGTCGTGTCCAACTCTGTGCGACCCCACAGACGGCAGCCCACCAGGCACCCCCGTCCCTGAGATTCTCCAGGCAAGAACAGTGGAGTGGGTTGCCATTTCCTTCTTCAATGCATGAAAGTGAAAAGTGAAAGTGAAGTCGCTCAGTCGGGTCCGACTCTTCGGACCCCATGGACTGCAGCCTACCAGGCTCCTCCGTCCATGGGATTTTCCAGGCATGAGTACTGGGATGGGATGCCATTGCCTTCTCCTAATAGGAGCAATACTAGAGGCCTTTTTCCCCAAAGATGAGTAGGTCTGGGGTTGACCTGTGTCCTCAGTAAGACTGTCTTAGTTGCATGCCTTCCGAAAATTTTTTGAGAGCATGATACACTGAGCCCCGAACTTCTAGAACATGGAAATCTTTCAGTTTCCATTTAAAAGGAAAATCTAGTTGGATGAGCAGATCAGCTTTTGGGTACAATTTTGGCAGCGGTCCAGTTCCAGCTGTCCTTTGTCTTGCAAATCTCTCCAAAATCAGAAATGAAAATACAGTCCACAGTGGGCTAGGACTGAGCCAGGATGACTCAGACAGGTAGAGCCTGAAATTAAAGTGGAGGGGGGGTGGTTAAAAAGAGAAAGAGAGGGCCCTTTTTAAAGCACAAACTGCTGGAAATGTGCCCTCACCCAACATCTAATTCACAGGTTCCTTAAGGATTTGTCAGAGACAAACACAAATCTTAAAATCTTTCTCACAAATAGCAAAAAGCCTTAGCCATCTGAGCTGATAAACTTGTTATTTATAAAAACTAATAAGTTTTATATTATTATACCTGATTCATGATTTAAGTTTTACAGTAAAAGTGATGAGGTCTCTGTGTATATAGGTATGTACACAGAAACATCTTTCCATCTCTGGAAAATATTACCAAAATTAATTTATAAGAGCTCTATTTCATGAGCTTATAAGTATGCACTTATGAGCTAAATATTTCTAAATGTAATAGAAATTAATCCAAATGTTTTTCAGGTTCATGTGATCTAGGATTGATCTTTAGCAATTTTAAAGTTATTGGTTTTATTAATACAGGCATGTCGTTAGGGTTATCGACATTAAATCTAATGCTTTTATTGTACCTGCGGCCGCTAAGTCACTTCAGTCGTGTCCGACTCTGTGCGACCCCATAGACGGCAGCCCACCAGGCTCCCCGTCCCTGGGATTCTCCAGGCAAGAACACTGGAGTGGGTTGCCATTTCCTTCTCCAATGCATGAAAGTGAAAAGGGAAAGTGAAGTCGCTCAGTTGTGTCCAACCCTCAGCAACCCGATGGACTGCAGCCTTCCAGGCTCCTCCGTCCATGGGATTTTCCAGGCAAGAGGACTGGAGTGGAGTGCCATTGCCTTCTGAATTATTGTACCTAGGTTTATTCAAATAAGGGCTTCCCTGATGGCTCAGACTGTGAAGAATCTGCCTGCAGTGCGGGAGATCTGGGTTCATCCACTGGGTTGGGAAGATCCCCTGGAGAAGGGAATGGCAACTCAGCCCAGGATTGTTGCCTGGAGAATTCCATGGACAGAAGAGCCTGGTGGGCTACAGTCCATGGGGTCACAGAGTCAGACACGACTGAGCAACTAACATACTTGGTCAAATAAGATCATCTTAATTCTTACAAAGTTTGTCAGCAAGAAAAATAGCTTTGGATGATGGATTTTGTTTAATTTCTCACAAAGTTTTCTTGGGTAATCTAAACATAATTGTTAGGAACGAGTGATTTGGTTAGATATAAATAAGCTTAGACTTCTTTTGTACTTAAAAAATTTTTAATTGTAGGATAATTACTTTACAATATTGTGTTGGTTTCTGCTAAACATCCACATGAATCAACCATAGGCATACATATCTCCCCTCCCTCTTGGACCACCTTCCCCCCTCACACCCCATCCCACCCCTCTAGGTTGTCACAGAGCACTGGATTTGAGCTTTCTGCATCATATAGCAAATTCCCACCAGCTGTCTCTTTTACAAATAACAGTGTATATGTTTCAATGCTACTCTCTCAAGTTGCCCTACCCTCTCCTTCCCTTGCTGTGTCCACACGTCTGTTCTCTATGCCTGCATCTCCTTCAGTTCAGTTCAGTTCAGTCACTCAGTCTTGTCCAACTCTTTGCAACCCCATGAATTGCAGAACATCAGGCCTCCCTGTCTATCACCAACTCCCGGAGTTTACCTAACTCATGTCCATCAAGTCGGTGATACCATCCAGCCATCTCATCGTCTATCATCCCCTTCTCCTCCTGCCCCCAATCCCTCCCAGCATCAGGGTCTTTTCCCATGAGTCAACTCTTCACATGAGGTGGCCAAAGTACTGGAGTTTCAGCTTCAGCATCAGTCCTTCCAATGAAAACCCAGAACTGATCTTTAGGATGGACTGGTTGGATCTCCTTGCAGTCCATGGGACTCTCAAGAGTCTTCTCCAGCACCACAGTTCAAAAGCAGCAATTCTTCGGCGCTCAGCCTTCTTCACAGTCCAACTCTCACATCCATACATGACCACTGGAAAAACCATAGCCTTGACCAGGCAGGCCTTTGTTGGCAAAGTAATGTCTCTGCTTTTGAATATGCTATCTAGGTTGGTCATAACTTTTCTTCCAAGGAGTAAGCGTCTTTTAATTTCATGGCTGCAGTCACCATCTGTAGTGATTTTAGAGCCCAAAAAAATAAAGTCTGACACTGTTTCCACTGTTTCCCCATCTATTTCCCATGAAGTGATGGGACCGGATACCATGATCTTAGTTTTCTGAATGTTGAGCTTTAAGCCAACTTTTTCACTCTCCTCTTTCACTTTCATCAAGAAGCTTGTTAGCTCCTCTTCACTCTCTGCCCACTACTCTACAAACAGGTTCATCAGTACCATCTTTCTAGACTGCATGTGTGCCTGCTTAGTTGCTTCAGTTATGTCCAGCTCTTTGTGAACCCATGAACCATAGCCTGCCAGGCTCCTCTGCCCATGGAATGTTCCCAGTAAGAATACTGGAGTGTGTTTCCATGCCCTCTTCCAAGGGATCTTCCCAGCCCAGGGATCAAACCCGTGTTTCCTGCATTGCAGGAGGATTCTTTACTGCTGAGCAATTGGGGAGCCCTCTCTAGATTCCATATATATGTGTTAATATACTATATTTGTTTTTCTCTTTCTGACTTACTTTACTCTGTATAATAGGCTCTAAGTTCTTCCACCTCATTAGAACTCATTCTATAACACGTGTTCCTTTTTACAGCTGAGTAATTTCCATCATATATATGTACCACAGTTTCTTTATCCATTCATCTGTTGATGGACATCTAGGTTGCTTCTATGTTCTAGCTATTATAAATAGTGCAGGCTAAGACTTTTTAGGTAAACTCTTTATGAATAATTATGTTTTAGCTTAACTGAAATACCATCACCTCCACTAGCTTTGTTCATAGTGATGTTTCCTAAGGTCCACTTGACTTTGCATTCCAGGATATCTGGCTCTAGATGAGTGATCACACCATCGTGGTTACCTGGGTCATGAAGATCTTTTTTGTATAGTTCTATGTATTCTTGCCACCTTTTATGTTTGGGAAAAAAGAAGAATATTCATACCACTGAAAATTTATATGAAATTTAAACTTCAGTGTCCACCAATAAGGTTTTATTGGCACACAGCCATTATCCATTTGTTTATGTCTATGGCTGCTTTTGTGGTACAATGAAGACTGTACCACACACAGGTACAGTGTGGTACAATGGCAGAACTGAGTAGTTTTGATAGAGAATAAATGGTTTAAAAATTCTAAAATATTTACTATATAGATCATTACTAACAAAGCTTGCTGACTCCTGGTGTAAGAGAATAATGGGCAATGATAATAGAAAGGAAAGTTGGCATGCTTATAATATACCCAGCTTGAGATGAAAAGGAACCCTTGCAGGTTTTGAATACAGGAGGAAGCCAAACTGCCTTTGCTTCCTAAACACATCACCTGTGCCTACAAATGTTTATTAAATCATAAAAAATGAACAATGTTTCAGATTCCTAACCCCACTGTTGCTTTAGAACTGTTGCTCTTCAAAAGAATGAATGCCATTTCAGCAAAGGCCATGTACCTTGACTCTCTGAGGTTGTCCATCCTAATCTCCCACAAGTGTGCTGTGAGCAGCTCTCACAGATTTTGACGTTGCTGGACGTGAAATAGTACCTTGTGTTTGGGGGCTTTTCTAAGAGTGTATTTAGGTGACTCCTCCCTGGACCTTTCTTCTCGGGATTGTATGACATTGTTTGTCTTCTACTTTTCCTACAAAGCTCATCTAGAGCTACAAAAAGTGAGGGTTTGCACTGACGCAAAGAATTGACTTAATGGGCAATGATAATAGAAAGGAAAGTTGGCATGCTTATAATATACCCAGCTTGAGATGAAAAGAAACCCTTGCAGGTTTTGAATACAGGAGGAAGCCAAACTGCCTTTGCTTCCTAAACACATCACCTGTGCCTACAAATGTTTGTTAAATCATAAAAAATGAACAATGTTTCAGATTCTTAACCCCACTGTTGCTTTAGAACTGTTGCTCTTCAAAAGAATGAATGCCATTTCAGCAAAGGCCATGTACCTTGACTCTCTGAGGTTGTCCATCCTAATCTCCCACAAGTGTGCTGTGAGAAGCTCTCACAGATTTTGACGTTGCTGGACGTGAAATAGTACCTTGTGTTTTGGGGCTTTTCTAAGAGTGTATTTAGGTGACTCCTCCCTGGACCTTTCTTCTCGGGATTGTATGACATTGTCTTCTGTCTTCTACTTTTCCTACAGAGCTCAGCTAGAGCTACAAAAAGTGAGGGTTTGCACTGACGCAAAGAATTGACCGAAAAAGCTAACTCTCTCTAGAGGATTCGTGAGAGCCAGATCCTTAGAGAAAAAGTGGTTCAGGCAAAGACGCACTGCAGAAGGAGGCCAAAGGCTAGACCACTCCTGTGGGTGTTCGTATCAGACCCACCATGCATTCGTTTCAAACACCAAGTTTCCTCCAATATTTTAAGGCAGCGTGTCACCAAGCCTCTCTAAGGGGTGAAATATAAGATGAGTGTAGAGAAACACATGGGAAGGACCTCACCATAAAAAGAAAACAAACTCTGGGAAATGTGGTTAAGAAATATCAGACTCAGTTAATAGCAGAGCCTTCAATAACTTTAGAGAAATCCAATACAAACCAAATTCAAATGACATGCCAGTGTTTCTAGCTGTGTCTGCTTTCACTTGACTGTGTTTTTAAGAAATCTTAGGTGGAATTCTTTAAGGAAACCAAACCTGGTTAAAACCTACATTCTTCTAGGTAATAAAAATTAGGTAAAACACTAATTTCACATTTTTCTCTTTTACTTAAAAACAGATATCTTTTTAAATTTTTTGTCTCATTTACAAAAAATTTTTTTGGGAAATGATGGGATGATCATTTCTCAGTAGATAGTTCAGTAGAGTAGGGCAGAGATGAAGTTAAGGGAGAACATTGAGACTGAGAAAATTTATAATATTTTAAATATGCAATTTAAAATAAAAATGCATAACTTGTTTAAAACCTACATTCTTCTAGGTAATAAAAATTAGGTAAAACACTAATTTCACATTTTTCTCTTTTACTTAAAAACAGATATCTTTTTAAATTTTTTGTCTCATTTACAAAAAATTTTTTTGGGAAATGATGGTATGATCATTTCTCAGTAGATCGTTCAGTAGAGTAGGGCAGAGATGAAGTTAAGGGAGAACATTGAGACTGGGAAAATTTATAATATTTTAAATATGCAATTTAAAATAAAAATGCATAATTTGTTTTGGAGCTAAGCCCAGATAAGTATGAATATAGTCAGGGATAATGATTAAATCTGGATTAGAACTGTGTAAAGCTTTAAAAAAGTAGTAAGCTCAAGTGTTGGGAATGTAAAATGAATGAAATTTTGGAATGATCTTCTACCCTAAATGGAGGGAAATAAAGCTTAACTCACATGTCGATATAGTCTCATAAATACTCACCTAGAAGAACGCAAACACAGAATACTTGGATATAGATACAGATGCAGACACACACATGGACATGGACAAATAGACATGCTTTAGGGTATGAAAAAGTTCCTAGGTCAAAATCGTAACAATGCAATGCATTCTGGAAAAAAAAAATCATTTCCTATCCTGGCTGAGAATGCAAATGACTTCCCCACAACATTGTGTAATGAATCTTCTAGCCACAGTCTTCTATAGAGCATAATTTATGTAGTGGATGACAAGAAGAGTTTTATGATATCTGGAATTCATTTAAAAATTTTAGATGGGAAAAACTGAGATCCAATTAAAACCTTAATAAATGACTCTGTGTTGAATACAAATATATGAAATTAATATGTGTGCAAGATGAAATTGGAAAAGTTATGGGAGTCTGAGTTTTAATTCTATTTCTATCAGGAAACATTATAACTCAGAGAATTATATGGTAATGGAACTGTTTACAATGAAAGCAAAACTGAATTTAAATAGGACATTTTAGCCCATGACTTGTCATAACTTATAAAATCTCAGCCTTAAGGCATATTAAAATTAAGATGAAAGGCTGGTGAGGAAAAGGAAGATGGACCATTAGAGCCCAGAAGAACCCACAGGAGGCTGATGTAACAATAGGGCCAGTTCCCAAGGATCTTACCATGGAGGAAAGCAAGGGCTGGCAGGCTCCTATACAGCAGGCCCCATCCACATCATACAACAATGAGAGAGACAGCAGGGAGAGTCTCTGGTCAGATGAAATTCTCATGAACAGAAGGTGGTAATAGCTGGCTTTATGGGAGACCTGGATGGGATATGCAATGTCTTTGTTAAAGTAGGACCCAGGAGCTAGGGGTTGATAGATACAAGTGAGCATACCTATCCTGTACACTTAGAAAGATAGAATGTATTTATTTCCCACATACTTACATATTTGCTCTAAGTTTTGTATCCTAGTCTGTATCCTGCACATGGCACACGTGCGTGCTAAGTTGTTTCAGTTGTGTCCAACTCTTTACAACTCTATGGACCATAGCCCACCAGGCTCCTCTGCCCATGGGATTCTCCAGGCAAGAATACTAGAGTGGGTTGCCATGCCCTCCTCCAGGGAATCTTCCCAAGCCAGGGATAGAACCCCTATCTACCTGCATTGGTAGGCAGGTTCTTTACCATTAGCGCCTCCTGGGTAGGTCCCAGTATGTATTCTAGAGAGGATATATTCTTACCCTTGGTTTTCTGACTATCAATCTAAGGCAATTAGATTAAATTTGAATGGTGTCAAATGATAGAGACTGGGCTCCTACCTGGGAGCCGAGTGTAGCAGTTATGAGGGCAGACACAGAAGTCCAACTATCTCAGTTCAAATCTCTGTTGCCCTACTTACCAGCTGAGAATGACAACATTCATATGGATGTCATGAGGATCAAATGGGATATTGAGTCTAGTTGCAGGGTGCCTATGGTTGGTTATTATTATTTTTGGAAACAGGCTTTTGGCTTTAAGTCATGTAACTTGAGACTTGGAAAATTATGCTATATCTATCTATTCCTATAGTTTGGCTAGTTTTAAAACAGACAACCAGTACTCACCTGCACATCTGGCTATGTCTTCATTCCCTAGTAAGATCAGAATATGCTTTTATTACCATCCAACTGCTTTTTTTCTCATCCAACTTCTATTCAGCTCAAAGAGTGACTGTTAATATTGTTCTTTAAAACTTTTAGTCCAGACTTACTTTAGAATTGAGCTTGTTTTTAGGTTGTTATAAAATATGACAATTCCTGCCCCTATTTAGTTATAGTTTATGGATGCTAACAAAAGAATAACATTTTGGGAAGTGTGGACATGGGTGGGTGGGAGTTTGAGAGATCCATACACAAGACAGGGAGCTAGAGGAACCCTCTCGGCGATATACCCAAGCCACAGGATGTTAGTTGTTTGCTCAGTATTTATTTTTCTGAGATACCCAAGAAGAATGGAAATCATCCTCTCTTTAGTTAACTTTTTTTTTTCTTTAGAAAAAGAGCTACCATTTTGAGAATGTTCATAGTGCTGAAGATTGAGGTGAGTGGATTTACAAGCATTATCTTATTTTTCACAAGGAATTACATATTATTAAATAAACTAAGGATGAAAGAGAGGTTAAGACACTTGATCAAGGTCTTCCAGCAAGGAAGGGCTCAATGGAGTTGCTCGCTGGAGTCCACTGTGTTGTCTCCCAGAATGGCAAACTTTCTGGATGGAAAAAGAGAGCTCTGTCTGCTCTTGCCTTCCCACCTGCCACCCTGTCAGACTCAGTCCCTCTTTCCTCATAGCTTTGCTTCCACGTTGAATAAGGACCTTGTTGTGTTAGTCACTCAGCCATGTCCAACTCTTTGTGACCCTTGGACTGTAGCCACCGGGCTCTTCTGTCTATAGGATTCTCCAGGCAAGAATACTAGAGTGAGTTTCCATTCCCTTCTCCAGGGGATTTTCCCGACCCAAGGATCGAACCTGGGTATCCTGCATGGCAGGCAGGTTCTTTACCGTCTGAGCCATTAGGGAACACTGGTTAAGGACCTTATCACATTGTATTATCATATATGTCTTATCTTTCCCACTTGACAGAACCTGAGATAATGTTAGAGACCACAGAAATCATTCTCTCATCTCTGATAGGTCCTGTAGTATTTCAATAAAAATTTTCTTCTCCAGTTAACGTTAGCTCAAAAAAATTTTAATCTTCTAGTAGCAGCTCAATAAAAGTTTGTTGAATTCATAAGCAGATGAAATACTGAGTATTCCTGACTCAGTGAAGACCTTGAGAGAAAGTGGTGGTTTAAAACATGCAGTCAGAATCAAAGAGTTCTTCCTTGAAAATACAGCAGATCTCTGAAACAGACGGAGGGGTTAGAGGAAGGAGTGGGAGAGCAGTCTCCTTCAGGGAGACTAAAAAGAGGAGTTTCCCTTGGGAGCAGGCCAGTTCCTCCAGTCTCAGCCTCTGCAACCCCTTTCTGAGGTTCCTCCGGCTCTCCCGGGATTTTGCACGTTCTCATCAAGAAAACATCAAATGCCTTCCTTGACAGCTGGGGTTTCTGCTCTATGGTTTGTGAGCGAATCTCAGATGTCACAGTCACCACTGGCAGCCTATAGTGCTTTTCCTGACGCCATGTAGGCAAACTAAACTGGGCTTCCAGCAAGTGAAGCTTCTTTTGGGAACATATTTTGGGCCTAGTTTTAATATTTCTGACAGACCAAGTGGTGGAGATCTGTACACACACAGGTCAGTCTCTCCCTTTTTCTGCTCTGTGCTGATGTTACTTTCCACGTAGAAATAACTGTTTCTCCTAGTCAGTTCTGGACGGGGAATTGGGCTTTCCTTGCTGCTTTTCAGTCAACAAGGAAAGGGGGCTTGCCAAAGAGAGGTGAAGAGGGCCCAGGACATGTCTTCTCCCAGATCACCTGCTTCTTAGGTGGAGCTGCTATATCTCACTGTGTTTTAGCATCAGAGTATTCAGGTTGGATGGGAGAAGGCAGTGGCATCCCACTCCAGTACTCTTGCCTGGAAACTCCCATGGATGGAGGAGCCTGGGAGGCTGCAGTCCATGGGTTCGCTAAGAGTCGGAAACGACTGAACGGCTTCACTTTTCACTTTCAAGCATTGGAGAAGGAAATGGCAGCCCACTCCAGTGTTCTTGCCTGGAGAATCCCAGGGACGGGGAAGCCTGGTGGGCAGCCGTCTACAGGGTCGCACAGAGTCGGACACGACTGAAGTGACTTAGCAGCAGCATTCAGGTTGGATGGTGAAAAATGGCCCTCTGAATTTCCAATGCTAATAGGAAAGTTTAGATCTAACCTTGTTATTGAAATTGCAACAAAATTGTCAAATTCTAAACTTGTTGCAGGAAAGGGCAAAGTCCTGTGCATGTGAGTGCATGCGCGCACACACACACACAAAATTTTTATATATATACAGTTAATGTATACATATGATAATATACTATATTTTCATATATACATATATTCTATTTACAGTTTATTTATGTATACACACATTTTTCATGGGCTTCCCAGGTGGTGCTAGTGGTAAAGAACCTGCCGGCCATTGCAGGAGATGTAAGAGACACGGTTTTAATCCCTGCTGCTAAGTCGCTTCAGTCGTGTCCGACTCTGTGCGACCCCACAGACGGCAGCCCACTGGGCTCCGCTGTCCCTGGGATTCTCCAGGCAAGAACACTGGAGTGGGTTGCCATTTCCTTCTCCAATGCATGAAAGTGAAGAGTGAAAGTGAAGTCGCTCAGTCGAGTCCGACTTTTAGCCACCCCATGGACTGCGCCTCCCAGGCTCCTCCATCCATGGGAGTTTCCAGGTAAGAGTACTGGAGTGGGAAGATTCCCTGGAGAACCGCAGGCAATCCATTCCAGTATTCTTCCCTAAAAACGTAAGCTTAAAGCAGGAAAGAGCAATGCATTATCTGTTCAGTTCAGTCGCGCAGTCGTGTCCGACTCTTTGCGACCCCGTGGACTGCAGCCCGCCAGGCTCCTCTGTCCATGAGATTCTCCAGGCAATGAAAGATCATCGAACCCAGGTCTCCCGCGTTGCAGGCGGATTCTTTACCGCCTGAGCCACGAAAGACATTGTATACTTAGAAACGAAATATATCCTACATAGGCTCCAGTTGCTTGCATCTTTCCTTGACTGACATTTGTGCTCCCTTTTAATGGCAAATTTAGATAAGGCCATCACAGGGTTTTAAAGTAGAATGAAGGCTCTTTCCTTGACCAGCTTAGGGAGAATTTTGCTACTTCTGAAGAATCCTTTGATGTACCCAAAGCCTGGAGAGAGATGATTCCAAACCCACTAAACTTCTTTAAAAGTGTGAAGGGTCTTCTATGAGTTCTCTGATCTGTTAGCGAAGACCGAATCGAGAAGAAAAGGCCACTTTCTTTCCCCAGCGGGACCCATCTGAGCTCCCAGCCTGCTGCTGAGCGACATTATATACGGTGAACAGACAGAAGTTTACAGAAAAAAAAACAGAAAAGAAAAAGTAGCAAGCACCAAGAGGCAGCCGCAGGCGCCAGGGACAGCACGTGATCTGGGGGCGGGGCCTCGCAGGCCGCTAGCCAGTGGACGGGACCGGGGGCGGGCCCACGACCCAAGGGGCGGGGCTTGTGCCCGCGCAGCTCTCACCGCGGTCCCCTTATTTGGATCTGCGGGAATGTGGGCTGGAGCGGTCCTGCAGCGGTACCAGCCTCCAGCCTGTCGCCGGGACTGCCCCTGACCCAGGCGCGCCCGCTGCTCGGTGGCAGGAGGGCCGGCGGAGCGCCATGGCCTGCATCCTGAAGGTAACGAATCGATCTATGGCTCGGACGCGTGGTTGGTCAGCCGCTTGCTGCTCAGAGGCGCGGAGTCCACCGCGGTCCCACCGCATCCTCATCTCAGTTGTCTTTTCCTGGCGTTGATTTTCTTTTTGTTCCTTTGGCAAATGCATATGGAGGGAGATTCAGAAACATGTAGCTGGCACGGCTTCTCTTCCCACCATTCCTGCCTGCTCGCGTCTGCATTGAGGGAACTGCAGACTGTTGGCTCCAGGAGAGAGAAGGGCTGTGTGCCGAATAATAGGGATGGCAGGGAGGGGAGGGGTGCTCCAGCGAATCCCGCGGCCCCGATGCCTGAGGCCTTTCTGAAGCCACGCACAGTAGAGCAAAGGCTGGCCACGGATTATTGGTGCTGAGGAGTAGAGCGCTTTTGAATGGGATGAGAGTGAGCAGAGGGAGTTCTACCTCACATTTGATCATATGAAATCAGAAACTTCTGAGTTTACAGGTAGTCCCTTAGGAATGAGTTTTCTGTGAGATCAGCTAACTCTGCGCCCAAAGTTCCACTTCGGAAAAGTTCACAAGAGGATGTATTTATTAGTAGAGAATTTCAAACCTAACTTTGGCTAAAAAATTTCAACAGTTGAACCTTTCTTTTGCTCACAAACAGACAAAATGCTTTCACTCCCTCTCAGAGTCTGCTCAGGCGCCCCTTCTTTGTTGAGTTTTCTTTCTCCACGTGTGTTCTTAGCCTGGAGTGAACATCTTTCTAGGTTCACAGCCTTGTAGCATCAGGTGGGAGGGCTTGGTTTGAGTGCCTCACTTGAGAACTTTTTATTCCACAGGGAATTTTGTTTTTCATTCAATTTGTTTGTTTTTTCATTTTTCTGCACTATTGTTTCTACTGGTGCCTAACCTGACTCCTGACTGTATATGAGCCACAACATTCACAGCATGAAAGTTTCCTGGGCCTTGACTGGAGAGTGTAAAGGCCTACTCGTTCCAAGTTTGGGGAAGCTGTGTGTGACAGAGGAAAAACACCAGAAATCAATTTGTGTGTTATACGTGTGTGTGTGTGTGTGTGTGTGTGTGTGTGTGTGTAGGAGCATTTTTTTTCCATGGGGTGATTTGAAGCCATCTACTGCTATATTAATTACCTGAATCCTCTTCCAACATGCCTTGGTGTTAATGATGCAAATAAGAGACTAACCTAGTAGAGTTTGTTTCCATTTCTTATAGTAAAGGAGATGAGATATTTCCTGTGATTTTTCTGAACTTCCTTTGTTTGATTTTGGAACATTATCTGGGATGTAATGGTAGCAAGATCAAATAATACATTTTTATTATTTACATTCGTACTACAATGTGGGGTTTTTACCTTGGAGACTTCTAGCACAAGAACTGAAATATGAATATGAGTCATCTCTACTATTTATTGGGTTATTAGCCTAAAGGGAAGTTGAGTGTGACATTTATTGTTGGCTGTCTTCTTCCCTTTTGATTTCTCCCCTATCTCATCTTGCACATGTTCCAAACATTTTTAAGACATCTCAAGCTACAGATGAATCTGATCCAACTTTGCCTTTTCAGCCCCTCACACTGACCTCAGACATTTGGGACATATCTGATTGCTCCTTATTTTTTCTCCACTGAACCAAGCTGGGGTGCAGACAGGTAAACTGCAAAGAGCAAAGGCTTTGGACTCACAAAGATCTTGGTCTGAACCCAGGCTCTGCTAGATGCTACCTGTGTGACCTTGGACAGGTCACTTAAAACATCTCTGAGTCTCAATTTCCACAATATAAGATTAAAGTAACAGCACCACAAGGTTGTAATATTCCACAGGATTGCTGTGGGGATGAAATAATATAAGATATGAAAAATACTTTGTGGAACGGGCATTCAGTATGTGCTAGTTTCTAAATAATAATAACTACATAAATAATAATAACTACAATTTAATTAACCTTTACTATATCCTCAGCTCATTTCATATAACTGTTATTCTTATGTCAAGCCCTGTAAGGTGAGTATCATTGTTTAAAACCCCATTTTACAGATGAGGAAACTGAGGCTCCTGAGTTAAGAGATTTATCCAAGGGAACAAGGTTAAGGGCAGGGTGAGCCTGGACTTAGATTCAGATCTGCCAGCCTTTATATTTTAACTGTGTTCCCTATCCCTTCCCATGTGATGACTTTCTAAGTTGCCCTAAAACCATTCAGAATTCTTACCACCTTTGAGAAACAAAGTACCATTGTGCAACGATGGTCTTGATGGCCTGTGGTGGACCTTTTCTCCTTGTCTTTGAAGGGCCATGCGTGGTGCAGTGGACAGTCCATACACGTGGATTCTGTGCAAGCTTGATCTCCTGCATATATTAGACAGTCACTGCGACTTGGAACATCATTTGCCCAAGTTGTAGAATGCCTGACAGGGTTTTGTGAGGGTAAGATGATATACTGTTCTTGTTGCTTTTGATGAAATATTTTCCGCCATATACTGGCCCTAGGCTTGCTGTTGGTATCACAAAATGTATAAGCCATTGGCTACATTCTCAATTGGCTTCCAGGATAGTAAGGGGGATAGAAAAGTAAATGAATGTTTATGTTACAATGTGAAGAGTAATAGGTCTGTGGAAGGCATAACAGAAGCATGGAGAGAGAAAGCACTGAACCCTCTAATTGGACAGTCAGGATGGACTTCTCACTCATATCTGATTTGAACTGTAATTTGAAGATTGAATATGATGTAGAATGATGAAGCTTGTGTTTTAGAAGGATAACTTTTGAGGCAGGGTCAACTTTATTCCGTGGGCAAAATAGAGTCTTCTCAACAGAGTTTACAGGTAGATCTTATTTTCCATTTTTACATATGAGAAAACTGAGATGCAACGAGGTTGATGAACCTTTCATTATTGCCTAAATAGTGACCCTAAATAGGGATCCTTGACTAGCTAAGAGGAGGGGCCTATACTGTGGCAGCAGCTGGTGGTCTTTGGGGGCCATACACATTATCCCCTCAAGGTTTTATGCATAGTAAGGGCCCATTCTGCCCATGTGTAAAGCTGGTTCTCATAATGGAATGACGATTACCTCAATAATCATTAATTGTGGAGTGTATACTTACTCCACACTGCATGGACTTTAAAGAAATATGTGGGTTCTGTTTACGGCTCCACCACTTACTACTTGTACAACCACTAATAAGTTTCTTGATTTCATTGTCTCAGTTTCTGAAATGGAGATGATCATGCCTTCCTCAATGGGTTATTCTGCAGGTTAAATGGGAATATCTTCACCTTAGTTAGAATAGGCTAGTTTACTGCAGTAAAAAAACAGCCTCAAGTCTTAGTAGGCTCATTTCTTGCAGTGCTCCTGGTTAGGCAGCTCTTCTGGGGAGCTAGGCCATTGTGAACAAGCAAATAAAGGGCCACTCTCTTTCCATAGGGTGTTTTAAAAGTCTTTGAAATTTGGTAGACAAGAAAGATATTTACTTAGTATTTATTTGGTTATTAGTAAAATAAAACTTTTAAATTTATAAAAGTTATTTGATTTTCTTCTCTTATAAATTGCAGATTAGTGTTTGCTGTAATGAAAACCTATTCATATTTTCTTTAATGATTTCTGTCTTTGGCCAGCAGTTACTTTTTGAGAACAGTATCATGTATACCTTTGATGTCTAACATATATTTAGTGAGTTGTATTAAGGTTCTTTTTTTGGATTCTGTGCTGAAATGTACACTGAGTGGACATGTGGACACAGGACACTTCTTTCTGCCTTGGAAAAGATTATGGTTTTGCCAGGTTGTTGAGACTTAGGAACTTGAAGCAGTTAGACTATAGCACAATAGGTGCACGACTAAGCTACTGTTACCTTCTCTACCTGTCACCTATCCTTGTATGACCTTGATCTTTTTTTGGAGGCCCTGCTGTGAGGCGTGCAGGATCTTAATTCCCTGACCAGGGGTTGAACCCACACCTCCTGCAGTGGAATGGAAGCTCAGAGTCTTAACCACGGTACCACCAGGGAAGTCTTGATTGATGGGAAATTTGATGAGTGTTGATATCCAGTTATGTATGGGCTTGGTGTCTTCTCATTTACACTTCCCCCGCTGCTCCATACCTATCCTTCACCATGCTGCATCAAGTCTATCTCAGGAAGATCTCTCAACTCTGCACATTATTCTCCATCCCTGTCACCTCTGTCTTGTCCAGAACCTCATATTTGGTCTGTGTTTTGAAATAGCCTCCTTTCCTTCGGGCTCCTCATAAACTCACCCATCTTCCACATCACTCAGATTACTGTGCAGAAGCACAGTGCTCATCAAGCCATTTGTAGGCTTAAATGCTTGTCTTGGCTCCCCAGCCCCTGCAGGATAAGCCCAGCTATTTAGCTTGGCATTCAGGTTCCTTCCAAATCTGGCCCTTGCCCGCATATCTGGCCTCACTTTCTACTACTCCCTTACTCATGATCTAGTTACTTATCTAGATGAATTCCAAATCTTCAGATATACCTCCTTTCATGGTTCTGTACCTTTGTAGTATAGTGTAAAGATCGAAGGGGCTTCCTTGGTGGCTCAGATGGTAAAGCGTCTGCCCGCAATGCGAGAGACCTGGGGTTTGATCCCTGGGCTGGGAAAATCTCCTGGAGAAGGAAATGGCAAAAGCCTGGTCTCTGATGTCAGACCAGCCTATTCCAGCAGTGAAATCTCTAAGCCTCAGTTTCCTCATCTGTGAAATGGGAACAGAAATAGTGCCCACTTATTAATGTTATGAGAAATAAATGAGCTAACTGCTATAGAATAGAACCTGACACATAATAAGTCCTTGATAAGTATTTGCTATTAGTTGTTATCGTACAGGCTGTTTTCTCTGCAGGAAATTCTCTCTGCTATCACTTTGCCTCCTCTGACAGCATTCAACTTATCTTTCAACTCCTATTTCAGTGTCACATCTGCAGTCAAGCCCTCCTCTGCCTCAGCAGACTTCCTTTGTGGCCCCATGGCTTGGTTTTTGTCTGTAGTAGACAAATATTACCCTGTAGTGTAAATTAGTTGTTTATATGCTCAACTCCTTTGTTTTACTATGAATTCATAAAGCCCAGGGACTTTAGTAGGTTGATCGGCTCGTGTTTCCTAAGCATATTGAGGCTTCCCTGATAGCTCAGTTGGTAAAGAATCTGTCTGCAGTGCAGGAGACCCTGGTTCGGTTCCTGGTCAGGAAGATCCGCTGGAGAAGGGATAGGCTACCCACCCAAGTATTCTTAGACCTCCTTTGTGGCTCAACTGGTAAAGAATCCGCCTGCAATGTGGGAGATCCCTGGGTTCGATCCCTGGGTTGGGAAGATCCCCTGGAGAAGGGAAAGGCTACCTACTCCAGTATTCTGGCCTGAAGAATTCCATGGACTGTATAGTAAATGAATACTGTTCTTGCTGTAAGTAAGACTATAGACTCAGTGAAAAGAAAGGAATACCTAGGGTATAGGAATATATGAGTGGTGGTGTTGGTAGTTATGTAATTGAATCCTGGGGGCAAGAAAGGTCTTGTCTTATTCAACTTGATATCCATAACAACTAGTCTGACTCTTAGTAAAGAGATTCCTAAATGTTGAATGGGCTTCCCAGGTGCTCAGTGGTAAATAATCCACCTGCCAATGCAGGAGACACAGATTCTGTCCCTGGGTTGGGAAGATCTCCTGCAGAAGGAAATGACAACCCCCACTGGTATTTTTGCTTGGGAAATTCCATGGACAGAAGAGCCTGGTGGGCTACAGTCCATGGGATCGTGAAAGAGTTAGACATGACTTAGTGACAAAGCAACAGCAATAACAAGATAGTGACTGTGTAAATGATATAATTTTTTGACATGCTAACTATAGACAACAGTCTAACTTGGCCTCTTCTAGGAATAGCTGAATTCTTTTTAGATATAGCATGGATTTTTCACTCTAACATAAGCAAGTAGATTGTAGTTTATCAATTAGTTTTCTTCTTAAGTTGCTTCTCAGTTCTGTTTCTTTTAGATCTGTGACTGCTTCTCATATAAAGTCTGGAGCCAGTTTGAAATCTGGAGGGAGGGAGAACAGAGAACTGGACTTGGAAGGAGAAAGAGGAAAGTATAGGAGTGACTTATGTAGTGTTACGATCATCTTGGTTCTCTGGGTTAAAAGAACGATAAAAGCAAAAGCAAAAAACAAAAAACAAACTCCAACAATCACAACCGTAATTTGTGTTTCTCAAACTATGGGATATCAAAGGAAAATAATATGGCTTCACTGAGACTGGACAGCCACAGAAATGTCACAGGTGCACAGGTTGTAACCCTGAAACTCTAGGATAACCCCAGCACATAGAATAGACAAGGCACTTTGTTTAATAAATCTGCTTTATGACATTTCTTTCTGCTCCCCAAGGGATGCTGAAGTCTCAGTAGTTGCCCGGCCTCATTTTTAGGCTTATGGTGTCTGAGCAGGTGCTTTTGCAACTTCCATCAGCTTACTTTGGGGAATGAGTTGCTTATGTAAAACTTTGCTGTTTGGAAGAATTGAGAACAACAGCAGCAATAACAGTTGTTCTTTATTGAACACCTACGGTGTGTTCAGGCTGGGTCCTGGGCTGCCTGCTTTTCATATATCATCTCACGTAAACTTTTACTGGGCTTTCCGGGTGGCTCAGTAGCAGAGAATCCGTCTGCCAATGCAGGAGACACAGGAGATGCGGTTTGATACCTGGGATACTGAAGTTCAGAGAAGCTAATTAACTTGCCCCAGGTCCTATGGTTAGTAAGGGGTGAAGGTGGGGTTGAACTTGGCTCTGGTTGGTGATGTAATGTATATTTTACCTTCAGGGCCAATTTGGTGAATGTTCACAGGAGCATTGAGTTTATTTCACCATCCTCTGAATCTACACAGCTTCCTAACATACTCCTGATGGGCTCATTTTTAGCTGTGTTATTTTTAGTTATCTTTTCCTTAGAGTTTCCTTTGTGACAGAGGAACTAGAGGATACAGAGGGGCCACAGAGAGTGTGGAAATAAGGTCCTAACTCTGCCTCTAAAACATTAATAGCCTTTTGACCTTGAGCAAGTTGCATGACCACACGCCCCTACTTTCCTGAGAAACTCCTATGTCCCTTTGAAGGTGAGAGTGAAGCAGAGGAGTAATAGAATTGGATTTACTGCTAGGCCAAGCTTCATGGCTCTGAAGAGGTTCTGCAGTTTTGTATTTATAATATATTCATTTTCTTAAAGAGAACCACAGATTATATAAGCTTCAGGCTTCCCAACCAAGACCCCTCCTGGGGTGGTGTTGGAATCCAAAAGAGATAAAGCTCGTGAATGTACTTTGAAAAGTAGAATGTGCTGTACACATAGGCAAATGATTATTAGTATTATTAATAATTAGATAACAGCTTGAATCAAGGAAACCTATCTTGGGGACTAGCAGGGGAAAGAAGAGTTTAGATTTGAGGAAAGCAGAGGGAACCCATTAAGCTTTCCGTCAGAGGTCTGGGAAAAGTTATGGTATCTCCTCCCCAGGAGAAAAATTTTTATCTGTTTGTGAGAATTTAAAACATACTTATCCGCGAGGGTTGGAGATGGGATGAGTCCTCTGTTTTCTGGATTCAGCAAAAAGTGGAGGAAGGCATTTTTCTAATTGAACAGAGTAGATTTAAACAAGTGTTATCAGGATCCCATTACAGAAAGCTGCAGTTTAGCTCCTGGTTATTAAAAGGCTCATTATTCAGTTTATGGATTAGCCAGATCCTGTTGGTCCCTGGCCACTCTGATCTACACCTTTTATGCTTTTCAATGCCAATTAGCACTCCCACCAGAGCCTGGAAAAGTCAGAGGAGCTAAGCCTCAAATTGGTTCATTCCTTTCCCTGTTAGCAGCTTTGTCAAGGTTTGTCAGCAGGAGGGTAAAGAAAAGGACTCAAATGCAGTGAAGAGATTATCTGTGATTTCACTATTGTTTTCTTTCTTCCTCAGCTGGAGAATTAAAAGTACTCTCTGGTTCTGATTTTAACTTGATTTAAAGTCACTAAATCAGAGATCTTGGCCTAGGGCATCCAGAGACTTCAATAAACAGCAGCCTCAGGGTAGGTAATATTTTCAGAGAGCCGTTTGTCCACATCCCACATCTCCAGGCCTCTGTCTCATTTCCTGTGAGATGTGGAGGGGTGAGGGCTCACAACTTCTGGTATTTGGGAGACTGAAACAGTTAACTCCTAAAGAGATTGCTCAGGGGCCAGGAAAAGAGAGTCTTTGTCCTAAGTCATTCTAGTGTTTGTGTAAAAAATATGTGTCTCTACATACACATAGTAAATATAAGGAGAAATGGGCACCCACATTTATTCAATCATATCTTAATATGTATTGAGGTTTGAAAACCCTTGTATGTAAGATCCTTTTCTGGAAGGGACTTCTGTCTAACGTTCAAATCTGTTTCCTAGGTAATTTTTTAGCTCTGTGTTTACCAGACACAAAATAAAAGGTTCGGTCAGTTTTGAAAACTCTCTTTGCATCTTGCTCTGAAAGATCACGATCACAAGTAAACTGGAAGTAAAATGTATATGTCCTGCATTGGGAGTGGGTTGTAGTGTGGGCTTAAACTGTGCCTGTGGAGCTCATCTTAGATTTTAAAGATTGGAACGAGCAAATGACTGTCCTTAGACAATTCCCCTTCTTTGGACAATAGGAGTGCACGTCTGCGGAGAGCAGGCCTGCGATTCCTGGTATAGTTGTTTGGTGCTCTTGGCCCCAACGGGTTGCCTGACTTTGAAGAAAGAGATGAGAAAGTCTCTTTCTGTGAAGGGTTTGCCTTATCAATCAGGGAAAAGGGTAACCAAGAAAGAAGAGCTGTTTTCTAGGGTGTGGACAGAAAAAGACCATGGTAACACAGACTCCAAGTCTGATTCCAGTTTTGTGATGAGTTTGAGTAATGACAGTAATACCTTTATTTAATATTCTGCAGCAGTACTGTCCAGCAAAAATATAATGCAGGCCACTTAGGTAATTTTTTACTTGTAAGAGCCACATTAAAAAGAAAGGAAAAAGAAGTAGGCAGAATTTATTTAATAATATATTTTGTTTAACCCCAAATATTCAAAACATGTTAATGTTAATTTGGAGTCAATATCAACTTATAAATAAGCTGTTCCTGCGATTCCTGGTATAGTTGTTTGGTGCTCTTGGCCCCAACGGGTTGCCTGACTTTGAAGAAAGAGATGAGAAAGTCTCTTTCTGTGAAGGGTTTGCCTTATCAATCAGGGAAAAGGGTAACCAAGAAAGAAGAGCTGTTTTCTAGGGTGTGGACAGAAAAAGACCATGGTAACACAGACTCCAAGTCTGATTCCAGTTTTGTGATGAGTTTGAGTAATGACAGTAATACCTTTATTTAATATTCTGCAGCAGTACTGTCCAGCAAAAATATAATGCAGGCCACTTAGGTAATTTTTTACTTGTAAGAGCCACATTAAAAAGAAAGGAAAAAGAAGTAGGCAGAATTTATTTAATAATATATTTTGTTTAACCCCAAATATTCAAAACATGTTAATGTTAATTTGGAGTCAATATCAACTTATAAATAAGCTGTTTAACTTGTTTCATAAGTCTTCATGTCTGTGTATATTTTGCCATTGCAGCATATTTCAATTTGGATGATAAAGTTTCATGCGTTCTGGGAAACAAACTCACTCAGAAGGACAATGCAGATAGTGGAGTGCAGTTTATTACACTGGTGGGCCCAAGGCAGAGTCTCCTCTTAGCCAAGGACCCCGACCGGCATTTGTGAAAATCTTCTTTTATACCCCATGTGTATGTGTCTGAACCCACCACTCCAAATTCCTTGAGACTTACATAAACTAAGGAAAATATAGTCCCAGTAACCTCATCATTCATGTGCTATGTGCTCACATGCTCAAACAGTCAAACAATTAGCCAATAATCAATAAACCCGAGGTTACACTCCAATTGATACAGAAAAATTTATGGTCTGTTGGAGGAAGGGGCGATTAGTGTATGTTTTCTTTTAGGTGATGAGTAACCTAGATACGATCTTCAAGGTTCCCCTGTCTGGAGGAAGTCTTATCCTTCTGTTGTTGTTTTCATAAGCACTAAATACAGAGTTGAGAGTCCATTGGAAAAGTGGCTGAGCATGATCAGCATGAACAGGCCTAAGCTGGAGTCCAGGCCCTATGAATTCCTTCTTCAATACTTGATCTCTATTCAGATTTTATAAAATGTTCAGTTGAAAAAGTAGATTCAAATATCTAAGTTGCTCCAAAGATGCATTTAAGCCTTTGATGAGCCCTTAAAATTTCATCTGAAATGGAGTCCTAAGCTTTTTCATATCCTGAGCCTGATTGGCCCCCCAGATGTTGAGCAGCTGTGAATTCTCCCAGGAGAGTGCGGCTTTGGTCTCAGTGAGGTAGGGTGAACTCCTGGAGGCTTTGAGGTCAGGGACAGACTTTATGTACTTTTATTTGAAAAATTCCTTTGCTCCAGGAGGGCGGTACACATATGGCAGCTATTTAGACATACAGAATAAACCACAAGTCTTCTTTTAATTCAAGAGAGTAAGGTGATTGGAATTCCTTTGTACAGTTTGCTTCTTTTTTGACTGTTTATTTGTGTCTATAAATTCAGCAGTATGCTAATAGGTGTACGTCTGGTGGTACTTAGAGTAAATAAATCACTTTGTAAACCTGCAGTGCAGTTTTGCTTGCTTGCACTGAGTTGTATTCCTGCCCGGCTCTGCCCAGATTTCCTGAATCATAGAGTGTTAGCATTTTTTCATGTGGAGAATGTTTCATTATCATAATGACAGCAGGTGCCATTTGTTGAGTACCTTTTCTCTGGCAGACAGCCCGCCAGATATTTTACAGATATTTATCATCCTTCAGCAAAATTACAGGATGGATATTATTACTTTCACCCGACAGATGAGGAAACTCTAGTTCATATCGCGGAACAACTTTGTTAATGCAAGAACACTAGACCAAGGTCCACAAACTAATAGCCTTGGGTCAGATCCAGGCTGGTACCTGTTTGTATGTAGTGTGCAAGTTCAGAATGGGTTTTATGTTCTAAAATGGTTGAAAACAATCAAAAGAAGAAGACTTAATGATGTGAAAATGTGAAGAAATTCCAATATCGATGTCCCTGAATAAAGTTTTACTGGAATATAGCCATGTTTATTCATGTCTTAGTGTGCTTTGGTGCTGCAGTGGCAGACTTGAGAAAGCTGACATGTAGACTCTGTGGCTTGTAAAGCCTTAAATAGTCACTGTCTTTCTCTTTACAGATAATGTGTGCCCACGCCAAACTGTTGAGTTCTTACTGTAAGAGCCAGGGTCAGGGGCAGTCAGGGTACTCACACCTGGGCCTCACGTCATGAATATCAGGGTTATTTAGTGAATATGAAGCCAAGAACTCCATGTGAAAGAGGAAACTGAAGCCCAGAGAGGATAAGTAACTTCCCAAAGTCACATAGTGGGACTGGGATTCAGACTCCAAAGCTTGATCCCTAAGTCTATTGCTTCTCACAGATAAGCTGACCACACTACTGCTCAGCTGGAACTACAGGACCTCCTGAAGGGCTTTTTACACCAGAGATTTCTAAGCCCCACCCCAGAGTTTATGATTCCGTAGTTCTGGACTGGCATCTAAGAATCTGCATTTCTAAAAAGCCTCCAGGTGATGCTGCTTGATGCCAATCATCCTTCAATTAGCCCTATCATACCTCATCCTACTCAATAAATTGCTGCTGAGTTATGAATGACTTCAAAGCTGTGTGTGTGTTAGTCACTTAGTTGTCTGACTCTGTGACCCTATGGACTATAGCTCACCAGGATCCTCTGTCCATGGAATTCTCCAGGCAAGAGAACTGGAGTGGGTTGCCATTCTCTTTTTTAGGGGATCTTCCTGTCCCAAGGATTGAACCTGGGTCTCCTGCGTTGGCAGGCGGATTCTTTACCATCTGAGCCACCAGGGATGCCCTCAACTACAAATTTAAGTCAAGTGCATTCTAATGGCCTTTTCGGCACTGTGATTGTTTGATTTCTGCCTACATTGTTCTCATTAAACCCCAGGCTTTCTGAGGCTGTGGGACTCAGGCCACCAGGAATGTTGAAATGCTTGTGCCTCTGTGTCTGGTAGCAAGGGACTGGGTCTGAAATGAATCTGTCACTGGTGCCATGCCTCTTGCATTTCTAGAAACTCTGTTTCCTTCAAATCAGTTTCAAAATCAGTTTATGATGATTTATAAACCAGGAATTTGGTTCCTGCTGATTGTATGTCAAGCCTTTTCTCACATTGTGACCCTCATTTCTCTGCAGCTAAGAAGAAGACCTGGGGGTGTAGGAAACAGCTTCTGTAGTCAGATTGTCCTGGCGTTGGTAGTGGAAGTTAATGGGTTAGTGCTAGAGTTCACTTTCTTAATTATTGACTTAGTCTCAGATTTAAAAAGTCATTATTTTAGAATTAGGAATGGGAAAAATGAAGCCTGGTGAAAGATGATAGCTTTTGTTTTTTCCATGTTCATGATTCATAGCCTTGTTTGGGACTTTAATAAGTAACAAAAAGCATTGGAAACTGCTGATTTAATCTCTTATAGGCTTATATTGGCATAAAAAAGAAAATAAATCTCTAAATGTTCGCTTTCTCCTGGATCTCCATTTATGTGCCTTTATTTATTGTGGAGCCCATGTTTCTGATTTTTCCACTTTCATCTCTGGCCTCCTAGCCTGTCCCCAGTACAGGTGTTAAAGAGATCATTATCAAGTACAGCTGGTATCCAGGTATCCATCTGTGTCCTGGGGATTGGTTCCAACACCCATGGTGATACCAAAATCTGAGGATGCTCAACTCCCTTATATAAAATAGCATCGCATTTGTATATGACCTAGGCATGTCCATCCACATGCTTAAAGTCATCTTTCATTGTGTGTTAGTCGCTCAGTCTTGTCTGACTCTTTGGGACTATAGCTTTCCAGGCTCCTCTGTCAGTGGAATTCTCCAGGCAAGCATACTGGAGTGGGTAGCAGTTCCTTCTCCAGGGGATCTCCCAACCCGGGGATTGAACCCAAGTTTCCTGCATTGCTGGCAGATTCTTTACCTTCTGAGGCACCAGGGAAGCCCAATCTTTGAATACTTACACTAATACAATGTACATTTTATGTAAAAAGTTGTAAATACAATGGAAATAGTTGCCAGCACAAGGCAGATGCAAGTTTTTGCATTTGGAAACTTTGTGTAATTTGGTGGAGAGCAGAACTGGGATGAGCAGAAGCCACAGATGGCAGAAACTGGAAATGGCCAGACTTGGGGATGCAGGAACTTGTGGATGGCAGAACCTGAGTTCAGCTGGCTGTGTCTAAAGAACCATCACCTCAGCCTTGTAAATCTTCGCTGTACAAGGGAAGCCTTATGGAACTCTGTTGCCATGCAAATGAAATATCTTGCAGAGTGAGTTCCCAAGGTAAAACCCATTCCAACAGGAATTCTCAGGGAAACCTGAGTCTTTTCTGTGTGTGCTCAATCGCTGTCATGTCCAATTCTTTGTGATCGCATGGACCATAATCCACCAGGCTCCTCTGTCCATGGGATTTTCCAGGCAAGAATATGGAAGTGGGTTGCCATTTCCTCCTCCAGGGGATCTTCCTCTCCAAGGGATCAAACCTTCACCTCCTGCGTCTCCTGTATTGCTGTCAGTTTCTTTACCACTGAGCCACCGGGGCTCCTGGTGTAGAATCAGTGGTGTGGCATTGATGACAGTCGATGGATGTCATCCCACACACCTTTGCCGTGGCCTAGAGGCTGACTTTACTACTATGCTCTTTTATTGCTGACTTTCTCCACCTTGTCTTCCTTTCTTTCTCCTTAGGTCTTGAAGAAAATTCATTCTCCAGCAGTAACAGGTACCCGAACCAACAACACCTTATGATGTTTCCTTATTTATTCTTTACATTCTTTCAGTTGGGAGTTAGAAAACCTCTTTCTCTCATACCCTGATTTATGTCACTTAATTATTTGCTCCTTGGCAGGTTTAATATTTATTTCATTCTGCTTGCTGTTTAACCATAGTACCTGGTTGATGACTTGAGCTGAGCCAAGATTTCTACATGTGACTTCTAACTTATTGGTAAATTGGGGTTTGTTTTCTTCTCATCCATTTTGTACTTTGATATTCAAATTTTACTTAAAGAAATGACACCTGAACCAAATACCACTCTAGCGTTCTGTATTGGAACAATTGTAATTCACTATATATTTTTCCAGATTTGTATAGGTTAAAGGGGTCTGTGTTTGACCTTTCCCCACCCCTCTTTCCTTCCATGAAGAGGAAGTTTATTACCAAGCAGTTAGAGAGAAGTCAAGTACTGTGGGTAAGAGGAGGGGCAAAGGGAATGAAGGAAAAACAGAAGCTGAAGATTTTAATTTCTTTCGAAATTGTGGCCTGTATGAATAATAGTAACTGTAACAATAACCTGCCTTTGTTGTTGTTCAGTTGCTACGTTGTGTCCGACTCTTTGTGACCCCATGAACTGCAGCATGCCAGGTTTCCCTGTCCTTCACCATCTCCTGGAGTTCGCTCAGACTCCATTGAGTTGGTGATGCCATTCAACCATCTTATCTTCTGTCATCCCCTTTTCCTTCTGCCTTTTCTTTCCCTGCATCAGGGTCTTTTCCAATGAGTCAGCTTTACTGAGTGCTTACAGTTACTGTGTTGGGGCTTTATAGCTTTGTATTATCTCATTTAATCCTTTCAAGCTCATAAGATAGGTACTATTGTACATTTCCCATATAGATGAGGAAATTGAAGGTTGGAGAGGTTTACTTAAGTTAAGTGACTGCCCCAAGATTGTACCCTTATTAAAGGAGAAGGTAGAATTTGAATTCAGGAGTTCGGTCAAAGAAAATATTCCTATACTATTTGAAACTTGCTCACAATAATTTAGTAACCTAATGGATAAAATAACATTAATATGCACTTTCTGGGCACTTTATGGTAGACATTGTGTTTAAGGCATGTATATGGTTTCCTTTAATATTCAAAAGTCCTATTAGAAAAATACTATTATTATCATATCTGTTTTACCTGGCAGGAACACTGATGCTTGCAGAAAACTTTAGTTCTTTGCCCTAGGTTCTTTGGCTAGTGAGTGTAAACTTTGTGTGAGCATATTATTTTATAATGATTTGTATTAATTAGCATTTACTATATGCAGTAAGGGCCAGGCACTATTCTCAGCACTTTACACTTATTGAGTCATTTAATTTCTATTTTTCAGATAAGGAAACCAAGGCACAGAGTGGTTAGGTAAGGTCACCAAACTACTTTTGGCAGTAGTGAGAACTGAACCCAGACAGTTTGGCTCTGGTGTCTGTATACGTACCAAACGTGCAGAAGACTACAGATCTCTCCACCTGCCCCCCCTCACCCCCTGCCCTGCACTTTGGTGTTCTACCTCCTAATGCAGAGAATCACTTAGGACTTTTGAAATCCATTCCGATATAAAATCAACCCACTTCAAAGGAGCTTGTGGAGATTTTGAAAAACTTTCTTGATTATTGATTGGATAAACTAAACTAAAAAATAAATTCTTTGAGGTGTTTTATTTTATGCCTTTGAAGGATTTTGATTCAGATACATTTAGAAGAGCCACTCGATCAAGTCAGACCTGGTGGCATTAGTTTCCAAGTGGAGGTGGAATTTCTAAATGAGCATGGGACAGACTGTCATTCTGACTAGACGAGGGATGCCAGGCAATTTTTCCTCTTGACGGGTCTCCCTGTCCTCCCTTCTTCACCTGTTTCCTGGAGTAACTCCACAGGGAAACCAAAGTGGTTTTTAAAAAGTAAATCAGGTCATGTCAGTTTCCTTATCTAACCTTTCTGGTGGCTTTCCATTTCACTTTGGATAACGACTCTTTCCAAGGCTCCCAAGTGCACATGACCTTGCTCCTGCATATTTTTGAGAAATCATCTACATCTTGGTCCCCTGATTATTTTCATTCCATCGAGTTCTTGGACCATGCCAAGTTCCTCTGTGCTTCAGAACCTTTGAGCTGTTATCCCCCTGCCTGCCATACTTTGGGTCCAGGTTCTCCATGAGGCTATTTCTTCCTCCTTTCATGCCCTTAGTTAAAGTTTACTGCTTTGGACAGGCCTTTGCTGATTTATAACAATGAAATATAACTTCATGATATTCCTTATTATGCTTCCCTATTTATTGTGTTTAACATTTTCTTAATATATGAATACATGCATATTTGTTTGTTTACCTGTCAATCAAAAGACTGAAAGGGCAGAAATCATGGTTGTTTTGTTTATCACTGTATGCCTAGCATCTAGGATAGTATAGTCAAGAAAAGAAGTGAATGATTTAATGAATTAATTTCAGGCAGAAAAAAATTGTAGGTGCAAAGATATGGTGGCATGAAGGAGCAGGTCATTTTGGGGAAGAGTGAAGAGTTGTGGATGACTGTCACTAAGTTGGTTTTGGGAGTCGGAGGAAATGATATAGTTGGAGTCAGATAGTGAGTGGTCATGTCGGTCCTATCAAGTAGTGTGGACTTTTATCCTTTAGAAATGGGGAAACTAATGGGATTTAAATAGATCATTAAATGTGGTAGAGATATTGGGTCAGAGAGAATATTTTATTGTCTTATTTTAGAATACTTCAAGTCCTTGAAATGACTCTGGTCATTGTCCTTCATATTTGGAAATTACTTGTCCCAATTATGATTTTGCTACAATGATTGCACAGGCAGAATTTCAAATAGAATGCTGGAAATAAAAATGTGCCAAAGATGTAAGTGTGCTTGTTTATAGCAGAGCCTGGAGTTTTATCCATGAAATAAGAAAAAGCCAATAACAGAATTAAACTAAATATTTTATACAAATAAATTATAGGTTGTTCAGGTTGTTGAACTTTCTGTTTAATGAAGGAATCTTAGATTTGGACATTATCTTGGGTTGTTTAAACTCTGTGTGGTAGAACAACTCATGTTCAGTTGACACTATTGCTCTTAAGGAGGATGTTGGGTCATTCTGCCCTGTGGGTCATTAATGTAGCAACAGTCTTCCAGCCCTGCCTTGGAAGGACAGTAATACTGTTCCGGCAGCAGGACTGTATTTACTGAGCACCGCCGCCTGACATCACCTTACATTATGTGGGGGAAACTGTCCAGCATCTGTTTGAGGTGTTTGTATTCCCATTTTACAGATGGAGAAACAGGCCCAGGAAAGTTGAGTAAATTTCCCAAGTAGTGAAGTGATGGGATTAAATTCAGATTTGTGTGACTCAGAATGCCCTGCTTTTAACTCTTGGCTTTCCTACCTCTAGAGGAGTGATTCATATAGGACTTTTGACGAAACATAACTACACTTTGAAGGAACTTTTGAAAATAATTTTGATCTGAGTTAAACTGAATATAAAAAAGTCAAGGAATTAATAATTTTTTGATTGGAAGAACTTTTCAACTAGTTTACACTTTGGCAGACATTTATTTAAAACTCTTAGCTCAATTGAGCCCTAAGTTGAGCAGACACTTGAACAGAATCTTGATGAATAAGCAAGAGTATTATCAGGCACACTAGCTGGGATGGCTACATTTTATTCAGGGCATCCCACCAGATGTGTCCTCCTGTTCACTTATCACTTTGGAGTCAGGTCTTTGCATAGCAGCGAGAAGGAACTTTAAGAAACACATATAAGATGATTTTATTTCCTTGCCTGACTGGTCATATTCTGGGAGAAAATATTTACAAATCATATGTCTGATTAGTTAGGACCCAAAATGTGTAAAGAACTCATTCAACTCAATAGCACAGCAAACAAAAACAAACAATCCAATTAAAAAATGGGCAGAGAATCTGAATATTTTTCCAAAAAAAGACGTGTAACTGGCCAACAGGTACATGGAAAGGTGCTCACCATCACTAATCATGAGGGAAATACAAATCGAAACAGTCATAAGGTATCATACCTGTTAGAATGGCTCTTATCAAAAAGATAAGAAATCACAAATGTTGGCAAGGACAGGGGGAAAAAACCCTTATGCACCACAGCCACTGTGAAACATAGTATGGCTCCTCCTCAAAAAATTAAAAAAGTACCATATGATCCAGTGATCCATGTCTGGGTATTTATCCATAGGAAATGAAAATCTAATTTGAAAAGAGGTGCAGACCTCTGTGTTCATTGAAGCATTATTGACATTTGACATTACTTGTTCCAAATATGGTAGTCTTAATGATTACACAGCCAAAATTTTCTACTAGAAGGGTGTAAGATAAAATCGGGCAGTGTCATTTTTGTCCCTGGGTGTGGTACAGTCAGTTACATTTTTTTTTTTTTTTTTTTTTACAGTCAGTTACATTTAAGATACATGTTCCCTGAAGTCAAGGAGCTAGACCAGGATCTTGTACTGGATCCATTTTGTGTGTTCATGCTTTAAAGAGAGTGTGACATCCGGAAAATCTTTAAACTTTGGCTAAGCAAACACACCAGTCCATTTGAAAGTGCTAATAAAACTAAAATATTATTGGCAAATGAAGCTGCTGAAATCTTCATTTAGCCTGGGCAGTCATAGTTTTCAGTTCAGTTCAGTTGCTCAGTTGTGTCCGACTCTTTGGGACCCCATGGACTGCAGCACTCCAGGCTTCCCTGTCCATCTCCAATTTCTAGAGCTTGCTCAGATTCATGTTCATTGAGTCAGTGATGCCATCCAACCATCTCATCCTCTGTCATCTGCTTATCCTCCTGCCTTCAACATTTCCCACCATCAGGGTCTTTTCCAATGAGTCAGTTTTTCGCATCAGATGGCCAAAGTATTGGAGCTTCAGCTTTAGCATCAGTCCTTCCAATGAATATTTAGGACTGATTTCCTTTAGGATTGACTGATTTGATCTCCTTGCTGTCCAAGGGACTCTCAAGAGTCTTCTCCAAAACCTCAATTCAATAGCATTAATTCTTCGGTGGTCAACTTTCTTTATAGTCCAACTCTCACATCTATACATGACTGCTGGAAAAACCATAGCTTGGATTAGACAGACCTTTGTTGGCAAAGTAATGTCTCTGCCTTTTAATAATTTGCTGTCTAGGTTGGTCATATCTTTTTTTCCAAGGAGAAAACATCTTTCAATTTCATGGCTGCAGTCACCATCTGCAGTGATTTTGGAGCCCCCAAATAAAGTCTGTCACTGTTTCCACTGTTTCCCCATCTATTTTCCATGAAGTGATGGGACTAGATGCCATGATAATAATTTTTTCAACATTGAGTTTTAAGCCAGCTTTTTCACTTTCTTTTTTCACTTTCATCAAGATGCTCTTTAGTTTTTTGTCGCTTTCTACCATAAGAGTGGTATCATCTGCATATCTGATGTTATTGATATTTCTCCTGGGAATTTTGATTCCAGCTATGCTTCATCCAGCCTGGCATTTCTCATGATGTACTCTGCATATAAGTTAAATAAGCAGAGCCTTTAGAACCTTTAGAAACAGAAGATATTAAGAAAAGGTGGCAAGAATAAACAGAAGAACTATACAAAAAAGATATTCATGACCCAGATAATCACAATAGTGTGATCACTCACTTAGAGCCAGACATCCTGGAATGTGAAGTCAAGTGGGCCTTAGGAAGCATCACTACGAACAAAGCTGGTGGATGTGATGGAAATCCAGTTGAGCTATTTCAACTAAAAGATGATGCTGTAAAAATGCTGCACTCAATATGCCAGCAAATTTGGAAAACTCAGCAGTGGCCACAAGACTGGAAAAGGTCAGTTTTCATTGTAATCCCAAAAAAGATAATGCCAAAGAATGCTCAAACTACTGCACAATTGCACTCATCTCACGCTAGTAAAGTAATGATCAAAATTCTCCAAACCAGGCTTCAGCAGTACGTGAACCGTGAACTTCCAGATGTTCAAGCTAGTTTTAGAAAAGGCAGAGGAACCAGAGATCAAATTGCTAACATTTGTTGGATCATTAAAAAAGCAAGAGAGTTCCAGAAAAACATCGATTTCTGCTTTATTGACTATGCCAAAACCTTTGACTGTGTGGATCACCACAAACTTTGGAAAATTCTGAAAGAGATGGGAATAGCAGACCACCTGACCTGCCTCTTGAGAAATCTGTATGCAGGTCAGGAAGCAACAGTTAGAACTGGACATGGAACAACAGACTGGTTCCAAATAGGAAAAGGAGTACATCAAGNCTGCTTTATTGACTATGCCAAAGCCTCTGACTGTGTGGATCACAATAAACTGTGGAAAATTCTGAAAGAGATGGGAATACCAGACCACCTAACCTGCCTCTTGAGAACTCTGTATGCAGGTCAGGAAACAACAGTTAGAACTGGACATGGAACAACAGACTGGTTCCAAATAGGAAAAGGAGTACATCAAGGCTGTATATTGTCACCCTGCTTATTTAACTTCTATGCAGAGTACATCATGAGAAACGCTGGGCTGGAAGAAGCACAAGCTGGAATCAAGATTTCCAGGAGAAATATCAATAACCTCAGATATGCAGATGATACCACCCTTATGGCAGAAAGTGAAGAAGAACTAAAGAGTCTCTTGATGAAAGTGAAAGAGAAGAGTGAAAAAGTTGGCTTAAAGCTCAACATTCAGAAAACGAAGATCATGGCATCTGGTCCCATCCCTTCATGGGAAATAGATGGGGAAACAGTGGTAGACGTTATTTTTTGCGCTCCAAAATCACTGCAGATGGTGACTGCAGCCATGAAATTAAAAGATGCTTACTCCTTGGAAGAAAACTTATGACCAACCTAGACAACATATTAAAAAGCAGAGACATTACTTTGCCAACAAAAGTCCATCTAGTCAAGGCTATGGTTTTTCCAGTAGTCATCTATAGATGTGAGAGTTGGACTGTGAAGAAAGCTGAGCGCCGAAGAATTGATGCTTTTGAACTGTGGTGTTGGAGAAGACTCTTGAGAGTCCCTTGGACTGCAAGGAGATCCAACCAGTCCATCCTAAAGGAGATCAGTCCTGAATATTCATGGAGGACTGATGCTGAAGTTGAAACTCCAATGCTTTGGCCACCTGATGCGAAAAACTGACTCATTTGTAAAGACCCTGACTTTGGGAAAGATTGAAGGTGCGAGGATACGGGGACGACAGAGGATGAGATGGTTGGATGGCATCACTGACTCAGTGGATATGATTTTGGGTAAACTCCAGGAGTTGGTGATAGACAGGGAAGTCTGGTGTGCTGCAGTGCATGGGGTTGCAAAGAGTCGGAGACGACAGAGACTGAACTAAAGTGAATTGAACTTAGAGCCCTTAGAGCATTGATTCCTTTGAGCGCTTAGGGCATTGATGTACTGTTCAGCTTCTTTCTGATACTGGTGAACAATGAGTGCTTGTAATCTTAAACTGTAATTTTGGATGAGTTAGGTACTTCTGGCCCATTGCCCATTAAATGTCTGCTGTTTCCTGAACATGCCTTAGACTGTGGTTTCATATTACTGCCTTTGAGGCACCTGTTTATATAGTAATACTGAGCTCCAGGGTCTTCCCTCGTGTCTCAGATGGTAAAGAATTTGCCTGCAATGCAAGAGACCCAGGTTTCATCTCTGGGTTGGTAGGACCCCTAGAGAAGGAAATGGCAACCCACTCCAGTCTTCTTGCCTGGAGAATTCCACAGACAGAGGAACCTGACGGCCATGGCTTCACAAAGATTTGGATACAACTGAGTGACTGAACTGAACTGCCTGAACTGAGTGAATGATACACACACCCTGAGCTCCAGACATCAAAGGAAACTCCACATACGTATATGTGTCAGTGAAAGCTTCAGTGTATCTGTGATTCTGTTCTGTAATCTCCATATGAATTTGTATTGATGGTGAGGAAATGTGGGTTTAGAGAAATTGCTTGAGATCAAAGAGTTAGTAGATCTAGGACCAGGGACTCCAACACATTTCCAACTCCAAAACCCATGCTCTTAACCCCAGCCCTGTCCAAGATGTAAGGTTGTCCTCTAGACGGATCAGGATGTAGGGAGGAACAGAGGGAGATCTTCTTCCTATAGATTGTAAATAAAAATGTCTTTCAAGCCATTTTGTCTAAAGCCGATCTTCCTGTCTTGGGTTCATTTCTCTGATTAGAGGTGCTTTGTTTTGCCTAATAAATATTGGAGGCATCAGCCTTGTAAACTCAATCAGAGTTAAATAAAGAAATCTGCTATTTCAAGGATTAGTTAATCCCTTGGTAAATAATATTAATATTGAATTCACTATCATTATTAAATTCAACTATATTCATTATACTGAATATTAATACCTTAGTTATTCTATTTTATAATTTGACTCAAAAAAGTAACAATGGCAAAAGCTGATATTTTTTGATATATCAGGTTGTCTTATAAGCACTTTTTTCTTATATGGGATTTTCTAATTTGATCCTCACAACAACTCTGTGAGGTGGATGCTATTATTGTGTCAATTTTCCAGAAGAGGAAACTGAGACACTTAGAGGCTAGATGAAGGAACAGCTTCATGGCATGTGACATGTATGATCACAAAGCCTCATGCTAGAAGGGCCCACACTTGATTGAACGCTCTGCAATTGCTGTCTAAAAATTCTTCATAATTTTGAACAAAGGGCCTCACGTTTTAATTTTGCGCAGGGTCCTGCAAATTATACAGTTGCTTCTGCCTAGGTGAGCTGTCCAAGGGCACTCAGTGGTCAGTGGCAGAGTTGGCATTCAAACCCAGACTGCCTGGCCTTAAGCTGACACGATTCCATTTGCATTCTCTAGTTTCCCATATCTCATATTTGTAAAGCAAGGTCCCCCCTCAACCACCTTTTTCTTTGGAACTGTCTTCAGAGGCAGGTGGTTTGATTCATCTTTGTTGAATTCTTTGGATTTAAACTTTGTTGGGCTGAGTGTCTGATACATACAATTTCCCAGTTAGGTTTGTAGAAAAGCAGTAGGGAAGATCTGAAGATATGGCAAGAATTATACATCCTTGCCGTAGTGAAAAAAATCATAGACTAAAAATAAATAGGAGTAACGTGGAATTACTGTGACATATTTGTTTTTATTGATAGTTTTCCTCGGGCAGCAGAAAAGAAAAAGAAGGCCCTGGTGTATATGAAAGGCAAGCCATCCCTCAGCAATGCTTATCTGCATGCGATGCTCTATGGACTGGCAACACTTAATTACCCCATACAGTTTAATGGACTGTTTTATGAGAAGCTACTTTTTAGCCTTTCATGGACTGCTTTAAAGGGAAATAGAGAAAGACAGAAGAGGATTTCTATCAATTTGGTAAAAATTCTGCCTCCATGGTCTATGCCTAGACCCTGAGACTACCTGAATTCCCCTCTCAACATTTCTTGAAAACTTTCTGTGAAGAGGTAGAGGCCAATGAGACACCCGGGCTTGAAGATGGAAAAAAAGAGTGACTTTGAATAGTCACCTTAGGGTACCTGGGGCTACAACAGTGGCAGGCATCAGCCACAGGAGTCCCAGGAAAGCAGCTGACAAAGTTAAAAGTATAGGAAGCTCAGGGGAACTATCCAGGTGGAGAAGTGAGAGAGTGTTCTAGACAGAGGGAATGGTAACAACAAAATCATGGAGATGAAGGAGTAAATAGGGTGAACTGCAAGTATTTGGCCTTGGCTGGAGTGTTAGAGGTGATTTTGGACAGGTAGGTGAAGACCAAATATTGATGAAGTTTGTATGGTAAGTTAAGGAGTGTGGATTTATAGCCCAAAGTATTAGGGATGATAATGATAATAACCAACAATGACTGAGGGCTTCTTCATAAATTATAACTCTCCATGTGGTTGCTCAGAGAAGGCAATGGCAACCCACTCTAGTACTCTTGCCTGGAAAAATCCCGTGGACAGAGGAGCCTGGTAGGCTGCAGTCCGTGGGGTCGCAAAGAGTCGGACATGACTGAGTGATTTCACTGTCACTTTTCACTATCCTGCATTGGAGAAGGAAATGGCAACCCACTCCAGTGTTCTTGTCTGGAGAATCCCAGGGACGACGGACCCTGGTGGGCAGCCGTCTATGGGGTCTCACAGAGTTGGACACGACTGAAGCGACTTAGCATTGCTTGCTGGTAACATGTGCCTGTTTGAGTGATGTGTGTGCACACTCCTTGGTCATTTTTAGTGCATGAGATGACTGGGCACTCAAGTCAGTTAGGTCCTCACTTTATTATTTACAGCCCTTGGATCTGGGAGCAGGCAGCAAATGTTCTTGAACCTTTGTTTCGATCTCTAAATCATATCTGGTTTACTAGTAATTATTGGCAGGAACAACATGATGTAAGATCGCATACTTTGGATAGACAGTTTATTGTGTAAATTGTCTCTAGTGTAAGAAATTTTATTTACTACTGGTACTTTACTTTTGGGAGGAGTATCATTCATGGCAACTTCATGTATCATTTCAAAGCTGGTGAGTTCTGGGTTCTAGAAGTGGACTGTGGTTGATTAGTTGCTTTTCACAAAGACTGGGTGAGTCGTTGATAACAGTTTCCTTCAGGCAGTGGGTCAGACTTCTCACTAGATGTGACCTTGGGCATGTCACTTAACCTCCTAGCTGCAGTTTCCTTTTGGAAAATGAAAACAAAGCTGCCTACTTATAAGGACTATTGTGAAGAAGAATAAGTGAGATATTGGATGTGAAGTGCTTGACACACAGCAGGTGTTAAATGGTAAATATTGTTATTTTTTATTCCTGAAAAAAAAGGAGTTAGTGATTCAGTGTTGAGTGTTAGAAGAGAAGGGCACAGAGTGTAAGAGGGATTGCTATACTTTCCTTCCTCTTTTCTTGGTTGCCCCCTCCTCCCCGCCTCTCCAATCTTTTTCTCCCCTCAAGGTGGAATAAAATTGGATGTCTCATAAATATGGGACAGCCTTTGTTATAGTGCCCTCAGACGTGCCCTTCTAACATTTGGACAAATGAATCAAAACATGAACAGCCAAGGGAGGTTGGGTTGAATTTTCTGTTCATCCCCTCACGAGCGAGCTGGGTTAGTGCCAACACTGCCTGGTGAACTCAGCCCAGACAGATTGAAGGAGCTGGCACTGCTGGGAGAGGGCTTGGTTACCTAGGAAACATTTACCTTGCTGATAACAGGGGCCCTCCCCGCCACCTGACTCGTGCAGACGTGTATCAAGTTATGCGGAGATGGAAAGAAACAATTTTCTCTTGAAATGAGGTGGATGCAGGCATTAATTTCTTTTGAATGGCAGCTAATATTTTGTTTTCATAGAAGCAGGATAAAGCTTAAACTTTAACTTCTGGCTAAAAATACTCAGCTTGTGAACCTGGCAAGGCCTCTTAAGGGAAAAGAAAAAAACACTCCTGGCACTGGATTGTTAGGCTTCCTGTCTTTCAGCAGCTTATTGCATTTATTTTACTGCTTTGGGGGATTAGAAAATAGTCTCCAAAGGCCATTTCTTTAATGACTTGGAATATTAATGTGGAAAATCCGCTTGTTGGATAATACAGTGAATGCTATAGTTTTTGCCTCTAATTGGCTATTGGGTCTTTCACTCCCCAAAGTCTTTTTTTTTCTTGTTTAATATTTTCTTTACTGTGAAAGATAGTGCACGCTATGAAAAGTACACAAAACAATAAAATAACCTAATGACATCACAAAGTGAATATCTTTGAGGGGCTTCCCAGGTGGTACTAGTGGTAAAGAACCCACCTGCCAACGCAGGAGAAATAAGAGATGTGGGTTCGATCCTTGGGTTGGGAAGATTCCCTGAAGAGGGCATGGCAACCCACTCCAGTATTCTTGCCTGGAGAATCCCATGGACAGAGGAGCCTGGTTGGCTACAGTCCAAAGGGTTGCAAAGAGTTAGACATGACTGAGCAACTTAGCATGCACACGCGAATATCTTTGTTAATTAAAAATGTTACCTGCCATGTCAGTAAACAAAGGATGTCACAGTCATCAAGCCATCACATTACAGCCACCCCTGAAGGTGAACCCAGAAGGAACTTGAGGATGGAAACAGGGTGCTCACCATAAGGCCATCAATAACTGCAGCCATTCCCCAGCAGGGCACCCTGAGGAAACTCAGGGCAGGAAAACACAGCAGGCTGGCCCCACATGACTGAGGCTGCATGTGAAAGGGTGATTTCCATGAGCCCAGCCTTTTGCATCTTTCTATACATAGAAAGCAGAGAAGGCAATGGCACCCCACTCAGGTACTCTTGCCTGGAAAATCCCGTGGATGGAGGAGCCTGGTAGGCTGAAGTCCATGGGGTCGCTAAGAGTCGGAAATGACTGAGCAAATTCACTTTCACTTTTCACTTTCATATATTGGGGAAGGAAATGGCAACCCACTCCAGTGTTCTTGCCTGGAGAATCCCAGGGACGGGGGAGCCTGGTGGGCTGCCGTCTATGAGGTTGCACAGAGTCGGACACGTCTGAAGTGACTTAGCAGCAGCAGCAGCATACATAGAAAGTACTTCCCTGGTGTCTCAGTGATAAAGAATCTGCCTGCCAAGGCAGGAAATGTGGTTTGATTCTTGAGTGGACAAGATCCCCTGGAGAAGGAAATAGCAACTGAGTCCAGTATTCTTGCCTAGAGAATCCCCATGGACAGAAGGGCCTGGTGGGCTACAATCCATGGGGTCACAAAAGAGTTGGACGTCGTGACTAAATGACAGCCACAAAAATATGAAAAAGTGCTAAATTCACTAACTTGAGATGTCTGGTTTTCTTTAATTAACAGTAATCTTTTGGTATTCTGACTACCTGGTTTTTTTTTTTTATTGTTGTTGTTTGTTTTTTTTTGGCTACAAAACTCCTATTATATTGGCTCCTTGCTTCCCTCTTCAGAGCAGCCCCTTAGAACTATCTGAGAGCTGTCTCCTGGGCATGAATTCCTCAGAAAGTCCACCGAATAAAACAAAACTCTCCACTTTGAGGCTGTGCATTTTTTTCAGTCGACTTGTTTGTGATTGTCACTGATAGCGAGGTGTTCTAGAAGCACTCTTCCTATTACCTTCTCTCACTCCCAAGGAGATGACTGTCTTAACTTTGTAAAGAAAAGCAAAGAAATTGTTACTAGAAGTTTTGTCACCTATGCACATATTTCTAAGCACTGTGGTTTAGTTTTGTGTTTGTTTTGAATTTCATACACCTGGGGTCTACAGTAAAATATTGTTTTATGTCTGGCTTCTTTTTTTCCCCAGTGTTACGTATCTGAGTTTCTTCCCTCTTGTGCTATGTAGCTGTTATTCATTTGCTGGATTTTATTATCTGAATATACAATTTCTTTATCCATTTGGCCATTGATGGATGTTTGTAATGCTTCTAGTTTTTAGCTGTTGTAAGTAATGATGTTATGAGCATTCTTGCACATGTCTCTTGGAGCACAGATGAACATGTTTCTGTTGGTTGGGATTGTTGGAGCATAGAATATATGTATATTTGGCCTTAGTGGCATTAAAGGATACTTTTTTTTTTAAAGTAAAATCATTACTCTGATACAAATATAAAATGAACATGTGTCAAAGATTTCTTTTGACATATCAATTAATGATAGAACCAATAAGATGTTACAACTGGTTCAAAGGAGAATTGAAAGACCCATGCGTATATAGGCAACAAAGGATGCTGAAATGAATTGAAGAAAAATGAGTCTGTACACAGTATTATCATCCATTGAAGTTTACCAGACACAATTCATTTGCATTTATATAGACAAGAAACATTTGTGTTATTAGTAGTTTTCTATAACTTAAGTAGTTGTAGAATAGCTCAAAGTCCATGAAAGGCAGGATAACATGAAAGGGACACTAGTTTGGACCCTCAGGATATTTTTTCCCCTATTCAAAGTCTTTCACAATTTTTCCTGGCAATAGATAATACCAAATTGTTTTCCAAAGTAATTGTGTCAAATTACTCTCTCACTAGCTAAGAGTCGGATACGACTGAGCGACTTCACTTTCACTTTTCACTTTCATGCACTGGAGAAGGAAATGGCAACCCACTCCAGTGTTCTTGTCTGGAGAATCCCAGGGATGGGGGAGCCTGGTGGGCTGCCGTCTATGGGGTCGCAGAGTCGGACACGATTGAAGTGACTTAGCAGCAGCAATAGAAGTGTACCAGAGTTCCTATTGTTCCATATTCTTGACAGCAGTTGATATTGTCAGATTTTTAACTTTTGCGTTTGGTAGGTGTTTAATGGTATCTTTTTGTAATCTTAATTTGTATTTCCCTGATAAGAATAAGATTAAGTATTTTTTACCTCTTTATTAGCTATTTGACTATCCTATATGTGAACTGCCTATTCCAGTCTTTTTCTTCCCTCATTTCAAAAAATGAGTTATACCTGTCTTTTTCCTTTTTTATTTGGTAGGAATTCTTTGTATATAGTCTGTACATTAATATATTATATATTTCCAATTATATGTGTTGCAGAGATCTTCTATCACTTTTTTGCTTGCTTTTTCCTTCTTTTACTGGCATGTTTTGATGAACAAAGCAATTCTAATACAACCCAGTTTATTACTTCTATTTATGGTTAATGATTTTTAAAAAAATCTCTTCTTAGGAAGTTTTTGATTACCTAGATTTCTTGAAAATATTGTAATGTATTGACTTTTAGAAACTATATTATTTTACTCTTCAAATTTAGATTAAAAAACCATTTCAAATTTATCAATTTGAATCAATTTAAAATCAATATCAAATCAATTTGAAATAAAGTATCAATTGCCCCTCCCCCAATTTGGTACCCAATTTTCCTGGCACCACTCCTTAAAAAGAGTGTTCCTTAAAGATACTGTTAAAACCAAAAAAAAAAAAAAGAATGTTCTTCCATTCCCACCCAGTAGAGGCATCTTGGTCATATACCAAATATTCATATAAGTTTGGGCCTATTTCTGGGCCTTTTTTTAAAATCCTATAGATTTGCTTGACTGTTTTTACACTGACACCACACTGTAGTGTTTTCATAGTAAGTTTTATAATGTATTTTTTTTTCTGATAGAGCCAGCCTTTCTACATGTTGTTCTTCTTTAAGGCTAATTCTAACCCTTATATATCCTTTTGAATTTTAGTAGTTCATCAAATTCCACAAAAACTGTGGAATTTTATTTGTGGGTTTTCAGACTGCATTGAATCCCCAGAAATTTTACTCCTAGGTGTTTATAGTAGAGAAATGAAAACATATCTCTATGAAAGAGTTTGCATGAATATTTATAGCATTTTATTCAGAATTGCTCAAGACTAGAAAGGACCAATGTGTTTGTATATTATAAAACTACCAACAATGAAAAGGAGGGAGCTTCTGATACACCCAACTTTGTGGGTAGGTCTCAAAAATAGTGTTTTGAGCAGTAGAAACCAGACCCAAGAGTACATTTTGTGTAACTACCTTTATAAGAAGAGCTTCCCTGGTGGCTCAGATGTTAAAGAATCTGCCTGCAATGCAGGAGACCTGGTTTTGATCCCTGGGTTGGGAGGATCCCCTGGAGAAGGGAATGGCAACCCACTCCAATATTCTTGCCTGGAGAATTCCATGGACAGAGGAGACTGGCAGCCTATAGTCCATCGGGTCCTAGAGAATCAGACACAACTGAGGGACTTTCACTTATAACAACCACAACTACTCTGTAGTAATAGATATGAAATCAGTGTTTGACTGGAGTGGAGCATGGAGGAGATTGGTGAGGGGAATGAGCTGTACAAGACATATGGGTGCTGACTCTAGAGATATCCATTTACAAATTTCTGACATTGGTTTTTCCTAATTATTCATTCCAAAGGTTTATCAATTTTATTAATCTTTTTAACATTTCCCTCGGTTGATCCTCTGTATTATATTGTTGTTTTTAGTTTAAGTTTGCTGATTTTTAAAAATGATTTCTTGAAATGAGGTGCTTTATTCACTGATTCTCAGCTTTAATCTTATTATATATATTTAAATAATAAATTTCACTTTAAACATTATTTTTATTGCAAAGTTTTATATGACATCATTTTATTATCATCAGATAATTTCTAATTTCTAACATAATTTCTAATTTCTACTGTCTTCTAGCTATCATTTTGTTATTAATTTTTAGCTTCATTGCATTGTGAGCAAAGAACATACTCTGATTTTAATACTTTAAAATGTGTTGAGACTTGTTTGGTTTCACAGCATATGACCCATTTTTGTACCTGTTTGCTGTGGTCTTTCAAATGTGTATTCTTTAGTTGATAGATCAATGTTCTGTATGTTCATTTGGCCAACTTTACCATTTATGTTCTTCAAATTTTCTCTGTCATCACCCATTTTTATTTTTATTTGTCCCATAGGTTTCTGAGAGAAATGTGTTCAAATCTCATACTTTGATTGTAGATTTATCTTTTTTCTTCTTGTACTTTTATTAATTTTGCTGTTGTATATTTTGGAACTGTGTTAAATAAATTTGAAATTTGGAGTTGCTATATATTCCTGATGAATTGAACTTTTTGACACTACGAATTGACTCCTCATACACCAAAAATGAGTTTTTGCCATACATTCTACTTTGTTTGATATTAATAAAGCCACACAAGCTTTCTTTTGGCTAATATTTGCCTAGTATATCTTTAAAAAAAAATCCTTTTAGTTCCCACATTTCTGATCCATATGTTTAAATATGTTTCTTGTATTAAAAATACATATAGTATATTATTGGATTTGACTACTTTTGTCTTTAAATTGGAACATTTATTCACTCACTTTTAATATAATTACACACAAAGTTGGGTTGAAATTACTATTGTATTAAGTGGATTTCTTTTAGTCCTGCTTGTTTTGTTTTCCTATTTTTCTTTTCTTCTTTTGGATTGAGTTTGTTTACCATTCCACTTTTTCTCTCTGCTGGCTTGGAAGTTTTACATTCTTTCATTATTACTTTAATGATTACATTAGACATTTTAGCATGTATTCTTGATTTAGGCCTTAGAACTCTTTAATATAATTCACATCTCTCTTGTCTCTTATTATTGTGCTGTATTTTCTTTCTATATATTTCAAATGCCCAAGATACTACTATTGTTCTACACAATCATTAATTCCGATTTACTCATGTATTTATTTTTCTCTTTGCTCTCCATTTATTCTTGTATCATTGATCTTCCATCTGGGATCACTTACTTAAGAAGAAATGTCCTTTAGTATTTCCTTTATTGTAGGTCTATTGGTGACAAATTCTTTCAGTTTTTTTGTTTATCTGAAATGTCTTTATTTCACCACCATTTTAAGGGTATTTCCTCTGGGCATAGATTTCTAGGCTAGCAATTAGGTTCTTTCATCCCTTGGGCGCACCTGGAAAATCTAGGATAAACTCCTTGCAGTACCTGTAATTTAATCATATCTTTTACCATATAAGGTAATGTTCACTCCTTTGCCATATGAAATAATATCCACAAGTCTCAAGAATTAGAACATGAATGTATCTTTTGGAGGGAGCCACCATTTACCCTACTGTACCATTCCATGCTGAAATTTTCAAGTAGACTTTTAACAAAAAGTTTCAAGTCATTCCAAATATGAAGCCCTGTAGATCTATTTCTATTTCTGTTGTTTCTGCTAGTTCATGTTTATATCTTCTTATCTTCTCAATTGCTGGTTATTTTTAATTGTGTGTGAGATACTATATTTGCACAATTGTTTGCAGATATAATTTGAGGTCAGTGTTATCCAACTCTAGACGGGATTACATTTACTTACATCTGTAAGTACTTGGAGCTTAGTACTCTAGAAACAGCTTATTTCAGTTTCAGAGACTGAGGTGGTTTGAAGATAAGCTGAAGTCCTGTAGGGACCTGTTAGCTTTCTGTTCTTCCTTCCTGCTAGAGCGTATCTCTTTGGAGATCCTAATGCAAAGCAAATGATATGCTCAGATATTTTTACCCTGTTTCCAGCAGACTGTGAACATAAATCTCTATTCTCATGGCTCTTCAAGCATCTGTAGAGGGAAAACAGGTGCAAAATGCCATCCTTTTCTCTGGACTTCCTTTCTTCCCTCGATTCTTATTTAATGCCCCCACTCACCCACATCTTGTTGACTTTGGGATATTTTTAAATGTTTCATAAATATTTTGCCTATCTTTCCTTCTTGTCTTTGGTGGAAAGGTTTATCTGGCAGATCTAATGGGTTATTCTCAGAAGCAAAAGTCTCCCTGAAGCTTTTCTCATCTATATTAAATTTTTGTGATGAAAAACTTCTGCCATCACAAAGGTAGAGAGAATAGTACAAAGAACTAGGGTCTATACCACACCCCAGTTCTACTATTATCAAGGTTTTGTATGTTTGCTTGGACATATTCATGATGTATAAGGAGAGAAAATTAGAAAGCAAGGTGGTATTTAAACCCTGAGTCATCCCTTTACCTCTTTGTTGCATTGGTCGCTCATTGTGTCTGACTCTTTGCGACCCCGAGTCTCCTGGATTGCATATGATTGTTTACCGTCTGAGCAACCAGGGAAGCCATTTAAGTCCAGCATCAGAGACAGGACTTCTGCCCTGGTTACCACTGTTCTCCGCTCCTAGCACAGGGTATACCTGGTGTATATGTTGCAATTTGTGAGCTCCTGTTGAATGAATGAAATATTCTGTAATACCACAGGCTGTTGAAGCCAGAAGAAGCCTTTACTTACCGTAATGAACCTTGGTTTATAGAAGGAGATGCTGAGATCCTGAGATCTGAAGACGTGTTGAAGGTCGTGCGGATGCATAGTAGAGTTAGGCCGAGGCCCTATAGCTCAGGACTCTTTACAAATTCTGTACTTCTTCCTTACTTTGCTAGCTTGTTTAACCACCACTTTTTCTTCTCTTCTGATAACACTGAAGTTTAAGGGCATTTCATTATAAGTATGATGATATAATATGCCATTAAAACACGACAAGGCAAGTTTTATTGGCCATTACTACATGCCTCAAGTGAGTGGTGAAGCCTTTGACCACTCAAGGCATATATTAATAGCTCCATAAAATACATCCTGGATTGCTAGTGCTATTATCATCTGGCTATTATATTTCCTAAAGTTATTGTACAAATACCACTTTAAAGAATTTTCTTTTTTTTTTCTTTTTAACTGGGAAGGTTAGCCTTCTTTTATGAGAGATAATTCTTTATTGGTTAAAGAAACTAAAATTGTCAGTTAACTTGGAAATTTCTGAGTATGAGCTTTGGAGTCAGACTCGTCTGTGTTCATGTACTGCCTTCTTATTTACTGGCTCTGCAACATTTAGGCAACTTTGCTAATGTCTTTGAGCCTTAGTTTTCTCTCCTGTCAAAAACAACAAAATACCTATCTTTGAATTCATATGTGCAAAACACCTAACACAGTTCTTTGAACATAGTAAGCAGTCAATAAGTCATATATTGTCATTATTATGATGTTTGATCGTATGATGTGATGATGAATGCAAAAGAGAGTTTTTTCCTTTGATCAGTCAGTTTATTTGTAAGATTAAAAAATGTCTCAGAGCACTAACATTAACTTTAATTTCTTATCAATGAAAGAGCTAATATGAGTTGAACATTTGCTCTGTTCCAGAATGTGTACCAAGTGCCTATGTACACTGTTTAATTTAATCCTGGCTTTATGAGATAGATGCTGTTATTATCTTCACTTACAGGTGAAGAAATTTAGAAGTTAAATGATTTGTCTGGGATTTTCAAGCTGATAAGAGACAGAGCTCATGCTAAGCCAGGTATTCTCCTTGCTTGTGAACTTAACTATTCGGCTGCACTGCCTCCCTCCAGGACATCCTAAACTCACAGTGATTCTGGGGAGTTCATTGAAAAGAAAACATGTCTGAAAAAAGTGAAAATTAAGTGGGGAGAACTGGTTCAGGAAAATGTTGCTGATGCAAACAGCTCTTGTTAATTCAATGAACATGAATTTGAACAAACTGCAAGAGTGAGTGAAGGACAGGGAAACGTGACATGCTGCAATCCATGGGGTCTCAGAGTCGAACACAGCTTAGTGATTGAACAACAATTTGCTAATTTGGAGGCTGATGTATGGCTTGGATCAAAGTCTACACTGGTGCTAATTTTGAAGGTAGTCATGGTTAAATAAATGAATCATGTGAACAAAAGAAATGTTCTTATTTAAGTAAATAGATTTTTCCCCAAACATTTTACCACTTCTATACATACAAAATTAAATGCAATTTGTACTAATGTACTTATGATTATAAATCCTTCATTTGTTCTCTGCTTGGTATACTTTTGGACATTTGTTGATTACTTTTTTCAGTATCCACCTTCTTTTTCTCACAGCATCTAGATAATTCTTTTGGGAACCATTTATACCTCATTCAGTAGTAGTCTCTTAATTTGGGAAGAATGGATCCTGATTGGCAAGACCATCTTTCAAATAGCATCCTCTTGAGGAATACTGGTCAGTCTTTACTCAGTCAGTGGATAACATTTTCCCTGTCTGTGTTGATGAGTTCAGCACTAGGCATGTGATCTGAATTGGATAAGTTAGTGTGATGAACTGAACTTTTGTTTGAGAAAGAGAAAATTATTGTTTTACAGGATGGTCTGGATTACCATGTGAGGTCTGGAGCTGCTGCAGCTATTTTGCTTCCATGAGGAAAAGCAGCCTAAAGATGACACAGACACAAGGAGTAGGGAAAAGGTGAAAGAATTGTGGAGAAGCTTAGCTGGAGCAATGATCAAACCATCTCTAAGGTTTTTCCTGCCACAGGACTTTTTTGTTACATGAGTTAATAAGTTTCTTTTGTTGTCCAAGCCAGTTTGAGTTTCCTGTTTTATGCACTTGACATTTTATTGCATTGTATATGTTGTTGTTGTTCAGTTGCTACGTCATGTCCAACTCCTTGCAACCCCATTAACTGCAGCATGCCAGGCTCCTCTGTCCTTCACTATCTCCCAGAGTTTGCTCCAATTCATGTCCACTGAGTCGGTGATGCTATCCAACCATCTCATCCTCTGTCATCACCTTCTCCTCCTGCCTTCACTCTTTCCCAGCATCAGGGTCTTTCCCAATCAGTTGGCTCTTCGCATCAGGTGGCCAAAGTGTTGGAGCTGCTGCTTCAGCCTCAGTCTTTCCATTGCATTGTATGTATACATTTCCTATGATTTGGGTTTTTATGGTAATAGAGATTGAATCTCCCTATCACTGATTGAGATAAACAAAGTTTAACTATTCAGGCAAAACTCCCTGGCAGAAAGCAATGTTGTCCATGTTCTCAAGAGCCATGTAACCTCTTGAGATTCCTTGGCAGGATTTTAGATGTGTTATATTATAGATCTTCTCTGTAAGCCTGTCTACTATGGGTCAATTTCTCCTTTACCCAGTTATTGATATCTCTAACCCTCACTTTCCACATTTGTAAATTCAGGATAGTAATAGTACCTAGTTTATTTGGGGGCTGTAAGGCCTAAATAAGCTGATTTGTCTAGCATAGGGTCTGTCACATAGTGAATACTTAATCAGTGTTAGTTGTTTCTATTATTGATATTATTGTTGTTGTTATGAGTTTTCTTAACACTCTCTTCCAGAGCAATCTTTGTTTCCTCTGTAGGCCTAATCCCTAAAAAATTGAACTGAACAGTGTTGATTTGAGCAGAGAGGCAGACAGAACCATTTTGCAAAGTCTATAAAATGACCTTGAAAATTGTGATTTGTCTTCCTGTGCGATGCTTCTGAGATTTGGAGCTCTGTGAGTGAGTCCTGGCCTGTGCTTTGACCTCAGTGGTATGGCTTGTGCTTGGGATGTGTGTCCTCCATGTGGTTCTGCTGGTGGCCTGCAGGGCTCTGTGTAAGGATCACGGGACAGTGTCGCCAAGTTCTTCATAAGCTGACTAGCCCTGTTACTTGGTGAGATGAGGTGGAGCAATAGAAACAACAACAACAACAAAAAATATATATATATATATATAGCCTTTTTGAATTAAGCAAACAGAAAAATCCATTATTCAGATATGAGAAATGTTAATTTTTAGATGGTTGAAAGTGGACTTATAATAACAACCACAGTCTGGGACAGAGAATGATGACTTAAATCAGAAGGCCGGAGTACATAAATAAATCAAACAGTGACACTTCCTAAGCATCTTTCTTCCCACAGGCTCACTGCTGCTATCATGGGAAAGACGTGTGTGGCCACATTCACTCTGAATTGGCAACACAGATACATGTATATTTCCCTTTGTCCAAAGTTTGTACATTCTAAAGAGCCTAAAGATGATTTTTTGCTATCTTCCTGAGAAATTAACTTCTGTCTTTCCCTTCCTGTGAGCCAAAAGAATAGTCATCACATGCTACCCACTCATGACTTTATGGGAAGAAACACAGGCCTCATTCAGAGTGTTCACCAACTGCAAGCATTTCATTCGTCATGGAGGGAATTTTCACCACATTTCTCATCTGAGTGGAGCTGGCCCCTCTGCTGACTAACTTCTTCCCTGACTAATCTCATGAATACAATGGCTAATGAGAATAAAAACAACTATTGCTAATTAAGTATTCATCTAATATATTATCTTTAAAAACATTCTCATTTTGTCCCATAATAACCCAGTGTTGTTATTGGGTTAATAACATTAGGAACCCAATTATATTGGGTTAATAACAGGACAGGATAAATACCTGTCCTGTTTTTATCCTCCTTTCACTGAGGAGGGTTTTAACAGAGGCTTAGAGGGTTCAATAACTTGCCCAGGACACAATCTAAAGAAGTGCAGCCCTCTGCTCAACTCCAGATTGGTCCGACACTAGAGAATGTGTTCTTAACAACTGTTCTTCTCTCCTGTGATACCATGATGATTTCCTTGCATTGTAAGTATTCTTGAATGTAGTGTTATGCTTGCATTTTTATTATTCTTGATATGTAGAGGCACCTTTATGCTTGCTCCTGCTCCCAGTTCCTTCCTGTTTAATCAGTATGCACATCTTTGTGACTGAGCCTCTTTTTCCTCTCACCCTACCCTCTAGCCCACCTCATGTTTACATAGTCCTATGGGTGGACAAGAGTGGGTAGCCCATGTACACAGGCTTTTAGGATGATACTCTGTGGAGAATAATGGAAGCTCCAATGGCAGGTCTGTTCTTTTTTCTACCTACTCCTTCCTTCTGCACCCCAGTGTATTTACTGTCTTTGTCCTTTTGCTCTCATATTCCTTTCCATTATCCTTGGAGCTCCCACACTCTGACATTCTCTCAGGGAACATTTAGATCTCCTGGATCTAGGTTACAAATCTCTAATACTTGAAGCAATTTTCGAAAGTGGGGAAAAGAACTATGATTTTTAGCTATATATTTGGACTGTCTGTAGTTGACAGTTATAAAGAGTAAAGTAGTGTTTGGTAAAAGAACTGAGGGACGGAGCAGCAATTCGATCAGACCTGGCTCTTACATATGTGATAATAGCTCAATATCACCAATTTTCTTTCCACCATCTTCAAGTGCTTCCAAAGAAGATTTGATCATGGAAAGGTTATAACCAGTAGTAAGCTGGTTCTCCCTGAGTTCATTTATTCAACAATGAGTTATTGTCTGTTCTCTTTAAGATTCCTAAATTTCATTGGCTCACTAACCCTTTTAGCAAAAGCTATGGATTCTTTTCCCCTAAAAATCCACAGCTTTGCATGTAAAACTTGAAGTGATTCATGGACCTTTGAAGTCCATCTGAAGACTTCCAGCTAGGAACCCCAGCTTTGTGATGTACCATCTTTCTGGTTTAATCACATTCTAATCTCCACATCAGGTCCTTCTTCATGTATAAATATATAGATATTCAACCCAGATTCTTAGATGGCACTGTACTCAACCAAGTCCTGTTTGTTCATCACTGAAACTTTACAAGGCTGTTAAAAAAGAAAGGAAGTAACTGTGCAGAATTACTCATAATCAAAGAGATGTCCTTAGCAAAGGCATCATCTTCATCTAGTCAGCCTTCTAAAACTTGGTAGGTAGGGTCTCTAAAATGTTTTATGGAAAATTTAAACACTTTGATTGAAATAAAGATCCTAGGAGAGAGGAAAAAGAAAATCTCAATTATGGTTAGGCATAGTGGGTTAGGTAAGTCTCAGTCATTTTGAAAAGTAATACCAAATGCAATGAGTTCTCAAATCTGTAGGTGTGTGTGTGTGTGTGTGTGTGTAATGTCTGAAGAAAATGATAATTTTTATATCAAAAAGAAAAGAACATCTTCCTTTGGGGTTCCTTAGTCCACAGTAGTATGACAGCTAATCAGAAAGCTGCTACTCTGTGAGGGGTTTCATTGACTATGTTTTCATATTATTTTGTTGGATGATTTATAGTTTCTCTGACAGATCTGCTGCAGCCTTTGCCTTCCTAGGAGAAATCATATATCACTCAGAGTCCTAGAACATAGGAAGAGAACAACAGTGCCTGGGTTCATTGTGCTGTGGTTTACATGGACTTCCATCACAAACAGAAGTTGACTGATTACAAAAAAGCAAATAGAATTTTTTGCTGACTTTCTGGTTACACACTTACTGCTCCATCTCCAGTAAGAGTAACAGGAGAATTCTCAAGCTGGAATGGTATTGTGTTTCCATACAGAAAACCAAAACCTTGTATAAACTGAGATGAGATGCAAAGGCCATGAGATATTTGTCTTCCATTATTAGGTTTTCCACATTTCCACATTACACCACATATCATATACTATGGTATAATTGATCAAAGGGGCTCAACATCTAGAACTTCTCATACATCATTCTGGAATGTTCCACTCAAAGGAGAAGAAGCACAAGTCCCATCTTCACTGTTTGGTCAATGGGTAGTATGTTCTGCTCAGTGCCAGAGTAACTTGCTGTAGTATTTTTGGAGAACCTGGATTCCTCTCTGGCCTGGCAGATCCTGTCTTAGGCTGAGCACAGAGAGGCTGCAGCCATATCTGCATCGCTTGCTCCTGGCTTTCTGCCAGGGCACCACGGAGAGCCTGGGTGAAGTCATTCTTCCCTGAAAACCGAGCCGGGAAATTTCTTCTGACATATCAGAATTGACTGAGAAGGTTAAGAAGAGCCTAGCTGAGAATTAGGCTGAGGAGGGTGTTCTTTCAAGTTTAGAAAGGGATCACATTACTCTTACGTCTATGGTTTCGTCTACTAAGAAATTATTAAGATGAATTTCCACTGTAAAAAAAAATGGCCATTTGAAAGTACTAAATTAAACATTCATTTTTAAAACTGTAAGGCACACTATGTATGACAAGATCAGGCAGTGCACTCAGAATTATCACTGAAGTTTAATTTGCCTCTTTGCTTATAGGTATCTGGATGGAAATCAGTGGGGCTGGCCATGCTCATTTCTTCTTTCTCTACCTTCTTCCCGAAGGGCCTCATTATAATTCCTTTTTATCCTTTTAGCTCCTTCATGTTCTATTCTCCACATCCTTTCTCCCCTGGAATCTCACTCTCGGAAAGAATCTGATCTCAGTTATCTATACCTTATAAACTTTAATGTGAAAGGAAACATGGATACTGATACTCCTGGGGGAATTAGAATGATGTCACTTATTGTGAAACAGAAGACTTGCTTCTTTCATGAAGGAGATAGAGACCAGTACCTACATACATTGAAAAAGTAAACTTGAATATTTACCAGGCAGGGGAGGTACCATGGTCACAAAGGTAGTTTTCCCATGGTGAGGCTCATCCATTACATTGGGATGTGCTGAGCTGTACAATTTCTCCCAGTTGTGGAAAACGCAATTGCACAATTTGTCTAAATTAATGCTGAGTGTAACAGAGATAACAGATGTGGAAATAAAATCCTGTAGGCAGACTTTGACCAACAGAACATAGTCACATATAGAAATTTGCAGAATCTAAGTGAGAGACTTGTATTTCTAGTGGGCATGGAGTTGAGGGGGTTTCTAGCCACTCTTGAAGATCTGTCTAGATCTTAAAGGACAGATCAAGTGAAGCAGTTCCCAAATGACATTGTTATAAGATCTTATCTGCAAACCCAAAACTCTGATAAAGTAATGGTGGGTGAGCAACTTTATAAGACGGTAGAAGGAAGAAGAATCTGAAATGTGTTCCTTTTTGCTTCTGATTATACCTTTTGTATTATGTGATGACCTCATCCAACAGTCAACAATGGCTTCCTTTTGGCCAGAGGTTATTTGACTGTTTCAGAGAGACCTAGAAAACAATTCCTTGGTTTCTTCTATGAGCGTTTGTGACTCACTGATGGCTGTCTTGCCTACTAATGTTTCCTGGGTATTCTTAGGGAAATTCTGAGACAGACAGCCCCTTTGTCTGTAGAAGTTAGCTCTGGAAATGACAAATAAAATTTTTATCTTCAAACAGTGTGCACCATCTAATCCCAAATAGATAAAATGTATGTGTATTTACCATTTTCCCTGAAAAAGTATAGGAAGCCTTGGCATCAAGATGTGAACTAGAGTAGGAGTCCTACTACTGTTTGCATAGCACCTATCCTGTATTTTTGCCTTGTAGCATTTATCAAAATTGCAGTTCATTACTTGTGTGATGGTTGGTTATCAATTCCTTTCCTCAAACAAGGACTCTGTCTTATACCAGGCTCAGAGTAGTGTTAGCTAAACTTCTGAGTGATGCAATAAGAGGTGCTTATTTTCTTGTTTCTGCTTTTCTCTAGTTTTACAGCTTCTACTGTGAGCCTACTGTATTCCTCATTACAAAATGCAAGTCTTACTAAAATGAAGGGCACATAATTAAGTATTCTCTATTACTTTTAAGAGAAGATATTTCTGCAGTTGAAGAAGAAACCTACATGGAAAGGACTAGCAAAGAAAGGGACACATTGAGGAGTGTGTGGAAATGGTAGGTTTCCTCTCTTGGATCTGAGAGCTTGTTAAGTAGAGGAGATATCCTAAAGAAAGCACAGAGTGTGCCAAGATCAAGAGAAGTCCATTCCCACAATCGCAGATAATTGACCTGGTGGCTTTGTCTTCACTTAAAATAATGACACAGTTCATATTTGTTCTTCACCCTTTAGCATTGGGCTTGCTTTTTCAAGGAAACAAAAAATACATGAGACTTACTACAGAATCACTTGTTAGATGTATGATGTTTCAGGATATGTTTCTAGGAACTTCATGGTGGAAATTTGGCCCTCGGAGCTTAGCCTTGGTTTTCATTTATTTCCTGTGTCAGTATATTTTAGTATGTCTTTAAGTGAACTGGGTAGCAGACTCTCACCCCCAATAATTTATGACTACTTGGAATAGCTACAACTATTTTTACTGTCAGAAGAATTTAAATTTACTACACGACAGTCATATTCCACAGTCGCATTTGGTGTATTAGAACCACAGGAGAAGTTATTTACACAGAACAAGAACAGTAGATCTTCAGTAATGGTCGTTTGGTAATGTATCTTTTGATTTTAGGTTGAAAAGAACCTTGATGTTTGGGGCTTTCTGATTTTCAGATGAGTGGCTAATAGCCTATTTTCAGAAAAGCACTGGGGACAGAACATGTACTTGGCTTCGCTGAGTGCAGAAACTCTGCTTCTTGGTGGACCACAATTTGGCTTTGTTTGCACAGTTGCTGTGCTATAACAAAGCACCCTTTATGCCTTCTCAGTTGTCCTTGCCAGCCATCACCTGCCAATTGGTTCTTGTCTATGGAAGTGTTCTGAGTTGGAAAATGAGGTGAGAAATACTTTATTTAATTCTAGGCTACTCCTACCTTTTGGATACCATTACATTTGAAAGTTTAGGATTTGGCTGGTTCACTTGTTCATTTTTTCACTTGAGAAATGTGCATTAATTCATTTTTCCTAATTTGCTAACTAATTTTTTAATTTGCTATCAGGGTACTGTGCTAAGCACTGTGGAATTAGATTCAGAGAGGAGAGAGAGGCTGTGTTTTTATTAAATTTACAGAATTAGAGACAAGAAAAACATCAAATGAAAAGCTACTCAGCCTTTAAAATTTTTTTTATTTTATATTGGAGTATTGTTAATGAACAATGTTGTGGTTGTGCCAGGTGTACAGCAGAGTGATTCAGTTATACATACCCATGTTAGCTACTCTTTCTCCAATTCTTTTCCCATTTAGGCTATTACAGAGTGTTAAGCAGAGTTCCCTGCACCCTACAGTAGGTCCTTGTTGGGTATCTGTTTTGAATAGAGCAGTGGCTACACAGCCTTTTAATTGCAGCTGTGATCTGGTTTCCTGTAGGTATTATGAGGAAGTCTAAGTGGAAGATATGCTAGGGGGAAGTAGCTAGATGGGAGGTATGCAGAAGGCCATGACTTTATGTGAAGGCCTTGAAGTAAGAAGGAGCTTCTGCCAACACAGAGATGCGGTGAGTGCCGCTCAGTGAGGGAGGGTGAGTATGCCCGCAGAGAAGATAGAGCAGGGGTCAGGGGTCAGATTGCAAGGCTCCTACCCACGTTGAGAACTTTGGACTCCGAGCTCCACGCTTTTAGCTGATTTTAAATGTCTCCTTTAGGAAGAATGTGTAGGGAACACATTTCATTTGCATGCGTCTGGCCACCCCTCCATTAGCCCCCTCGCTGTTTTGGAAATTGCTTGCCTATCGTTCTAGCCCCATGGTAACCATGGAGACAGTGGTGTTGCATTAGGCCACTCTGTGTCTCAGCTACAGTGGATTTATCCAGGGGTTTTTCTTGTTTAATCCCCTGGGGTATTGGAATTGACTCTGAGGACGAGAAGTTAGATTCTTTCGTGATAGCTAAAACAGTGGACCAAGGTGAAGAGCTGTTAGGAGGCTGTTCTGTTGGGTGGCCTGAGACCAGAATGGAGGAACGGAGAACTGAAGGTGAAATCAGAGAGACAGAATCCAATCCTGACTCCTCCAAATGCTCCAGGCCCTGATTCCAGACATTTCTAGAGAAAAGCAGAAACAAGAAGATAAGCATCTGTCATTCCATCACTCAAGTTTAATTAAGACTACTCTGAGCCTGGTGCAGAGAAGGCAATGGCACCCAACTCCAGTACTCTTGCCTGGAAAATCCCATGGATGGAAGAGCCTGGTGGGCTGCAGTCCATGGGGTCGCTAAGAGTCGGACATGACCATGCGAATTCACTTCACTTTTCACTTTCACGCACTGGAGAAGGAAATGGCAACCCACTCCAGTGTTCTTGCCTGGAGAATCCCAGGGATGGGGGAGCCTGGTAGGCTGCTGTCTGTGGGGTCGTACAGAGTCAGACACGACTGAAGCGACTTAGCAGGAGCAGCAGCAGCAGCAGCAGAAGCAGCAGAGCCTGGCGTAGGACAGAGTCCTTGTTTGAGGAAAGGAATTGATAACCAACAATGACACAAGTAGTGTATTATAATTCTGATAAATGCTACAAGGAAAAAATATAGGACAGGATGCTATGAAAACCAGAATGGAACTCCTTACTCTAGTTAATATCTTGATGCCAAGTTTTCCTATACTTTTTCAGGGAAACTGGTAAATATACATGCATTTTATCTATTTGGGGTTAGATAGTGCATACTATTTGAAGATAAAAATTTCATTTGTCAGGTCTTTTAGCCTTGATTCCATAACATAATAGTACTCCTCTAAAAAGTCTTCTCCTCCCACTTTGTGTTAAAGCTAGCCAGAGTTAGTTTCAGTGACTAATATAAAATTATTTTTTTTCTGTGTATGAAGATATTTATAGACATGCATTACAATTTTGCTTTAGGCCCATCTTCTGATTGTAAGTGAGCCTCAAAGCTTGTTAAGTCATGGAAAGTCAATTATCCTCTAGTTTAGTTTGAGGATACAAGAGAACAGGAGAAGTTCAGTTCATCTAACATTTCCCAAGAAGGAAAATGTGTTCCAAGGAAACTCTGCTGCTTAAGCAGAAACACTTTAACAGGATAATTTATGGATCTGAATGTAAAACCTTAATAAGAAATATTTTACCTGTAGTATTCTCTCTCATCTGTGTCTTTACAGCTCACTCAGGTCTTATTTTGTTATGAAGGTGGTGTAAACAGCAGTACTATTAGCATAAATTAAAAATGTGGTTTATTTATAAGCATGACCAACTGCATTTTCTGATTTCTGTCTTTGCTGTACTCTCAGCTCTTGACCTGAGTGAGCAGCTCAGGAGTGAGCAGCTTTGCTAACAGAGGGTCACTTGCACCTGTCTAGCTTCTGGGTCTGCTAGTTTGAATGAACAGCCTCTGCCAACCACTGCTGATCTGAGAAAATGCTACTCTGAAAATAGGCAAAGTAAAGACAATTCTGCCATGGCGTGATTACCAGCTGCTCCTCTTACCTAGTTACCGAGCTCACTGTGAAATTGTACAGAACAGTAGAGAAGAACAGGATCTGTAGATTCAGGTCTGTGTGGAAAGCCCACCTCTGCTTTTCTCACACTGAGTGATTTCTAGCAAGTTACCTGATCTTTCTAAATCTCAACTTGCTTGTCAATAAAATGGTTTACTAATAGTCCTTACTGCATCAGAATCGTATGCTTCAGTAAAATAATACTTATGAAGCCATAATAAGCTTTTAAGTACTGCTGCTGCTGCTGCTAAGTCGCTTCAGTCGTGTCTGACTCTGTGCGACCTTTGGACAGCAGCCCACCAGGCTCCTCTGTCCACGGGATTCTCCAGGAAGAATACTGGAGCGGGTTGTTATTTCCTTCTCCATTTAATTACTAGTATTGCTTATTATATTATGACTGTTATTATATAAAGCAGTTACCACAATGCCTAGAATTTGATAAATGCTGTGGCTCTTTTATTCTTAAAATGTACCTATCCGTATCTTTAAAAGTTCAGTGGGTAAACATCTCACCTGTCCTTTCTGTCCCTGCACAGCAGGTGAAGAATCCCTGACTCATTCCAACATTTTATTTTATGGGCAGAGAGACTGAGACCCAGAAGAGCGGCAGTTTCTTAAGGTCAAGCAGTGCCTGGCAGAGCTGGTTGTGGAACTCAGGGACCTCGTTCTTAATTCAGTTTTGTACACACAATGCTGCCTATTTCATGTATAGAAGATTCTTTGGCTTCATTGATATGTATATGGAGGGCACATGACGTTTGTGAAAGATACTGTTTGAGGCCATCCCAAACCTTCAGACTTGTGAATATGGAAATGTTAATATAGATCCTTGTTTGTCCCAAATCATATTTCTGTTAGAGATCATGTGTTTCCTGTGCAGAGCCTTATTTACTTAAGTATCTTCCTTTGCTTGGTGGCAAATTTTCCTAAGAAATCTGAGTTTATAATCATTTCACAGGTATTATTGCACCCAAGAACAGGGAGGGACTGAATCTCCAAGTTTTATTGCCAGAAAGATTCTGGGCACCTGGATTCTAAATGATTGTCCCAAACACTTCTTACATTATCTGATGAGCTGTTTGTACTCCAATGAAATCTTACACTAAAACATGTCATGGATCTTTGGGATTTCTCATGAATAATTAAAGCAATAATTGTTAAGTCCTTTAATTCCAGACATTTACTCTATGTTGGTTCTGTTATACTTGACATTGGTCAGACTACTGAGTTGCATGGAAGGCCATATTTTAAGAGGAGTACAGCCAAACATAGTACACATAGGAGCAAGCAAAGAGGATGGGAAAGTTCTAGGAGTTGAGTCTGTGAAGGAGGGTAAATGAATGGGGTTTATTTAACCTGGAAGAGAGGTGAGGAGGGGTAAAAAATCTGCCTTCAAGTAAATTCATTGGCATTACTTCTTTCCAGATTCCATATATAAGGGATGCTGTATGATGTTTCTCCTTCTCTGTCTGACTTACTTACAGTATAACAATCTCTGGGTCCATCTGTGTTGCTAGAATGGCCTTATTTCATTCTTTTTAATGGTGAGGTAATATCCACTGTATATATGTACCACAGCTTCTTTATCCATTCCTCTGTTGATGGATATTTACATTGCTTCTATGTCCTGGCTATTGTAAATGAACACTGCACTGAACATTGGGGGTGCTTGTATCCTTTTGAATTTTTGTTTTCTCTGCATATATGCCCAGGAGTGGGATTGCTGGGTCATATGGCAGTTTTATTTTTAGTTTATTTTTTAAGGAATGCAATACCGTTCTCCATAGTGGCTATATCAGTTTATAGTCCCACCAACAGTGCAAAAGGGCTCCCTTTTCTCCACACCCTGTCCAGCATTTATTGTTCGTAGACTGTTTGATGGTGGCCATTTCTGAAGGGTGAAGGGATACCTCCTTATAGTTTTGGTTTATATTTCTCTAATAATTAGTGATGTTGAACATTGTGCCATGTGTTTGTTGGCCATCTGCATGTCTTCTTTGGAGAAACATCTGTTCAGATTTTTTGACCCAACAGAGCTCCTGATTCCTGTTCCTTCCCCATTGTTCTCTGTCTCAATAAATGGCATCACAGTCAACTCAGGTATATGAGTTTCCTATTGCTGGTGTAACAAATCACTGCTAACTTAAAACAACACTAAATTCATGTCACATTTCTGGAGGTCAGAGTTCTAAAATGGGGGGGGGGCAGGGCCACGTTCCTCCTGGCGTCTTCATCTCATTGCCTTTTTCAGCTTCTGGAGGCTGCTTGTACTCCTTGGCTGCTGATCCTGCATCATTCTGACCTCTGCTTTCGTTGTCACATCTCTTGTCTGACTCTGACCCTCCTGCCCCCATATTTTCTTTCTGAGGACCCTTCAGATACATTGGGCCCACCCAGATAACCCAGGATAATCTCCCCCTCTCAACATCCTTAATTTAAACACATCAGCAAGTTTCTTTTAACATGGAAAATAACGTGTTCACAGGTTTGGAGATTAGACTACAGATAATTTTGGGAGCCATTATTTGGCGTATTGCATCTTCCCTGGTGGCTCAGATGGTAAAAAAATAATCTGCCTACAGTGCTGGAAACCAGGTTCAGTCCCTGGGTCAGGAAGATCGCCTGGAGAAGGGAATGACAAGCCACTCTAGTATTCCTGCCTGGAGAGTCCCATGGACAGAGGAGCCTCGTGGGCTGTGGTCTATGGGTCACAGAGTCAGACACGACTGAGCGATGAACACTTTCACACCAAGTTCTAGGGCCATAACTAAGGTGTTGCCCTGTTTTTCTTTCATCCAGTCCATCAAGTCCTGTTGGGGCTCTGCCATTACCACCTCACCCGCCACATTTTCTCACGTGCACCATTGATACCCAAGCCTTTTCATGTGGTTGCCCTGTGTCTGCCCTTGCCTCCCTCCTGTTTGTTCTCCTCACAGAAGCCAGAATGGCTTTTAAAAATGTGGGTCAGGTCACACCACTCCTCTGCACAAGCCCTCCAGGAAGTTTATATCTTACTCAGAAAAGTACATCCTCATCCCTTTCCATGGGTTACAGGCCTTACCCTTTGGCCCACTCAGCCGTGCATTTCTTACCTCCTCTCCTCTCTCTGCCTCGCTCTCTGCTCCAGCCACACCAGTTCTTTTGCTGTTTTTTAAACTTGCCTGGGACATTCTTCCCCCAGATATCTACATGGCTCCTTTTCTCCCTTCTTTCATGTCTCTGCTTGCATTTTACCTCCTCAAAGCACTAAGAAGCATTGCTGTAGGGAAGTAACAAAGACCGTAAGCAGATAGTTACTGTATATAGCACTGTTGAGTGAAGAATGGGCAGAGTGGGAAGTACCAGCTCCCAGGGAAGGGCATCAAATCTGAGTGAGTGTGTGAGTGTGCTTCAGTTTAGTTCAGTTGCTCAGTTGTGTCCAACTCTTTGCGACCCCATGAACCGCAGCACGCCAGGCCTCCCTGTCTTTCACCAACTTCCGGAGTCTACCCAAAATTGAGTCGGTGATGCCATCCAACCATCTCATCCTCTGTCGTCCCCTTCTCCTCCTGCCCTTTCCCAGCATCAGGGTCTTTTCAAATGAGTCAGTTCTTCACATCAGGTGGCCAAAGTATTGGAGTTTCAGCTTCAGCATCAGTCCTTGAGATGAAAACCCAGGACTGATTTCCTTTAGGATGGACTGGTTGGATCTCCTTGCAGTCCAGGGGACTGTCTAGAGTCTTCTCCAACACCACACTTCAAAAGCATCAATTCTTTGGCGCTCAGCTTTCCAACTCTCACATCCATACACAACTACTGGAAAAAGCAAAGCTTTGACTAGATGGACCTTTGTTGACAAAGTAATGTCTCTGCTTTTTAATATGCTGTCTAGGTCGCTGTGTATTTATTTATTTGGGGCCGTGCTGGGTCTTCACTGCTTTGTGTGGGTTTTCTTTAGTTGCGGCGAGTGGGGCCTAGCTCTGTATTGCTTGGGCTTCTCATCGCGGTGGCTTCTCTGTGGAGCACAGGCCCCGGGTGTATGGGCTTCAGTAGTTTCGGCACACAGGCTCAGTAGTTGGGGCTCTTGGGCTTAGTTGCTCCATGACATGTGCAGGCTTCCTGGACTAAGGATAGAACCCAGGTCCCTTGCATTGGCAGACAGAGTCTTATCCAGTATGCCATCAGAGAAGTCCTGTGAGTGTGTGTTTACTTGTGGCACTAAAGGGTTTGGTAGAGTGGCATTGACAAAACAAGCCAGCAGAAGGAGGTAATAGCTGAGGTAAGCTTTGAGGAAAGGAGCAGGGATTTTAAGAACAATAATCATAGCTACCACTTATGGTAGTATGGTAGTATTACACACCTGTAGCCGACTAAGGTCCGTCTAGTCAAGGCTATGGTTTTTCCTGTGGTCATGTATGGATGTGAGAGTTGGACTGTGAAGAAGGCTGAGCACAGAAGCATTGATGCTTTTATTTATTTATTTTTTAATTAATTTTTATTTTTTTAGTTTGTTTTGCTTTACAATACTGTATTTGTTTTGCTATACATCGACATGGATCAGCCACAAGTGTACATGAACTCCCAATCCCGACCCTGACCTCCCCCCTCCCGCCCCACACCCTCTCTCTGGATTATCCCCGTGCATCAGTCCCAAGCATCCTGCATCCTGCATCAAACCTGGACTGGCGATTCGTCTCACCCATGATATCACACATGTTACACTGCCACTCTGCCAACCCATCCCACCCTCTCCCTCTCCTACAGAGTCCAAAAGGCCGTTCTATACATCTGTGTCTCTTTTGCTGTCTTGTATACAGGTTTATCATTACCATCATTCTAAATTCCATATATATGTGTAAGTATACTGTATTGGTGTTTTTCTTTCTGGCTTACTTCACTCTGTATAATTGGCTCCAGCGTCATCCACCTCATTAGAACTGATTCAAATGTATTCTTTTTAATAGCTGAGTACTTTTAAACTGTGGTGTTGGAGAAGACTCTTGAGAGTCCCTTGGACTGCGAGGAGATCCAACCAGTCCATTGTGAAGGAGATCAACCCTGGGATTTCTTTGGAAGGAATGATGCTAAAGCTGAAGCTCCAGTACTTTGGCCACCTTATGCGAAGAGTTGACTCATGGGAAAAGACCCTGATGCTGGCAGAGATTGGGGGCAGGAGGAGAAGGGGATGACCGAGGATGAGATGGCTGGATGGCATCACGGACTCAATGGACGTGAATCTGAGTGAACTGAGTTGGTGATGGACAGGGAGGCCTGGCGTGCTGCGATTCATGGGGTCGCAAAGAGTCGGACACGACTGAGCGACTGAACAGAACGGAGTGGATAATCACAAAGAGTCAGGAATGACTGAGCAACTAACAGTTACTTACTTATTTACTTAGTGGTTAATAAGTAATAGTGATCACTTACTCTTCTCAGCATGTTTCAGGGCCAGTGCGACTCATTTTATTTTCTATTACACTTATTCAGTACCTTACCTCATGTGAATCCTCACACATCCCTGTGAGGTTGGTATGGTTATTCTCCCCATTTTTCAGATAAGAAAACTCAGTTGTAGAGGTCATTTGCCAAAGGTGACACAGCTAGCAATGTCAGCAGTGGAATCTGGATTTTTCATCAAAGCCTAATCTATTAACTACACAAACACTATTCTGCCTCTTCTCTTAAGGGTGTGTGTGTGTTTGTGTGTGTGTGTGGGTGGGTGTGGGGAGGTGCATGTATGTGCGTGAGAAGGAGGGGGCCCACCTGAGGGGGCCCACCCACTGTGTGTTATTATTAAAGTACACAATAGGAGGTGGGGAAAATAAGGACATATGAGACACACGGCTGGCAGGATAGGCATGGTTCTGCTTCCATTTCCTAGGTTTAAGTATCAGGCTTTTCCTCTTTCCTCTTTCCTCACCCCCCAGGGGTGAGATTTCTAAGCAACAACTTTTGGAGTTATCCAAAGAGAAAAAGAATGCTCTTAGATTCAGGTGTAGCTGCGAGGCCTCAAAAGCTGGAGAAGTGAGGCCAGCAAATTGAGCTGGACTCCTGACTATGACTGCTAGAGTGCCAGGAGATTCTCAGCTGGGCAATTCAATTCACCTCCGTCTGCCCTTCCTTTTGGGGGGCCCATCTCACTGACGATGAGCTCGCGGTGGGAGGAGAGCCCAAGCCGAGTCCTGTTGGTGTCCCTGTGATGAAGAAATCACGTGCACCCTTTCAAGGTGATGTGAAGAGGCGACTAAACAATTTTGAGAAGCTCCAGCTAGAAATCTGGTTAGATGACATTGACTGGCCCAGGGAGGGGTTGGTTGCAGTCCCCCACACCTGACCTTGCATAATGTAGCATGTCCCCGGAATGTGACATGCAGTACTCCATGTACTGTGTATTAAAAAGCTGTATTGGCTTATTCGTAACAGGGAACCAGCTCTGACCTGCATTTTACAGCAGCTGTCTGCTGCACTGTTTAGTATCAGGCACGAGGTCAGCCTGTCCCCAGTGTCTTTTCCTTTTGTGATAGTGTTATAAAAGAAAATGCTCCTTAATTGTTCCTGTTCTCCCTCATCTGGATTTGATATCCTGCTTGCAACCTAGACCTTTCAGAGAGCTCCTGTTGATCATACCCTGCTTCAGTTTTTGTTTAAATAAAATGTGGAGAAAGGTAAAGTGTTTGTGTGTAAACTGCAAATCTGCATTGTCCAGTATGGCAGCTGCTAGCTACATGTGGCTCTTGAGCAGCCTTGGAATGTGGCTAGTCCAAGAAAGATCTCCTCTAAGGATAAGATACACAGTAGATTACAAAGGCTCCATGCCACACACACACACACAAAAAGTAAAATACCTCATTAAGAATTTTATATTGATTACGTAGTGAATGATAATATTTTGCATTATTATATTAAAGTCTGATACTAAAGGGTTTCTCAGGTAGTGCTAGTGGTAAAGAACTTGCCTGCCAATACCGGAGATATAAGATGCAGGTTTGATCCCTGGGTTGGAAAGATCCCCTGAAGAAGGGCATGGCAACCCTTTCCAATATTCTTGCCCAGACAATCCCATGGACAGAGGAGCCTGGTGGGTTACAGTCCATAGGGTCAAAAAGAGTCAGACATGACTGAAGTGACTTAGCCTGCAGATGAAACTAAAGTTTATTTCCCTGTTTATTTTTTACTTTTTGAATGTAACTATGAGAAAATTTAAAATTATAAATGTGGGCTACATTTGTGGTTTGCAGTATACTTTTGTGGGACAGCCCCTCTCAGCCTAACGAGATTTCTGTCTGCTGTAACCCATTCTTGGAGCAGAAGATCAAGTGAATTAAAAATTTCCCATCCTCTCCTTGCCCTTTGCCTTTGTGGTCCTGGACCCACTGATTAAATCCTGTTCGGGTTTTAGGCACTGGGACTTTTGATCGCCAGGTGGCTGCTAGTTGACACTTGGCCTCATTTTTACCATCCTCAGGTCTTTCTCTGGGCTCCTCAGCAGACTGTTCTCAATCTGCCAGCCCTAACTGTGAGCCATTTTGCAGTTCTGATCTCAGCCTTCTTTCACTTCCCTCTGCTTCTCACTTTATACTTCCCTTGGATGATTCTGTCCATGTTCATGGCTTCATTTACCATCTTCAGACTGATGATATACAGATTTGTGTCTTCTGCCCCAACTCCTCTCCTGACATCATTAATTCAGCTTCTGGATGGATGACTGCAGTGAGTTGCTCTGCAGGTCCCTCAAAGCTCAGCATGTCTTCAGTGGGACTCTTTCCCCATGTTTGTTTCTGTCCCGTTTTGTCTTCAAGTCTTAGGAGTCATGGTGACATCCATCCATTTCTCCAAGGCAGGTACCCAAGCAATAACATCCTTGATGCCTGTCTCTTACATCTCTACATCTAGTCAATACCCAGGCTCCATCAGTTCTGCTAAATCTTTTTGAGTCCATGTGCTTCTCACCACATTCTCTGCTACTTTCATAGCTCAGGACACTGTTTTCTTTCTATCTCTGTGTGCCTTAGTTTCCCCATTTCCTCTCTGCCTCTAGTCTTGCTTCCCTCCAGGTCCTTCTTTTCAGTACAACCAATATGATCTTTGTAGGACATAAAAGTCCTTGCTTTTAGGATCAAGTCCATATTCCTTTATGTATTTTCTGGATTCTGCTAGCCTTTCCAGCCTCATCTCTTGGTTTTCTCCCCACCAGCCCCAGTTCCCTATCCACTAGCCAAACCAGACTTTATGCCTCACAGGGCTCCGTCTCTTCCCTTGCTGGCTTTCTCAGTTTAGGTTAAGCATTCTCACTGCGCTCCAGGCTTCCTCTACCACTGTTCGGATGATGCTGCTGAGCCATAACTGTTGGTTTAATTGTCTTTCCGTGTCCTTTAGTCTATGAATCCAGGAGATCGGGGAGTCTGTCTTTCTTGTTTATCTGTATCACAAGAGCCTGTGCAGTGTCTAACTCATGCCAAGAACTTCAGTAAATCTTTCCGGAGTAAATGAATAGCTAATTCAACTATTGGAGGTGGTTGTAACATTGGGTGAACTTCCCAAGTGGATCAGTAGGTAAAGAATCTGCCTGCAGTGCAGGAGATGCAGGTTTGATCCCTGGGTTGGGAAGATCCCCTGGAGGAGGGCATGGTAACCCACTCTAGTATTCTTGCCTGGAGAATTGCACAGACAGGAGCCTGGTGAGCTACAGTCCATGGGGTCGCAAAGGGTCAGAGATGACTGAAGTGACTGAGCGTGCACACATGCGTAACATTGGACAGGAAGTGGAAGTCGGACTCGCATCCCTTGCTCCTTGCCTGTGGGTGGGGTATGAGCACAGCCACTCAGAACAGTGCTGGCTGGCCACCACGCTGGACTGGCTTCTGCTCCACCAGCTAGCTGTTCACTGTTTAGTGCCTGGATCGTGGGGAGGCACAGAATCCTAGCAGTCATTTGTGAAGTAAAGTGAAAGTTCAGTCGCTCAGTCAGAGTGGGTTGCCCTTCCCTTCTCCAGGGCATCTTCCTGACCCAAGGACTGAACTCGGGTCTCCTGCATTGCAGGAAGATTCTTTACTTTCTGAGTCACCAGGGAACTGGCACATACTGGTGAAAGATCTGTTGGGGGAAAGAGTTCACATTTAATGACTCAGAATAATTTTTATTTGTGTCTGCGCTGTATCGGGTACCTTCATTTACCTGTTTCGCTCTTACTTGAGCTTCCTAAGACCCATTGGCAAACTTGGAACACTTTATGATTGAAATGTACATGAGACAAGATCCCCGTGGAGCTCTTCTCTGTCTGTGCAGCATTTACCTGGCACTCCTGGGAAGATGTGTTTAACTTCAGACAGTTGCAAGCAACAATGGCCAAGTGTGAGATGGAGATAGTTACACAACATGAAACATATAAGATGGGCTTTGTTTCTCACCTAACAGTGTATTTCATGTCTATTTGAAGATGTGATTTAGAGGTGTTCTCTAAGTTAAATAAACATTTAGTGTCCAATTCGTTCTCACTTCGTTCCTCTGCAGGAAGGCACAGGTGGCCTCTCACTGTGCTTCTGGACTGTGTTTACACTGCGTCTGCACTGAATCCCACCAAGTTGCTCACAACTTTGACAAGGTCTGAGGATTTGACAACATTTAGGTCTGGATACAGCAGAATGATGAAACAGTGAGTGCTGGTGATCAGAATATGCCTGGTGGTTTGGGACTCAGCTTCACAATGAACCTCTTTCGACTTGCAGTGCGAGACTCTGTGGTCCATCTGGAAGGAGCCACAAAGCACCTTTTGTCATCTTGTTTCAGTACCTAGAATAAAGTCAGAAGATAGAAGTCGGTTTCTCTGTGCAAAAAAGCATGTGTTTCCCATCAGCAGCAGACAGCAGACTCCTTTGTTGCTGGAATCAGAATCTTTGTTGTGGACTGCTCCTGGCATTATCTCAGCTTTTGCAGGTCTGGGGGTGACTCCTTTTCATTTCTATGCCTTCTCTTTAACAGCAAGATCTGCTTCACCCTGATATATTTTTAAGTACCAGTCAGGGTGTGACTTGTCCCCTTGTGAAGGTGTTCACTGATGCCCACCACCCCAGCCTCCTACTTTAATTCCCAGTTTCTGTGTTAGAGTCTTATTTAGATAGATGGAACCAATTGAGTGGACCCTGCTGAGGAGCCATATTCAGTTACTGTAAATCTTCCTCCTGGTGTTCCAGACAGAGAGATCTCCTGGGATTTTGTTGAGAAATCTTATTGGATTTGCAAGACTTAAGTTAATATAGAAACCCTCCCCAAATAGTAAAGGGCCTCATTTCTTTGCCTTGAAAGATGTTTTCAGACTCTGTCTCAAGAGTCTTACTGATAAGGAAGTTACTTCTAATATTTCAAGAAAAACAGAACACACAAAGCCTTCTATTTTTTTAATACTTTGCCTCTCCATGCCATTACATCTCTTTAGCGTCATTTTTATGCTTTTCCTCTATATTTCTTTCCCTCTTTCTCTCACTCCCTCATTAACCTTAGGCCCATGTTTCAAATGGACTTAATTACTAACCATGAAACTTGGTAGTGATGCCCTTAAGGGAAAAGTCTTTCTTCTTTCATTTTCCCCCACTTTGGCTAGCAGGGAATGTCTCTTACAGATGTAAGTGAATATGTTTCATGATGAAATATGTGTTTTCCTAATCAAGTGAGCATCTCCTTGCTCATATAAAGAGTACAGTTCTGTTGCTCTGAGGAGCAGCATCTAACAGAAGAAAGAGTGTTAGCCTTGGAGCCAGAACCATGTTAGAAACCCTGCTCCATCTTTATTTTGAGCACATTATATCACTGCTCTGCATTTCCATTAATTTGTCTGAATATGGGGATAATAATATCTACCATGCCATGTTAACACTTAAGAACAGTATGCATACTATAATAAGTACCTAGCATATAGTGGACATTCAAATGGTAGTTTTAAACGACTCCAGCCAGGATCTTCGATAAATGCCTTCTTTCAGCCTTCTTGAGTCCAGGAGCCTTTGTAACCTTCATGCCTTCAGTAAACTATATCTTATGTTTCAAAAACTCAAAGACTCAAACTCTGGTTAAAACCAAATCCAGAGTTTCCCAGGTCTTTAGTGATGTTTTTAAAAGGAAAGTTTTGAGGCAGGAAATAAGATTTCTGGAATCATCTTTAACATTTTTGTGTGCTCATGGTAATTAGTTTCATAAAATGCATGTCCTCAAAGATGTGGGTGGATGTGTAAACAAGGAAGCTGGTGTTACAGGAACCCATGCATCATGGAAGGACCGAACAACTCCCTCTGAGGAAGAATGTCCCTGGGACTTGGGCTTTAATCAACATAAGAAGCCATCATGGGGCCCCCAGGCCATTAGTAATATTTCTATTGGCGGCAGAGTGATACTGTATCTGCTTGGCTAAAAAAATATGAATTTTCTGGTCTCTTAATAACAGATGGTGGTGAAGGGGTACATAGTATCTGTTATGGGCTGCGTGTTTGTGTGCCCTCCAAAGTTCATATGCTGAAATCCTAGTTTCTTCAGTCTGATGGTATGTGGGCATGGAGCCTTTGGGAAGTCATGAGATCATGAGGGTAGAACCTTCGTGATTAGACTAGTACCCTTATAAGAAGAGATGGGGCGAGCGTGCTTCCCCGCTGTCTGTCTCTCTTTCTGTCTTTATCTCTCTGCCTCTCTGTCCTTTGTCTCTGTCCTCATCCCTGTTTCTGTCTGTTTCTCTCCTTTTTCTCTTGGCCATGTGAGGATCCATCAAGAAAGTGGCTCTCTATACACCAGACAATGAATCTGCAGGAACTTAATCTTGGATTTTCCAACCTTCTGAGCTGTGAGAAATAAATGTTTATTTAAACCACCGTCTATGCTATTTTTTTTAGCAGCCCAAACTGACTAAGACAGCAGTGAAAGGGGCTGTGGCAAGTAGTACGTTATTCAAATAAAGTATGTAGACTTTAATGCACATCTGAAATGGAGATAAAGTCAAGAGTCTGTATTTATTTATAATAAACTTTGTGTGTTAAGTGGGCTTTTCTGTTCTCATATTTTACTGTGTGTTGAAATAATAAACATTTATGATATTCTTATGGCTTGTAGTGTTTTCACCATTTTATGTGGATTCTCTTATTTATTCTTCACCATGGTGCTGAGGAAGGTATTATTTTCAGTAGCATCAAGAGGTTAGAATAAAGATTCCACAAGGGCATTGGTAATGTGTTGGTGGTCTCTGTCTTCTGAGATTTCAGTGATGAAAGGGCTGTCTGCGTGTTCAGGGAGGCATGAGCCATGGATTGTGGGCCTGAGTTTCTCCACACAAGGCAGGTGCCCACCTTCCAGCTGTCCCCATTACCTTGGCACATCCACAGTCTTTATCACATCTTTCAAGCCCTGTATGATTCAACTTCATCTCTTGTAATTCACCCCATATCTATCTTTTTCCTTATCCTGCTTTGTTTCCACATAGCTGGTGTTGCTACTTGACATTGCTATGTGTAGAACAGGAAGATCCAGCCACAAGCACCAGGTGAGGAGGCTTAGCACATGGATGATGGCAAAGAGCATGACAGTGCCAACCCACAGACCTTAGCTCACTGCAGCACCTTTGCGCTCCAAGTTGCCAAGGAGGACTTAACACACAGAGTGGTGGTTGGAACCGTGCTTTACTTAGAAAGAAGTGATGCAGCAGGATCGGCATCTGTGGTGTGTCCTTGTCTCCCATGGCCAGTGAGCCACTCCTGTTAACTGACACACGGGGTGCACTGCATATACCCCGCTGAAGCTGAAGACCCCCTTCTCTTCCTGTGGAGAGGGCAGAGGGCAAATATACTGGTGGGGCTTGCCAGGTGCTGAATAAAACACATGCTTACACAATACGAGGAAGTCACTGCCTCCTGGAACAGGGGACGGTTTCTCCTAATGAGGAAGAGTGTCAGGCCAAGTAGCAGCTTGGCGCCTGGCCTCCACAGGGAATGTTCCAGGCCCAAAGCACCCACTGGCAATCCTGGGGAGAGGATGCAGGTCACGCAGTGGCTGCCGCCCCAGCAGTCCAGCCCCTGCCCTCAGCGTGATACTCGGAAAAGCAAAGCTCGTCACACTCAGTAGGATCATTGGCCACCCTGCGCATGAGGCAGAGATGTTCTGTGTGGTTCATGCCCCACAGAGCCCCACAGTGCCCGCCCAGTGGAAACAGCAGGTGGTCAGGGCCACTAACAGGACCTTCTGAAGAGGTCAGACTTTCCTGGGAGTCTGACACTCAGCCAAGAGCCCCAGATGTCAGAGTTCAGCCAGCTGGAAAGGTCAAAGTGAGTGTAAAGGAAACTGGATTTACTGATGGCAACCGTTCTGCCTTGGCATGATTTTTCTCCACCTTATTCTTTACTTTCCCCAAATTGTTGATGTACATGCAGCAAGAGGTGTTGGCTAGAACACCCTGTTCTGCCAGCAGGTAACCCCACAGTGATCTGGTTACTCATCAGCAGCTTGGCTGCTGAGTTCAGTGAGCCCTGTTGGTCCTGAATTGCCTGGATGGTGGAGTTGGCCACTTCTGCCATGGTCAAGGAGAGGGTGGGTATCATCATTTCTAGGGCCCGTGCACTATCCTGGTATTTGATTTCAGACAGTTGAGTGGAACCAACTGTCAGTCTTCCCCTTGGGAAGGATGTCACCTGCCACCCTTCGATGGGCCAGCAGAGTGGGGACCCTCTAACCAAATGCAGTTAAGCACCCAGATGGTAGGTCTAAGACCCTGAGGCAAAAGGACTTCTCCAGGGGAAAAGCCACAGCCCATCAAGGACCACAGAGAAGCATATCTCAGGTGAGAGCCTGTGACTCACACTAGGGAGTGGTTGTTATATATCATTGACTGATGCAGTTATCCCTTGTCTCTGCCTGCTGTTGCCAACTTTGGCTTGAAGAGACAACTTATCCCTCTACCCAGATTGCCTGTATGAGTCAGCAGCATCTGACTCCCTGCAGAGTCCTTTCCGATTGTGTTACAGGTGCCATTATAGAGGCCAGTGGAGTGATCCTGCATCTGAACTTGTATCAGGAGAGTCACTCAGTGGACAGATCCATTGATGGCCCATGTCTTAAGTATTTGCCAGGCCACCAAGGTGGGAGACTGAGGCAATAGAGCCCTCAGTCTTGGGTGGCAGATGCAGCTTTGTTTCAAGGCATCTTCCTTGGCCATAGCAGTGCTGGCTTTGATGAGGGTGTTGTCAATCTAGGCATGACCATGGGTCTCGGGAAGGAAGAGAGAGGTCAGTGCCCCAATCCCCATACCTCCCAAGGCAGGAGATGCTCCTTTTGTCGCTTGAAGCATGGAGTGTCTGGGGATGGCCACCCAGGCGGTCTGTCCTAACCCAGGGGCCAGTACTTCCTCAGGAACCCATTGCTCTTGCTGTTCCCTTCAGTCCTTTCAACCCATCATTCAGTCCAGGCTGTGAAGTTATTTCCTGTACAAACTTGGCATGTCCTATAGCATCACCTGTGGAGAGGGGTTGGGAGTTCCTGATGCTGCCAGGGAATCCCAGTACTGTGGTATTCTGTGACCCGCCCCCTTAACAGCCCAGGGGACTCCGTCAGCTTTCAGTTTGGCAGAACCATTGTTCAATCAGTCCATGACTTTGGAGGTGGCCCCTGGGTGGCTAGGGCGAGGGCATCCTTGTAGGCCACTCTCTTCACGCTCTCATGGTGGCTGCCTGCTCATGGAGTCCACGAATCCCTTGAGGTCCTGGCTTGGCTTGATTTGGGATGATAAATTGGTAGAAATCCAAGTAAGGAGAGTCACATCTGGGCTCAGGGTCACATAAGGCCCTTCAATGGTGAGAGATTTCATTTTCACTAGAGTTCAACAGCAGTGAGAGGCTTCAGTCCAACGCTCCTACATTGGGCAGTGGCTTCAGGCAGCTTGCAGGTCAAGAATCCAGAGACTGGCACCCCAGTGTGGCCTCCGGCTGCCACAGGCTGCAGTCAGCAGATGTGTGGGTATGTGGGCGTTGAGGCCACCTCAGTTCCACAAACCTAGCAAGCACTGTGATCACAAGGCCAGCCCCTGGCCTCAGCTTGTTGAGCAGCTTCCAGTGCTTGTTGTTGAGAGGAGTCCTATCCTAAGGCGGCTTCCAGAAGGACACCCAGAGGAGGTTCATGCTGTCCCCAGTATCTGGAGAGGCCCTGGGCTTCCTCTTTGTTAGTGGGTGCAGCCTGCGACCATGACCTCTTCCGCCTTCTCAGGAATACTCCTCTGACTCTTGTTGGTGTGCTCCTGACGATGAGGTGTGGCCACTGAACTCTGGCTGTGATTAGTATTCTACTGCCTGCCTTGAGAAAATACTGGTCTGGGTTCATGTCATAAAAACCACTCTGCTTCAGAAACACTGTCTCTTTAAAGAAACTCTGAGTCTTAATAAATAACTTTTACCTGGTGGCTCAAATAGTAAAGAATCTGCCTTTAATGCAGGAGACCTGAGTTCAGTTCCTGGGTCAGGAAGATCCCCCTGGAGAAGGGAATGGCAACCTACTCCAGTATTCTTGCCTGGAGAATTCCATGGATGGAGGACCCTGGTGGGCTACAATCCACAGAGTTGCTAAGAGTCAGACACGGTTGAACAACTAACACTTTTACTAAAACAGTAAAATTTTGCCATTATAAAAGTAACATTTTCTTCTTCAAAGAAAATTTGGGAAAAGAGAGAAAACTTAACAACTTAACTCATAATTCCTCCGGTGCAAATATAGAATGGTTATGGTTCGAATACATTTCCTCCTACTCTGTTTTGTATATTTGTTTGCTGCGTGGCACAAAGCTGTGTTTATATTAATGCTTTTCTTTTTGTACTTAATATATTTGCCATGTTGTCACATGACGCGCTTTAAAAATGGACCGAATATTGAGTATCTACTGATAAGACAGAGACAAAATGGGAGTTTCTACATAAATCAGCTCCTTTCTACAGCATCTAGTGAGGTGGATATCACTATCCTTATTTTGCAGTTGAAGAAATGAAGGCTCAGAATGTTTCCGTCACTCGCCCCAATTGTAGAGCTAACAAGGGCCAGCATCAAAATTCATTTGATGTGGGACTGACTTCAAGAACCTGTGTTCTTTTGAGACTTCCCTGGTGGTCCAGTGGCTAAGACTCAGTGCTTCCAATACAGGGAGCCCAGGTCTGATCCCTAGTTGGGGAACTAGATCCCACATGCTGCGACTAAGAGTTCACCTGCTGCAACTAAAGATCCCTTGGGCCTCAACTAAGACCTGGTGCAAAAAAATAAAAATATTATAAAAAAGAGCCTGTGTGCTTTAATGGCCATTAAGTATTCTATCTAATTATACTGTGTTGTGAAACTGAACAGCGAGAACCATGGTAAGGCTACCTGCCGCCTGAGACATCCCTCTTCTTTTTGGGGAAAGTCTTGTCTTCCAGGCCCAACCCAGCACGTGGGCATGTGGTAGAAAGGTGACTGCTTTCCTTCCTGGTGTAGATTTCTGTCCACGGGGCTCTACTGTGTTCTTGGGCACATCTGATTGGTTCCAGGTGTCACACACGTCCCTAATTGTGTTGTGGCAAAGGGGCCCCCACAGCAACGCTCTTGAAAGGCTCTGCACCACCCTAGAGTGGCAGCCCTGCATCTGTGACTTGGTTACACACCCCAGAGTTTTCTGCTCTGGTTCCATTGGAGCCCTGTGCGCAGAGTGGGCTCTTGTGAGGTCAGGCCTCTGGCGGTGGCTTGTCTGCAGTCTTCTGGAATCCGCTGTACAGGTCTGGGAAGCAGCGCTGCCTACCACAAACAGGCTCACAGTGGAATTTCATTACAGGGGCTTTATTTGAGAAATTTATATCTTGCATTGTAAAGAGCTAATAAAACGAGACAGCTATAGGCCATTTATAGATGCACTTCTAGAAACAAAATTCAGAGGGTTTACTAAAAGGCAGGAGTCTGGTCAACAGCTGTTTTAAATGCATTTACTCTGTTTGGAGGCAAATTTTCTCCAAAATAGTTTTATTGTCAGTAGACTCTTCATTCCTTGATGTGTGCCTAACAAACACATTCATTCATTTATAGAACTTGCTAATGTGTGAGGGTTTTCAAATTAGTGGTAAAGTTGCAGTCTATAATGTATCATCTAGTCATCTTTGATAGACTCAGTTTTATTTTATTTTATTTTTTGTTCATAGGTACTACATTTTTGTTTGTTTCCATGTCCTATACAATAAAATCAATTTTGAGTGGTGTCTTCTCTGATTCTCTGTAGAGATCGTTAAGCTAATTCTATTCTACTTGATTTTCACAGGGAAAAAATCACCAAGAGGACTGTCTACTAAAGTGTGTGTATGTGTGTGTGTGTGTGTGTGTGTGTGTGTGTAAAATACTCCTTTTAGATGAGCAAGCCCCAGAAGATGCTTGGTACTAAATAGCTTTCACAGTTGGGTAAGCATCAGAGGTGGGAAGACCTGTGACCCCTGAATTATATGACATCTTTTGTGCATGCTTATTTCAGGAACCTTGTTGTTGTTTAGGGAAGTTTGGAATATTTGGGAAGCAATGTCTTTCTTTCGGAGAAGACAATGGCACCCCACTCCAGTACTCTTGCATGGAAAATCCATGGATGGAGAAGCTTGGTAGGCTGCAGTCCATGGGGTCGCTAAGAGTCGGACACGACTGAGTGACTTCACTTTCACATTTTACTTTCATGCATTGGAGAAGGAAATGGCAACCCACTCCCATGTTCTTGCCTGGAGAATCCCAGGGACGGGGGAGCCTGGTGGGCTGCCATCTATGGGGTTGCACAGAGTCAGACATGACTGAAGTGACTTAGCAGCAGTAGCAGCATGTCTTTCTTTACAATTCCATGGTTAGGATGACTTGGAATTGTAATCTTTGTCACTAACTATTTGATGAGATATTTCCCCCAAAGTCTGCTGAAATCTATAGGTCTTAGAAATGGCTATTCTCATACATATCCTGGTACTGATGCTAACCATTGTTTATCGGTGTCAGCTCTAAGTGCTTGAAAAGTACCATCCTACCTAGTTTTATAATAGCTTATGAAGTTGATATTTTTAACTTACTTTTTTGATTGGAAAGCCAAAACTCAGATTTGTTTAGTAACTTGGTCAGAATTATCCAGCAGGAAAATGACAGAGGAGGGATTCAAAGTGAGGTTTGCCTGCCTAGGAGTCTGTTTTCAGTCCACTCTATTGCCATCTCCTCTGCTACCCTGTCTGTTTAAGCAGGGAAGAGGTTAGTGCAAGGCTAAATGACTACCTGGAAGAAAACTCTGTGAAGCTGGTTCTTTCTATTATATTATCTCTGTCTGGGGAAGCCTGAGGATTTACTGTATTCTCAACATTTTTTTAGGTACCCTCAGCTACTAGCTGTTGTGTAGATCTAATGTTTGCCAGAGTTTTGGGGAACTAATGATCAGTTGTGTGAGAATAAGATGACTTTAACATGCTCCACAGTTGAAGTGTTTTGGTAGAACCATGTTTCTGGGAGGCAGGTGATCCAAGTGATAATGGTAAAGAAGTACAAGCTAGACAGAGATAAGACCCAAACAAATGCAATGAAAGTTCATGTTATTTGGTTCAAAGTAGAAACTTCCAGTGGAGAATGACCCTGCCCTCCACCTCCATCAGCGCAGAAAATTTTGACTTAATAATTCTCTATGTGTAATCTTCAGCATGTGAGCTCAGTCATGCATGACTCTTTGAGGCCCCATGAACTATAGCCTGCCAGGCTCCTCTGTCCATGTGATTTTCCAAGCAAGAATACTGGAGTGGGTTGTCATTTCCTTCTCCAGGGGATCTTTCCAGCCCAGGGATCAAATCCACATCTCTTGCGTCTCCTGTGTTGGCAGATGGATTCTTTACCACTAGTGTATTTGAACAAAGGACATCACTGGCTTCCTTTCTCATCCAGTTAAGGTCATGTCCCCACAAGGGAAATTGTGGGTTACTGTGGGCTTTAGGATGGTGATTGCCTAGGCTAGAGATCCTTCTAAAGGATTCAGTCCTTACCCAGGGCCAAACTGTTTGGTTCAGCAATGGTGATTGCCTAGGCTAGAGATCCTTCTAAAGGATTCAGTCCCTTACCCAAGGCCAAACTGTTTGGTTCAGCAGGAAATGACTGCTTGAATATGCTTCTCTTGCTTTCAACTGCTTATGACTCTGAATTCACTGGTGCCCTGGGGAAGTCTTCCCCAAATCTTTGACCCAGTACTCGTTGGTAAGCCACTGACATGGCTTAAATGATTTCAGAGTCATGCTCTAAATACTGTTGCATCACCTCAAGAACAAATCGTGATGCTTTTGTGATAAAACTGTTTTCTGTGGGGGTATTCAGACATATATTAGGTAGTATCTCGACTCAGTTAAACATGCCGTGCACCATGATAGGTTTTAGGGATATGGAGGAAGAAATACATGGTCTTTGCTCTAAAAGACTATGCAGTCTAGCGAAGAAGACTGCAGTGTCAGAATGTAAAAAAAGTGTCAATTGAAAAGATGTCACTTTTCATTAAACATAAGAAAAGGTAAAATCATTTTTAGAAGGGCTTGTGGAGGGGAATTTTCTGGTGCTTTAGGAAGACAACCCATAATGCTTTAGAGCAATGGTCCCCAACCTCTGGGATCTAATGCCTGATGATTTAAGGTAGAGCTAACATGATGGTAATAGAAGTAAAGGGCACAATAAATGTAATGCACTTGAATCATCCCAAGATCATCCTCCCAATCCCAGTCCATGGAAAATTTGTCTTCCACAGAAATGATCCCTAGTGCCAAAAAGGCTAGGGACTGCTGAATTAGAGGGGGCCCAAAGCAGAAGGTCCTGGGGTGATGTGTCCTTTCAAGCTTCCTCATGAGGGGATAGTGTAGGGTGCCTCCCGAGGGCAATATTGGTATTGCCAGCCTGGTCATGTGGAGACCAGTTAGGAAGTTTCAATGAGCACATTAGTTCTTAACCCTGTTTTGCACTTCGTGAGAGTTTGGAATCAGCTTTTGGGCCCAATAATCATATACTGTCTCTTCAGTATATTTTTGGCACTACCGCCACCATAATGCAGAATTCTTCTTTAGGGTCAAATACCGAGCTATGTAAGCATGCAGTCAGCCCAGTATGTGAACAGACCCACCATCCTCCCATTTGTGGAATTAACCATTTGGCTATAGGCAAGTCTGTAGGTTCAACAGTGTATACACATAGTAGGGATTTTTCTGGTGACATTTTGCCCACACATAACCCTTTTCCCCAAACTTCCCTCATCATAAGACCCACTTTTCGTTCTCCCCAGCGACACTGGGGAGGATCAGTGCTGTTAGCTATCTTGTAAGAGGCGCTGAGGCCTACCGCCTCGTAATAAGGGGGGTTTAAGTTTTAACAAAGCCAGCAAGATCTAGTTGCCTCAGGATGGGTTTGATTTAAAGTTGTATATGCTGCCTTAACCAATTTCCATCATGGGTCAGATTTCCCGGTGGCGAGGAGGGGGATCGATGGACCAGGGAGGGGAGGACGTAATCTAATGTAATAAGACTCGGTGTCGGCAACCCCAGTATCGGACTAAGGTTTTCTACTGGGTTGGGACCCACACTATGGACCTGTAGTGGCTCTATGATTTGGCTGACGATTACAATCCCTCCATAATAATCGCCCCCATGCGCGCTTGTTTGTATTCCCCACGACAGGCCGGAAACCCAAGATTTTTCTTTTTCTGCTGCCTCTCGATTAAATGATCTTAATTTGTGCATAGTTACAACTCTCTTCACATTTGTATGTTGGGTCTCCAAGCTCTCTAGGTGTGGGCTTCGCGTATGAAAAGTTGAGGAGGTCTCGATTACCTACCTCCCAACGCCGAAAGGCCGGCCCATCATTGGGGTCACACAATCCCACGACTTACAAAAATAATCTTGTATACCCCCACAAGTTTTCCAGTTACTCCTCTAGTGGCCCGGACATGCCCAAAACAGCTGCGCCCGGATGTGGCCCCTCGCCCAAGTTACTCCCAGCACTGGCTTGGGGTCAAAATACAGATCTGGCCACCAGGTGTTCGGAGAATGTACTTCTGTGGTTGAGTTGAGCACCTTGCGTGTCAGCCCGTTTTTGAAGTTTCCAGGTGATTTTGACTGGCTGATGTGGGTTGACATTAGTGGCTCAATGAGTTTTTGTGTTAGTTATTTCTAAAATGGAGAGAAGTGAAACCTAGTATTTATTCACTTGGTGTACATTGCTGCTGCTGCTTCTTCCTTTTATAATTCAACATTTTAACACATTGAGTTATAATTGGCATGTAACATTGTATAAGTTTGAGGAATACAGTGTATTGGTTTGGTACATTATGTATTGCAATACAATTACTACAACAGCATTAGCTGATGCTTTTATGAAGTCATATAATTATTGTTTCTTTTTGTGTGTTGAAACCTACTAAAATCTAGTCTCTTAGCAACTTTGAAATTTCATATATATTGTATTGTTGACTGTAGTATTGTTGACTGTAGTCACTATGCTCTGCATTAGATCTCCAGAGTTTTTTAACCTGTTGGTTTCAAGTTTGTATCCTAAAACAAATCTTTCCAACTTCCCCATCCCCCAGTCTCTGGTAACTAACATTCTACTCTCTGTTTTCACTGAAGGAGGAAACAGACAGTGCTGGACTCCATGTCAGGCCTGTTCACGCTGATCATGCTCGGTCACCTCTCCAATGGACTCTGAACTCTGTGTTTAGTGTCTATGGAAACCACAACAGAAGGATAAGACCCCCTCTAGACAGGGGAATCTTGAAGATCATATCCAGGTTACTCATCGCCTAAGAGAAAACTCCAGTACTCTTGCCTGGAAAATCCCATGGACGGAGGAGCCTGGTGGGCTGCAGTCCATGGGGTCGCTAAGAGTCGGAACGACTGAGCGACTTCACTTTCACTTTTCACTGTCATGCACTGGAGAAGGAAATGGCAACCCACTCCAGTGTTCTTGCCTGGAGAAACCCAAGGACGGAGGACCTGGTGGGCTGCCGTCTCTGGGGTCGCACAGAGTCGGACACGACTGAAGTGACTTAGCAGCAAGAGAAAACATACTCTAATCACCCCTGCCTCCGGACAGGTCATAAATTCGTTCTGTATCTATCGGAGTGTAACCACAAGCTTATTGATTACTAACTGTTTGGAATGCAATTGTGGGCTTTTTGATTATTAGCTGTTAGACACATAACACATGAATGATGGGGTTATTGTGATTGTATTTACTCTTCCTTTGTTTATGTAAGTCTCAAGGAATTTGGGGTGGTGGGTTCGGACATGTACACACGGGGTATAAAAGATTTTCACAAATGCTGGTCAGAGTCCTTGGCTGAGAGGAGACTCTGCCTTGGGCCCACCGGTGTAATAAACTGCACTCCACTATCTGCATTGTCCTTCTGAGAGAGTTTGTTTCCTGGAACACGTGGCTATAACATCACAAGTTCAGCTTTTTTTAGATTCCACATGTAAATAATACCATACACTAGTATTTGTCTTCCTTTGTCTGACTTATCTTACTTAGCATATCGTCCTCAAAGTCGATTCATGTTTTCACGAATGACAGCAATGCCTTCTTTCTCTTGGCTGAAGGATACTCCTTTCTGTCTATCTATCTGTTTCACATCTTTATCCATCCACCCATCAGTGGATGCTTAGGCTGTTTGCATATCTTAGCTATTATGAATAATGCTTCAATGAACACGGGCTGTAGCTGTCTCTTCAAGATACTGATTTCAGTTCCTTCTCTTATATAACCTAGGAGTGGGATTGCTGGATCATATCGTACCTCAAGTTTTTTTGAGGAAATGTCACGCTGTTTCTCATTGACTATAACGATTAACAATTCCACCAACAGTGTACATGGGTTCTCTTTCTCCACACCCTCATCAACATTTGTTATTTCTTAAATAAAAGCCATCCTAATCATAGCTTCGCATATATCTATATCTATAGGCGTGTGTGTGTGTGTGTGTGTGTGTGTATGTGTGCGTTTCTTCAGGCTTTTGTTTACTCTTCAGAACTTTAGTACAGTAACTTTTTCCATCCACCAAATACTAAAAAAGGGCTACTAGGCAGGTGATCCCCCAGTAAGTATCCAGTGAGACAGATTCGTAGTTTTGTAAATGCAGCCCAAACCAGCAGAATAAAGATTCCTATTTCCATTGCCTTCTTCTGCCCTCAATGATTATATGATAGAGTTAAGAATATATACATAAATATATACATATTTTATATGCATGCATGCTTAGTTGCTCAGCTGTGTCCGACTCTTTGCGAGCCCATGGACTGTAGCCCACCAGGCTTCTCTGTCCATGGAATTTTCCAGCAAGAATACCAGAATGGATTGCCATTTTCTCCTCCAGGGGATCTTCCTGACCCATTGATTGAACCCTGGTTTTCCCCCAGTTACATATACACACAATCAAACACATAATCACATATATATGCACACGGCTATAGACTAAATGCTTTCGGTGCCCCTCAAATTGTTACGTTAAGTCCTATTACTCACAGTGGTATTGTTTGGAAATGAAGCCTTTGAGAGGTGATTAGGCCATGGGGGAGTGGTGGAGCTGTTGTGAATGGGATCAGTACCCTTGTAAAAAAGACCCAAAGGTCCCTGTCCCCACTACCATGTGAGGACACAGCCAGAAGACAGTCATTTATGAACCAGAAAACAGGCTGACAGCAGACAGTGAATCTACCGGCACCTTGAGCTTATACTTCTAGCCTCCAGAATTGTGAAAAATAAATTTTTGTTGTTTATAAGCCACCCAGTCTATGGTAGTCTGTTACAGTAACCTAAATGGACAAATACGTGCAAATTCACCAACGAGACCTTCACACACACACTCCCACACACACGTTCACAACTCTTAGACACACATATGCACATATACAGCACTGTTGCATTCACACACAGATCAAATACACTTAGAAACATATGCATGTATATACACAGCTACACACACACACGAACACTCTCATGAACGCTTCCTGCTTCCTGGGAGGAAACATGTATTTGGTGGCAGTGTGTTCTTTTCTTTTAGTGTTTGCAGATCCACTCCTTAGCCTTCATCCCCGTAGGAAGCCAGGCTGAAAGCTTTTAAACAGGGACAGCTTTTGTCCTCATAGCTATGTCTTCATGACATAGATTCTCAGAGAGAGGGGTATTAAAGGAAAAATGTCTCTAAGCAAAACACAATCTTTCCCAAATAAGTACTTGTCTAGTGCCAGGCTTCTGGGCTCAGGGTGGATTAGCGGGACAAGCTCTTGAGTGAGTGTTCAGGGCCTGAGTTCTAATTCCGGCTTTGCCACTAACCAGAAGGGCAAGGCACTTACCTTCTCTGACTCCAGATTCTTCACCTGTAGATGAGGGACTGGCCAGATGATCTCTAAGATTTTATCTCTGAAATCCCATGCTTGTCTCTTTCCCAATGATAGAGGAAGTAAAAAGCAGAATAGGATGGAAATCGTATGTGACTAAGATCTGAAGATCTGAATCCCCTCAAGTCTTGAGGAGGAATAAAATCAGTCCTCATCCCAAAATGAGAGATCCTCTGTACCTCCTCACTGCTGTGCTCAGTGTGCCTGTTAGATGTCTCTGTCAATCACTGATTTATACAGGTGGTGCCTCTCACCATGAAAACTAGGGTCTTGAATGATGTAATTGATCTAATTTTGGTTTTCTGATGCAGAAATAAATGCTTCCCCTGCCTGTCCCTTGTCTCAGCTCTTATTGATTTTGATGGTAAAAGGGATTCATCTGATGCTCTGTGAAGTAGATATCAAGATTCTTTGAGCAGATATATTCAAATGGATAACTAACAAGGACCTACGGATAACACGTGGAACTCTGCTCAATGTTTAATAAAATCAGTCCTCATCCCAAAATGAGAGATCCTCTGTACCTCCTCACTGCTGTGCTCAGTGTGCCTGTTAGATGTCTCTGTCAATCACTGATTTATACAGGTGGTGCCTCTCACCATGAAAACTAGGGTCTTGAATGATGTAATTGATCTAATTTTGGTTTTCTGATGCAGAAATAAATGCTTCCCCTGCCTGTCCCTTGTCTCAGCTCTTATTGATTTTGATGGTAAAAGGGATTCATCTGATGCTCTGTGAAGTAGATATCAAGATTCTTTGAGCAGATATATTCAAATGGATAACTAACAAGGACCTACGGATAACACATGGAACTCTGCTCAATGTTATATGCCAGCCAGGATGGGAGGGGAGTTTGGGGGGAGAATGGATACATGTATATGTATGGCTGAGTCCCTTTGCAGTTCACTTGAAACGACAGTGACATTGTTAATTAGCCATACTCCATTACAAAATAAACAGTTTAAATTTAAAAAAAAAAAAAAATCCTTTGAGCAGACAGTATTGCCTTCTGCCTGTTTGGTTATTTACAAGGTATTTCATTCATGCTGCGGTCAATTCATGTCCCTTTTACTTTTTGCCGCCCTTGCAGTACTGGTGAGGTTGGGAAGGCCTTCTTCTTGCCAGGTAAGGAACAAAAAAGGGGTGGCTCTAACACCTACCTGGAGCCTGATGGGCATTAGGTCTATCTCAGGGTCCCTGGTAGTCAGATGGCTCCCAGCTTACCTGCCTGTCCTCATCTCTAGCCACTCCCACAGGTTCTTGCACTTCCTTTAGGATAGTGCTTCTCAGAGATCTGTTTATTTCTGCCTCTTTCAGGACTGTGACAACCTTGAGGCTCTGTCTTATTTCTTATTGTATACTCAAATGACTTGACTATCATAGGTACTCAGCTCAATAAATATTTCTTGAAATTGTTAATGACAAGTTAATCTGGATGAAAGTGGAAGTGAATGGAGGAGGGGGTAGCCTGCAGACTTGGTTTTAGTACCCCATGCTGGGATGTCTCTAGCAGCTCCATCTACTGAGCTGGCACCAGCCAGTCTCCTTTGTGGCAGGCCTAAAGCATGTTTTTATTGGCCAGCCTGGCCTATTTTATAATGCTGAATTGAAACATAGTGGAGATGAGTTTTGAGAGCTGTCCCATTCCTGGCTGAGAGAGAGAGTCCTCTTGTCTGTACCACAGGGAAGAAATGAGCCTGCATGTCTGTCTACCTCTGGATAGCCTGGAGGTGACCACAACTACTTGAATGCCAGACTGAAAGAGTCTAATATTCCAGCCAGACTCTGAAGCAAATAGTTCCTCCTGTGTCCCCCATGGCCCCTGTTCAAGCCACTTGAAGAGCTAGAGAATCCAGGTCAAATCTGGGGAGTCAAGATTCGACAAAAGATAGCATTCTTTTTTATTTTTTTTTTAAGCATGAAAGACTGAAGCTTATCTTTTATGCAGATGGTCAGCATCATGTTTGCTTATGGCAGAAAAAGCCTAGAAAATATTTGGGGATATTTGCAGCTTAAAACATTTATTAAAATTGCTATTGTATACCAGTTCTATAACCATGTTTTGGGAAAAATAACACATACAGCTCCTCTTGTCTGGTAATGAAGTAAAATTCTTTGGGCATTTTCATTATAATAGATATTTTAGGGTGCTTCATTCTTGTCAGAAGGATCTATTCCTTCATGTCTTCATGGGAGGGGAAATGTGGTATTTTAGGCTTTTCTAATGGATGTCAAAGAATTTATGCTTTCGAATTGTGGTGTAGGAGAAGACTCTTGAGAGTTCTTTGGACTACAGGGAGATCAAACCGGTCAATCCTAAAGGCATTCAACCTTGCCTATTAATTGGAAGGACTGATGCTGAAGCTGAAACTCCAGTACTTTGGCCACCTGATGCAAAGAGCCAAAGAAAAAGACCCTGATGCTGGGAAAGATCGAAGGCAAAAGGAGAAGAGGGCAGCAGAGGATGAGGTGGTTAAATAGTATCACTGACTCAATGGACATGAATTTGGGTAAACTCCGGGAGGTAGTGGACAGAAGCCTGGCATGTTGCCATCCATGGGGTTGCAAAAAGCTGGACACACTTAGTGACTGAACTGACTCAAATGGAAAAGAGTCTCCTTGCAATGCACGAGACCCAGGTTCAATCCCTGGGTTGGGAATATCCCTTGGAGAAGGAAATGACAACCCATGCCAGTATTTTTGCCTGGAGAATCCCATGGACAGAGGAGCCTGGCGGGTTACAGTCCATGAGTTGCAAAGAGTCGGGCATGACTGAGTGACTAATGCTTTCACTTTCACTTTAGTGACTGAAGAGCAATAACAATACACTACATTGCCCCTCCCAGGGAGAGGTGAAGGGATATCCATGAAACAATTAGGTCCCATTGCAGTTAGCACCTGATCAAGTGCCAAAGCTTCAGATTCAAAGGGCAACCGACTCTCTAAGAAAGAGGGATCTGTTAACGGAGGAATCTTAGAGGAGAGAGAGGAGAGTACATAGACCTTGCAGGATGAATACATTTGGTCAAAAAGAGGATGTCTCAATCAGGGGCAGGTATCCTCAAAGACATGGAGATGGGAGGGAATGTCGGGAAGGCTGGAAAATTCTATCTTGGTTGGGAAAGAAGTTCCATATGAGTGAATTCATTAAGGAAAAGGCCAAGCTAGTTGAACAGAGATTTAAAAAGTCATGGACTTAAAGTGAAGTTTGTTTCTCTTTCATGAGACAGTGTACATGTAGCTGGGTGTCTAGAAAGGTTAGTTGGCTTTGTGCAGTATGTCTTCCAGACACAGGTTTCATTTATTTCGGTGCTCCACCATCGCTTAGGGTGTTGTCTGTGTGCATGTGGTCACGTCTGGTTTGCCAGGGCTTCCCAGGTGGCACTAGTGGTAAAGAATCCGTGTGCCAATGCAGGAGACACAAGAGACGTAGGTTTGATCCCTGGGTTGAGAAGATCTCCTGGAGGAGGGCATGGCAACCCACTCCAGTATTCCTGCCTGGAGAATCCCATGGACAGAGGAGGAGCCTGGTGGGCTATAGTCCATGGAGTTGAAGAGTTTGACATGACTGAGTGCATTTGCGTAGCCATTGGGAAGAGGAAGAAAGTCTTTTCATCCTTTTCAAGAAGAGACATGAAGTTACATGGCATTCTGGAGCACACAATTAAGCTATCTGGCCGTGCCTACGTGCAAGAGGGACGATAATGTAGCTTCTAATAGGGTAGGGGTACAGGATCTGTTGCTAAGAGAGGAAGGGAGACAGTCATCTCGCCACTGTGCAATAAGATGAAAATAAAAACTGTGAAAGACTTTAAGTGCTTTATCAGAGAACTTGCAGTCATTCTAAAGATATTGAAGAATCATGTTTTGAATCTTTTTAGCCAGTGAAGGAGTGGCTGGCTTTGGCTTTAAGCCCTCTGGTGAGGGCAAAAGGGCAGAACTTGCTGGTAGTGGCCATGCTTCACTGTCTCGAAAACCTGATTTTTTTTTTTTTTAATTTTGCGTCTACTTCTGGACTACATTACTGCAAGCCACATCGAGTCAGTTCACATGGAGGATTAGACATGAGTACACCATGTCTTTTATTTCTTCAGCTTTGTTCTGTTTGAATATGTTGGCCTGTAGCCAGAGCAGGGAGAGGATGTGGGAGAGATTACTTTCCTAACACAAGGAAATCAGATGCCTAAACTGGTGATACAGTGATTTTTTTAAAAACCAGTTCTCAGGAAAATAGAACTTACTCTGTTTACCCTTATGGTAGGCCTTCTGGGTGGTGGGGAGGAACCTATTTTTATTTCATGAAATGGATCTTGGCAGTAAAAGGTTTAAAACTAACGTTGGATTTATTTAAAAAGTAATCTTCTTACCACTAACTTGTCTTCTGTTCTTAAAGAGAGAAGAATGTTTTTAGTGCTTAAAGAAGACGCAGTTCCTCTCCAGTTGTATGATAGTCTCATTAGCAAACTCATCTGTCAAAGCCTTGTTAAGTGATAACGAAAATAGTAGCCCAGGACCCAATCAACGTGGACTTTTAACCAAGCTGTGTGTGTGTATCTGGTGCATGTGTGTGTGTCTGTTTATTTGTAGGCATATGTATGTCTGTGTCTAAGTGTGTGTGTGTGTGTGTGTCTGTCCATCTGTCCCTGTGCATATTTGAAATGGGGTGTTTAGGATGTGGTGATGAGATAGATGTACAGTATCCATTTTTTTGCCAAGTAGTCCCTCTGATAAAAGGCTGTATCTGGAAGAAGAGTTAAAACACGTGAAAGAAAAAGTAGATTGAATAGCTTTGTAGAATATAATACCAAACACTATGGCTTTTTTCTCCTAGCCTCTTCATGGAGAATTCATAACAGTTTTCAAATAATTGAATAAATTACTCTTCAGCTTGCTCCCAAGTTGAGATAAGAACTGTGGGGGAGAGAAGCTGGTATCTAATAGCAATACTGAGGCTTCATTTGAAAAGAAACACAGTCTTTCCTCCTGAGGCAGATGGGATCATTGCCCCTCATCTCAGGTACCAGACACGTACTTGAGATGAAGACTGTGAATCTGAAAGTGTAATGTCCAGGGCCTGCTCATTGACAGGTGCAATATTGTTTTGGTTTTGGAGTATGGTTAGGAGAATGGCTTCTATAGCCAGATTGCCCAGGTTTTAAGCTCACTTGGCCACTTCCTAGCTGGCTGACCTTGGGCAAGTCCCTAGCCTTTCTGGGCCTCAGGCTCCTCATCTGTGAAATGGTGTGATGCCCCCTTGCACAGATGCTAAGAGGACTAAATGATTAACACCAGTAATGCTCAGAGAAGTGTCCAGCACGTGGAAGCACTCAATAAAAGAACCAGGTTTTTACAACTCCAGAGCCCATGTTTTTCTCACTTTACCACAATACCTCCTGAGAAATGAGGGCTTGGGGATATAGCAGGCTTTGGGGCACAGAATGAGAGGATGAGGAAGCATCCTGCTCAGCCCAATGGATGGAGAAGGGTCACTACAGAGACCAAGAAAAGGGGAGGGGAAAGGAGCAATCAGAACAGCAAATGTCATTAAGTAGGAAACTATAGCTTTCTTTCCAAAGTACTATTAAGAAAACAGATCTTAACTGCTTGTAGTCAGGGACTATATCTTATTTACTGATATTTTTATATCTATAGTGCTTGGCCCCTACTAGGAGCTCAATAAATGATGGAATGTGTTAGCCTCTTTCTGGATCATTCATTTATTCAGTCAATAGATAAATATTTAAGTATTTATTATGGACTAGGCATTGCTTAAGGATCTTGGTGATCAGCAGTAAGGAAAATAGACAGGGTCCCACTCTCTGCCCCAGTGGAGCCTTCATTCCATCTGAACGGTGAGCCTGTTGGCTTGTATGTTCATCACTTCTTTAAGTAAGTTCAATAATCCACTTTCCCTCCCCCACCCAATTTTGTTAAGCAAACTAGTCTCCAGTTCCTGATATTTTTATTTCTTGAAAGTTTGACATCAGTGGTTTTCTCAAATGTTGGTTACCAATGATGGTTTGGGGCTCCCCTTGGCATGTTGTGTAATTTAGAGAAAAAAGCTTCTTTCTTGGTGTCAGGAGACCTCCTAGAGTTGAATTTTAGCTGTTATGAGTTGGGTAGACTTGCATATCTTCTGTGTTTCCAGTTTCTTTATTGCAAAATGAAAAGAGTGCTGTACGTGTTAGTTGCTCAGCTGTGTCTGACTCTTTGCAACTCCCTGGACTGTGGCCTGCCAGGCTCCCCTGTCCATGGAATTCTTCAGGCAAGAATACTGGAGTGGGTAGCTCTTCCTTCCTCCAGGGGAGTTTTCCTGACCCAAGGGTTGAACCTGGGTCTCCTGCATTGCAGGTGGATTCTTTACCAGCTGAGCCACAAAGGAAGCCCAAGAATACTGGAGTGGTTAGCGTATCCCTTCTCCAGGGGATCTTCCCGACCGAGGAATCGAGCCCAGGTCTCCTGCATTGAAGGCAGATTCTTTACCATCTGAGCCACCAGAAGAATGCTTATCTCCCAGTAACTTATCTAGAACTTACTTAGTCCTAAGAATCAGCTGAGAATTTATAAAAATCTGAATCCTATACATTAACCCAGACAGACTAACTTAAGAATACCCCTCTTTATTATTCTCAGCAGCTCAGAGTGCAGAGCCTTGCACCAACCCTACACTATAATTATTACACTACACTAGTAGTTCATGTTTCTCCTTTGCGTTTGTTCTTCCAAATTTTGCACGTATGATTTTCTAACCAGAGTTTTCTGAGTCTAACCAGACAGAAGGGGAGGCAGTACTTTTATAGAAGGTTCAACAGAAATTCCCAGGCAAACTAAGAAAACGTTCAGTTGCTTTTACCCAGCTTAATTCATCTAACCACACTGCCTTCCCTTCGGTCTCAGCCCTGGAAGATGGTCCATTCGCTTGTCTCTCAAAGAGTCCTGAATGGACAGCATTAGAGACATCTCTGGGGAGTTAGTTAGAAATGTGGAATCCCAGACCCCACCTCAGACCTACGGCACCAGAATCTGCCCTGTAAAAAGCTTTTCACATTACTGTTTGAGAGGCATCAGTCTGTTGAATACCTCTGGGTCAAAATACTATTGAGGTATACTGTTCTTTTTAAATTATGGTAATAGTTAGTGACTTGAAATTCACTACTGATGTAGGATTGCATGGTTCTTTATTTTTATTTGGAACATTTGTTTAAAAAAATTTACTTATTTATTTATGTATGACTGTACTGGGTCTTTGTTACTGCATATGGAATTTCTTCAGTTGTGGTACGAGGGCTTCTCATGATGATGGCTTCTCTTGTTGCAGAGCTCAGACTCGAGAGCACGGGGACTTCAGTAGTTGCAACTGGTGGGCTCCACAGCACAGGCTCAGTAATTGTGGCACACAGGCTGAGTTGCTCTGTGGCATGTGGGATCTTCCTAGACCAGGGATTGAACCCAAGTCCCCTCTGTTGGCAGGCAGATTCTTAACCACTGGATCACCAGGGAAGACCTGCATGGCTCTTTGAATAGATACATCTTTATAAATGCCGTTGCAATGACATCACAGAATTGCTGGTCTTTTATGAGCTAGAGAGTAAATTCTATATGTGTTGAAAAGTTAGATAAATTTGAATTTCACATGACAGTATAATAGGGGCTTTAAAATTTTAACATGTATAAATCAGCTTCTGCTTTCTCAATGGCTTTCCTGAATAGTGGTATCAGAAAAGAAATTTACATTATTCTGAGGTTTTTTTTTTTCCAGTGTAGACTTATAAGTGATTAAATGATTAATTTACAAATTTGTTCTCTTATTAGGTGGTGATACTGATAATCTGGATCCGTACTGGTTTCCTAAGACAACTGGTACATAAACAGAGATGGCTTCCTAGGTCTTTGCTTTTTAAGACTTATTGCCATCCTAAAGGTGTAAAGGCAATTTAATAAATACAGACAACCTGCTAAGCTGCCGAGGAAAAAGAGATGCTTAAATTATACGTGTCTGCGTGAGTGGACAAGATGTGCTTTTCAAGACTGATGATTTAAGATGCTCTTTACATCCGTAGCCTGATTAAACAAGGTTTAATTCTAAACGACACTTTCTTCTTTTCTTGCTTTTTCAAAATGCACTGTCCTTCTCCGTCCCTTCAGGATTGATTGCTGGGGTGATCTAGGATGTTGCCTGTCTGAAGCCGTAACTTGACTTTTTATAAAAGGAGGATTATCCCTTTCTTAATTCCTTGTTTTCATTGCTGTCAGATGAAGAGCTTTCAGAAGAAGTCGGTTAGCATTCATGGCACCTTCCCAGAAGGTGGTTCAACTTTTGATTGAGATGTTCCTGAGGATTCTGTATTAGTGGCATCTTGGCATCTTCCTGTCCTCTTTGACTTTGATGGCCCCTCCCTTCCCCCTCCTCCCTGCTCTCCAGGCTACTTCCAAGCAGATGTTTGCCTCGGCCTGTCATCCAACTCCTTTTCTCCCTTTGCAAATCCATCCTTTTAAACACGGGGTTCTGTTTGTTGGTTGAACCACAGGACAACTCAGAACCTTTAATATGCTTCCAGGTGGCGGTTAGGTTGCTGGGTATCTTAGTCTGAAATTTCTTTCCTGGTAGCACCCTCTTAGGAAATATTTAGCAAGACCAGTATTCAGTGAAATGTACTTTGGGACCTCTTCTCTGGTATTTCTCTCACGTACCTCTCTCTAGCCTGTGCTATGTCGAACGATTGCACGTGCTGCTGCAAATTTAGTATTCTCGAATTTATCTCAAAAGCTAGCCTCTACTGATCATTGATTTCACTGCCAAGACATTGACAAGCATTTTCTCAGAAAAGCTCCTTTGCCTCTTCAGTGTCTGTGAAATTAAATTCGAATACCTTAACCTGAATTCAAGACCCTCTCTGCTCTTGAACCAACCAACTGGCAGCCACCCTTCTCCTTTCCCTAGCATTCACTGTCCTCCATGCTTAGTTTTCTTTTTAGACCTTTGTTGTCATTGTTATTTAGTTGCTAGGTCGTGTCTGACTCCTCTGTGATCCCATGGACGGAGCCCACCAGACTCTTCTGTCCATAGGATTTCCCAGGTGAGAATACTAGACTGGGTTGCCATTTCCTTCTCCAGGGGATCTTCCCCACCCAGGGACTGAACCCAGATCTTCTGCATGTCTCCTCTTTAACTGCTGAGTCATTGGGGAAGCCCCCTAATAGACTGTTCCCGTTCTCGTTCAGTCGCTCAGTCGTGTCTGACTCTTTGCGACCCCATGAATCGCAGCACGCCAGGCCTCCCTGTCCCTCACCAACTCCCTCAGTTCACTCAGACTCACGTCCATTGAGTCCGTGATGCCATCCAGCCATCTCATCCTCTGTCGTCCCCAGCCATCTCATCCTCTGTCGTCCCCTTCTCCTCCTGCCCCCAATCCCTCCCAGCATCAGGGTCTTTTCCAATGAGTCAACTCTTCGCATGAGGTGGCCAAAGTACTGGAGCTTCAGTTTTAGCATCATTCCTTCCAAAGAAATCCCAGGGTTGATCTTCAGAATGGACTGGTTGGATCTCCTTGCAGTCCAAGGGACTCTCAAGAGTCTTCTCCAACACCACAGTTCAAAAGCATCAATTCTTCAGTGCTCAGCCTTCTTCACAGTCCAACTCTCACATCCATACATGACCACAGGAAAAACCATAGCCTTGACTAGACGGACCTTGGTTGGCAAAGTAATGTCTCTGCTTTTGAATATACTATCTAGGTTGGTCATAACTTTTCTTCCAAGGAGTAAGCATCTTTGAATTTCATGGCTGCAGTCACCATCTGCAGTGATTTTGGAGCCCAAGAAAATAAAGTCTGACACTGTTTCTACTGTTTCCCCATCTATTTCCCATGAAGTGATGGGGCCAGATGCCATGATCTTCGTTTTCTGAATGCTGAGCTTTAAGCCAACTTTTTCACTCTCCTCTTCCTTCAGAATGGACTGGTTGGATCTCCTTGCAGTCCAAGGGACTCTCAAGAGTCTTCTCCAACACCACAGTTCAAAAGCATCAATTCTTCAGTGCTCAGCCTTCTTCACAGTCCAACTCTCACATCCATACATGACCACAGGAAAAACCATAGCCTTGACTAGACGGACCTTGGTTGGCAAAGTAATGTCTCTGCTTTTGAATATACTATCTAGGTTGGTCATAACTTTTCTTCCAAGGAGTAAGCATCTTTGAATTTCATGGCTGCAGTCACCATCTGCAGTGATTTTGGAGCCCAAGAAAATAAAGTCTGACACTGTTTCTACTGTTTCCCCATCTATTTCCCATGAAGTAATGGGGCCAGATGCCATGATCTTCGTTTTCTGAATGCTGAGCTTTAAGCCAACTTTTTCACTCTCCTCTTTCACTTTCAACAAGAGGCTTTTTAGCTCCTCTTCACTTTCTGCCATAAGGGTGGTGTCATTTATTTAGTTCATTGCCTGTCTTCCTCAACTAAAACATGTGCTCCATGAGACTAGGATTTGTTTGGTTCATATCTACCCCAAGCACCCACAACAGTGTCTAGTAAGTGGCAGATGCTTGGTAAATGTTTCAGACTGAATGAATGATGAAGCATTCATCTCCTTCCTATGCTCAGTGTCGATTCTCTGTCTTTCCTCATTCTTGTTCACTTTTTAGCCCATCGTCTTCATCTGACATCATCTCTCTATCCCCCTTCAAAACCTACCTCTCTAAGTACTGTTTCTTCCAAAAAGTCTTCTCAAATCATGACCCTTCTCTCATTGTTAAGGCTCCTTCTCTATGGAATTCTGTTGTTTATACCTGTCTTGTCACTAAATGTAGTCAACTTTCAGTAAAGTTACTTTCAAGCTGAAACACGATCGTGGTGTGTTCACGTTTTCCTTTTACAGCACTGTGGAATATGCTCAGCAGATGTCTAAATGGAGGGAACAGACCCAAGCTTGTGCTTCTTGTAAGGTGAGCCCTGCCCGTGTCTGGGCTGCACGGGGTGGGTGTGGCAGTGCTTGCACGCCTGCGTCCTCACTTGAGCCTTCCACATGAATGCTTGACATCCCAACAGTCGAATTTTTGCTTCCCCGAAGTTTTTCTTTTTTCCTAAAAGATGTTTCTTTGGTATGTTACAGAGCTTGCGTGGCAAAAATTTAATTGCTCATCACATTAGGAGAGAACCGTCTTAAGAACTGAGAGATGGGAGGGTGGCGAGCGGCTGGAGTTTATTTTCCTTTCAGGTTTCATTTGCCCATTTCATTCATTTTTCCCTCTTTGAGGTAAACAGGTTTCCCACTTCAGGGAAAAACTGTTTAAATGTTTTTATTTTTATTTCTCTGTATCTTTGTTTCTTTCTCTCTGTTATTTCCTTCCCCTCTCTTCCCTCAGAGAGAATTCAGACGCTCCCACAATGTATAAACAAATGCTGGGAAATTGCAATGCTCTTTTTCGCAAAGTACATTTTCATAGCCCGTGCTCGGCCCCGAGTGTGTTCCAAGGCTGCTGACACGAGATTTCCACTGAACCACAAGAAAGGGTGTCACTCTTTCTCTTCCACAGAGTGACTTCTATCCCCCAAGGCACTCAGTGGCAGCCAACCCATAACTTGTCCTCTGGCTCATCAACCCTCTCTAATCCCGCAGGCCTTTTCTCATACGGCTTTCCATTTATTCATTATCACTGGCTTTAATTTGTTCTGTTCCAAGGTGGGGGGTAACCAAATGAATGAATATATGTATTTGTTTGGGACATAGGATAGCAAAGGCTTGAAACCAGGCAGACTTTTATCCTCAGATTCTCATGGACTAGTTGTATAATCATAATTGTTTTCCCTTTCTAAGCCTCAGTTTCTTCATCTGTGAAATGGGGCTAACATGCCTGCTTCGTAAGTGTAGTGGTGAGAATCAGATCAGATAATTCACATGAAATTTGGAGCATAGTGTGTGGCACCTGGTAGTCACTCTCCAAATGGCCAGCATAGGGGACTTCCCTCGCAGTCCAGTGGCTAACACCTTGTGCTTACACTGCAGGGGGCGTGAGTTTTATCCCTGGTTGGGTAACTAAGGTCCCACATGCTGTACAGTGTAGTCGAAATAAATAAATAAGCAAAAACAGATTAAATGGCCAAGATAGTGCATATAATGCTCTCAACCTTTCTGGCATCTGGGGTCTTAGGGCCCAAACCCTTTTCAACCTCTATGCCTGACACACAATAGTCAAAACGTTTTTGTTTCAAAGAAAAACACCCAAGATTTTACCTTCACAAGCCATTCAACTAAGTGAGGAACAAGTTATGGGTCGCTCAGCCTGTTGCGTCCAGGCATTTAAAAGAGGAGGCTCGTACATGAAGCTCAGTGGAAAGGTGTATATTTCCTGGGAGTCTGGCTTCTCTATTAGTCTATAAGTAGACCTGTAAGCAAAGCAGGGCCTTTATGAGCTATTTAGTATTTTGGGTGACATTTCCTGGATGATATGGTGAGATTCTTAAGTAAGAATCTTGTTTTGTTCACAGATAAGTGAATGGAACAAACCCTGGGGTCCAGTAAGTTCAGTTCAGTCACTCAGTCGTGTCAGACTCTTTGAGACCCCATGAATCGCAGCACGCCAGGCCTCCCTGTCCATCACCAACTCCCTCAGTTCACTCAGACTCACGTTCATCGAGTCAGTGATGCCATCCAGGCATCTATCCTCTGTCGTCCCCTTCTCCTTCTGCCCCTAGTCCTTCCCAGCATCAGAGTCTTTCCCAATGAGTCAACTCTTCACATGAGGTGGCCAAAGTACTGGAGTTTCAGCTTTAGCATTATTCCTTCCAAAGAAATCTCAGGGTTGATCTCCTTCAGAATGGACTGGTTGGATCTCCTTGCAGTCCAAGGGACTCTCAAGAGTCTTCTCCAACACCACAGTTCAAAAGCATCAATTCTTCGGCGCTCAGCCTTCTTCACAGTCCAACTCTCACATCCATACATGACCACAGGAAAAACCATAGCCTTGACTAGACGGACCTTAGTTGGCAAAGTAATGTCTCTGCTTTTGAATATACTATCTAGGTTGGTCATAACTTTTCTTCCAAGGAGTAAGTGTCTTTTAATTTCATGGGGTCCAGTAAAGTAAGCCCCAGTTGTGTCACTGGCTGCACAATGCTGATGGCATCAGTGCTCTCTGAGTGTCTCACTTGTGCCTTTGAGGTGAAAGCTTAATGGCCCTCCCTTGGGCATGGCAGTGGCCTGGCCGAGTTGCCAGGAAGAGCTCTGCTAGGGAGACTGGAGTTTTCTTCCCGCTCCTGCACACAGTCCTGCAGGCTCTGGATTGCACTTCCTCCTCCGAAGGATGAGGAGACTTGGCTAGATTAGCTCTAGGATCTTCCAGCACTGAAGATGAAATGTTTCAGGCCCCGTTAAAGAGCTTCTTTATATTTTCTGAGGGCATCTTCACCAGTCACCTCCTGGGGGCTGGCTTTCACGTTGAGCACTCTGGTATGAAAGGCATCCAACTCTCAAGTTGACCTCAAGCTTTCCTCTTTCACCTTTTCTGTCCCTGCTTCCCCTCTTCTTTCAAGGTGTCAAGTCAAGCCAACAGCAATGAATCAGATGTCCTCTTCTTTTGGTGATGTAGAATTGGTGCATGGGGAGGTTTCGTCCCCTCTCAGCATAGGTAGACTCCGTTCCATTCTCACGGCCATGTTGCCTTCAGTTGGCCCATGTCTCCCTTCTGAAATTTCCTTGGAGTTTTAGCATATTCTCTCTTCATCATGTCTTTCTCTTCATGGTCTAAGATTTTCTGTAGATGGTGCCCTTTTCCTGCAACCTGCCGTGGAAAGCAACTCTGCTTGAATTCACAGGTTTGAGCAGATCCCTGGGGAGTGTGGCTGGTACGGTGGTGATGGTGATGGTGGGAGGTGATGGTGGGATGCTGTGAAGCGTCGGCAGAGGCGTGAGGATGGAGATGGGTGAACAGTGATCACTCACCGCTTGTTTTCCATCTGTTTTATCTGGACGATGACAGCACCTCAGACGGGGTGCAAAGATTTCTCCAGTGATAGTCAAATGGTGGCCTGAATATCCAGCAGGTTGGGACCCAGAGGGACTATTTCAGCAGACCATGCCTGTTTCTGCCAAGCCAGGGGCTGTCTTGGTTTCAATGGACCTGGGACTTTTGTAGCATTGTTATAGCTGGGGCTGTGATCCTGACGTTTCAACCTCTTGGACACTGAAGAGTGGTTGTGCCTTGAGTCTTCAGCCACAGCTCTCATTCAGCTTGCTCTGCGACCTGACATTTCTGGCATTTGGGCCCCTTTCTAAAGGTATAATAACACATCGGCGGTCCCTATCAGAGAGGGAGCAGGGAGGGTGGGAAGTGGGGTAGATATGTTTTGATGCCTTTAGATCATTGCTCTGTCTTTGTTGGGGATTCCTGAGTTAGGACCCCTCAGTACTGGGAGGAGCCATCAGAACTCCCCTGAGCTGTTAAAGGGGAGATACACAGCTAAGCTGTGTCACTTTCAAATTTTGTATTCCTGTTTGCTCTGGAGAAAATTTACTACCTCCTACATCACAAGGAAGGAGTAATCATTTAAGAACAGACCATTTGCAAAGACTGAGACACTGATAGAAAGATACATAACCCCCTGCTCTAGTTTGAGTTTCCACAGAAGCAGGACTTGAGACAAGAATTCCAGGTACCTTCGTTATCGGGGGATTATGCCAGAAAACAGGGCTGGGGACATGAGGAGGAGGCGGGAGGAAGGATGTGTTAGCAGGCAAGCCATCCTTGTGGACAACTGGCACTGGACCCCACAGGGAAAGTGGGAATACAGTGTAGCACAGACGACTTTGGGCTATCGTACCTGAGCTGTGAAGGGTCTGCTGGCCAGAGAGCTTCGGGGAAAGAGATGAAAGGGGGGAAGTAATAGAGGCCATGGCAGCTCTGTTCCAGCTGTCATCCCACATTCACCTTTCAAGGATCATAAACAGGAGCTTAGTCATTTTCTTGTTTTTTTAGCCTCACTGTGCGGCACGTGGGATCTTTGATCCCCAACCAGGGATCCAGCTCGTGGCTCCTGTGTTGGGAGCACAGCATCTCAACCATTGGACTTCCTGTGAATTCCCTCAGTCATTATCTTCACAGAGAATGAATCCCAAACTCAGAAAAGTGACTGAGCCCCAAGGTCACAGAGCCAGTTCTTGAGATTCAAGGTCACAAGGATCCAGGTTTCCTGACTCTGGCTCTAGTGGTCTCTCCACTTGGCCACTCAAGGCAGAAATCTAAGTATGTAATGACTGATGAGGTGCATGGTGCCTGATTAATGGAGCAATATTTGAGGTGCATGGTGCCTGATTAATGGAGCAATATTCCCTTTTTGTCGTGGATTTGTTAATCTTTTTCTAAGTGGAAAATTGTCAAAGGGATTCGATCCTGAGAGCCAGGAAAAGAGCAAAAACGAAAAGAAGGCTGAATGTGTAAATAAAGTCTCCCAGGAAGGTTATATTTTTGAAAGTGAAGTTGCTCAGTCATGTCCGACTCTTTGTGACCCCATGACCCCGCCAGGCTCCTCCGTCCATGGGATTCTCCAGCAGGAGGCCTGGAGTGCGTTGCCGTTTCCTTCTCCAGGGCATTTACTATTCATGTCTTTTTGTCACTGTTATGTCTTAAGTGTTTACTTGGGCTTCGAGCTTTTTGCTTTTCCAAGGACACGGATGATCCATTCTAGAAGAGCCCGAAAGCCATCACCTTAACAGTGGCTTATTAATATCCGGTTATTTAAGGCGCAGAAGAAATATTTATCACAGAAGAGCAGCTTCTAAATATGTCCCGCCAGGTGCGATGACAAAGGGGACTTGTGCGTATTGTGCACTGTGGATCTCCTCTGGATGAAAGGGTGGGGATTGTTTATAAAGAATCGTGCTAGGTGAGAATCAGCTCGCTTTTTGAGTCTGAAATACCCACAAGCCTTTGATAATGCTGATAGAGTGCAGCATCTATCGATTCCCAAGGCTAAACCAGAGGCTTTAACTAGCCTTCACCGTAACCAGCCTCCACCAGGGGAACACACATGCTGAGCACGCTGGCCATGACCTCTGACAGCAACAACACCCCCAGCAGCCTGCAAGTGTTTAAACTGTAAATAAAATGCCTGGGTATAACTCTGAACCCATGGGACTAGCTAGAAACACGACAGATGAGCTTTGGGCTGAGGATGGGGTTAGCAAATGATGGTGGTAAAGTGGAGAAAAGGCTTGGAGACTCTATCTATACGTATGCATTTTGGTTGTTGAGTTATTTCTTTGTTTTCTTATTTATCTGAAGCCAAAAGTTTAATGCCCATTATGTGGTCATTTATAAACTTTTAGAAAAGGGATCTTTCATATTCAAAAAGCTTGTCCAAGACTTCCTTTAGAATTCCCAGAAGGAAATTGCTAGGTCTTAAGGTCAGCACATTTTTTAAGGCATTTGGGCGCATCTGGTCTCCAGAAATGAGGAGATCGTTTTTATACTCCCCTTTCTAGTGTTTTTTTTTTTTTTTTCTTTTTGTGATATCGCTCCCCTTAGATCTTCTTCAGTAATGGATGTGTCATTCTTTTTAATTTTGCCAACCTGAGAAGAAGAAAATGATAGAACATCATGGCTTTAATTTGCATTTCTTTGAATATTATTGTGACATTTTTTCTTATGACTATTGCCTATTTGCATTTCATAGGAAGTTGCCCGTTCTTGTAGGACACTGATAATGCTCTCCTCCCCTGCTCTACCCTTTTCTGATGCAAGGAAAACTTCAGTAAGCCAGGCAGGCCATTGCTACTTCCCCTGGGTCCCTATAAGCTATAGGCTAGAAGGCAACTGGGAGCCCCTGGGGAGATGGGCCACCCGCTGGAGCTGCTCCCAGCGCAGGGCATCACCGGCTTGTGTGTGAAAATTAGACCAAATGGTAGCATCTGGCTGACAAGCCTGTTTGGAGGACGGGAAGGGCTTTCAATCGCAGGATAATCCTCATTCACGTCAATAACGCATGGAATGGGTCCAGGTAAGGAGGCCCACGTTTCAGTCTCTAAAGTCAGACCTTTCTGTATTCTGTTGTTGGTGTAGCTTGTCCCATGTTGCCAACGTTTGACCACAAACTGTGTTTTGTTTAAAACAATAAACCTGGCTTTCTTTGAGCGCCTTGTTTTCACCTTCTAATGAAGTGGTTGGACGGAACAACCATATTCTCTGTAAGGACTTTCACTTACTATTTTCCTCTATCTGGGATAGTGCTCTGGGATGCTGTTTTTGAGAGAAAGTCTGTTAAAATCAAGAGCACCCTTGATTTTCACCCTTTTGGTGTTTGCCCAGAGGTGGGACCCTTGGAAATGGTCAACTTTTCTCATTTGGGTGTTTCTTTAAGACCTTTCCTACTGGTTTAACGAGTCGTCTCGGTCATTGTTAGTGGTGATGAGACTTCAGCCATCGGTAGTCAGTGTTGAAGACGCGCTGTAAGCCAGGTAGATGCTGCTGGCTTTCCTCAGGAGAGAATTGAAGCTGAACCTGGCCCCAATCCACCTGAAAACAGGTATATTTATTTCCCCCAGGAATTTTCTTGTGTATGGGGATGACCTATTCTCTTGGAACACCACCACGATAATGAAAAGGAGAAAGCAAAGAGCAGCAACGAACAGCATGAACGGCAACCTGTAGTGACCAGTTTATCGAGATGTCTGGCACAGGCTTATACCCTGCGTGCAGGACTCTTTCTATCCCACTAGAGGGCACTCTTGTCGCTCTTAAAGCGATAGTACCTGGGAAAAACTCTGGTCGTTTTTCATTAAGAAGTCCCCAGAAACACATTGCATTTAAGATGCTACTCTGTGTCGCAGCTTCCATTCTCAAGGTGTGTTATGAATATAACACTCTCCAGCCCAGACAGGGGTGGCAAGATTGGTGTCTGGAAACTTCTGTGATAAATTAAGCACGGTCCTTGCTTATTTGTGTTTCATTAATGAAATGTGATTGCAACCCTGGGGCTTTTTGACACTTGCAGAAGCAGCATCCACATTTGAAGTGCCATACATCCAGTCTGCTCTTCTCCTTGCCCACCTACTTGGTATAAATGTGACTGCAGCAGGTTTGTGTGGAGGTCGGCGGAAGATGAGGACTTGGTCCTCTGTGTCGATCCTGTTTATTTTGGGAGAGCTGGAGAGTGCCCATGGTTGGTGTGCATCAGCCTGGCAGGAGATTTTCCATTTAGAGAGGATTTAGAATTTCAAGCAAGGGAAATTCAAGGCATATTTCACTCACTCAATGCATCAGGGAGTGCTACCATTTAACAAAACCACCGTTCTGACTTCTGGGGTTTCTAGGTCATCTGGCAGCTGCTGTGTGGAATTGGTTCCTTGATCTTTGGTCTAAAGTTCTTCTGGATTACCAGGCGTTTCTTTATTGACATCTTTGCATTTCCACCAGTCTTTTTTTTTTTTTTCAATTTGTCAGCCTTGGAGGATGTTTGAGGTGATCTGCTCTTTATGTGCAAGAGTTGGGAGGGTGGTGGTTCTCCTCCCTAGAAAGCCACCAGTATTAACCATAGAGCTGCAGGCAGTGCTATTCCTGATGGGGGTGTAGGTTTTGGGAGGGGTTGTTCCTTGGTGACTAGCTTGCTGCTGCTGCTAAGTCTCTTCAGTCGTGTCTGACTCTGTGCGACCCCATAGACTAGTGACAGCTTATTTTCTGGATCCTTTAACCTAAATTTCCACAGGAAGAACATAAAGGACTCATATAGCAAGTATTCCTCCACTCTACCCACCAATCCATAACTACTACTACCAGCATCATTCTGGTGCTTTAGTCGCTAATCATGTCCGCCTCTTTTGTGACCCCATGAACTGTAGCCCGCCGGGCTCCTCTGTCTATGGGACTCTCCAGGCAAAAATAATGGAGTGGATTATCATTTCTTTCTGCAGGGGATCTTCCCAACCCAGGGATCAAACTCGGGTCTCCTGTGCTGTGGGTGGATTCTTTACTGACTGAGCCCTCAGGGAACCCTCATCAGCATTGTTACCAGCTAATAATTACTATGTCCCAGGCATGATTTATTTTTATTTATTTTAATATACTTTATGTTTTAGAACAGGTTTAGATTTACAGAAAAACTGTGAAGACAGTACAGAGAGTACCCTAGTACCCTATACTCAGCTCCCCCCTTTTTTATATAAATTAACAACTTAAATTAGCATGGCACATTTGTCACAGTTAATAAACTGGTGTTCAGTCCAGTTTAGCCGATCAGTTGTGTTTGACTCTGTGTGACCCCATGGACTGCAGCATGCCAGGCTTCCCTGTTCGTCACCAACTCCCCAAGCTTGCTCAAACTCATGTGCATTGAGTCGGTGATGCCATCCAACCATCTCATCCTCAGTCATCTGCTTCTTCTCCTGCCCCCAATCTTTCCCAGCATCAGAGTCTTTTCTAATAAGTCAGTTCTTCGCATCAGGTGGCCAAAGTTTTGGAGTCTCAGCTTCAGCATCAATTCTTCCAATGAATATTCAGGACTGATTTCCTTTAGGATAGACTGGTTGGGTTTCCTTGCAGTCCAAGGGCCTCTCGAGAGTCTTCTCCAACACCACAGTTCAAAAGCATCAATTGTTCGGTGCTCAACTTTCTCTGTGGTCCAACTCTCACATTCATACATGACTACTGGAAAAAGCATAGCTTTGACTAGACGGACCTTTGTTGGCAAAGTAATGTCTCTGCTTTTTAATATGCTGTCTAAGTTTCTCATAGCTTTTCTTCCAAGGAGCAAGCATCTTTTCATGGCTGCAGTCACCATCTGCAGTGATTTTGGAGCCCAAGAAAATAAAGTCTGTCACTGTTTCATTGTTTCCTCATTTACTTGCCATGAAGTGATGGAACCAGATGCTGTGATCTTAGTTTTTTGAATGTTGAGTTTTAAGCCAACTTTTTCACTCTCCTCTTTTACTTTCATCAAGAGACTCTTTAGTTCTTCACTTTCTGCCATAAGGGCGATGTCATCTGCAGATCTGAGGTTATTGATATTTCTCCCAGCAATCTTGATTCCAGCTTGTGCTTCATCCAGTGTTGATACATTGTTATTAACTAAACACCATACTTCGTTCAGATTTCTTGGGTTTTGACCCAGTGTCCCTTTTCTGTTCCAGGACCACATCATATTAATTGTCATGTCTCCTTAAGATCCTCTCGGCTGTGACAGTTTCTCAGACTTGATTTGCTTTTGATGACCTTGGCATTTTAAAAATGCTAGCCAGGAATTTTGTAGAATGTCCCTCTATTAGAATGTGTCTGAGGTTTTCTTATGATGAAAGTGGGGTTATGGACTTTTGAGATGGTGTGCCATTCTCATCACATCCTATCAAGGACACATATCACTTACATGATTTGTCATGGTTAGTGTTGACCTTTGTCACCTAGCTGAAGTAGTGTTTGGCAGGTTTCTTTCCCGTGAAGTTACTACCCCCATCCATACTGTGCTCTTAGAAGACAGTCACTGTGTGGAGTCTACCTGGAGGAGAGGGGAGTTATACTTCACTTTCTTGAAGGCAGAGTAGCTACACAAATTATTTGAGATTTCCTGCCCAGGAAATTTGTCTCTTCTCACCTTTGTATTTATTTATTCAATTGTTTATTTACATTATATGGATTCATGATTTATTTTATACTTTGGGTTATAATAAAAGACTGCTTTACTTTGTTCTCCAATTATTCCAGCTTTGGCCATGGGAACTCTATCCATTGCTCTGTGTCCCTTTGACCTGCTTCTCTCATTGTGAGATGGTGGTGGTGGTGGTTTTGAGTACTATCTTATATTCTGGCACAAGATACTCCAGGCTAATCTTGTGCATTTCCTGTCCTAGTCCTCGTTCAGTTCAGTCGCTCAGTCATGTTTGACTCTTTGCAACCCCATGGACTGCAGCACTCCAGGCTTCCCTGTCCTTCACCAACTCTTGGAGCTTGCTCAAACCTCATATCCATAGAGTCAGTGATGCCATCCAACCATCTCATCCTCTGTCGTCTCCTTCTTCTCCTGCCTTCAGTCTTTCCCAGCATCAGGGTCTTTTCCAATGAGTCAGTACTTCGCATCAGGTGGCCAAAGTATTGGAGCTTCAGCTTCAGCATCAGTCCTTCCAGTGAATATTCACGACTGATTTCCTTTCGGATGGACTGGTTGGATTTCCTTGCAGTCCAAGCGCCTCTCAAGAGTCTTCTCCAACACCACAGTTCAAAAGCATCAATTCTTCTGTGCTCAGCTTTCTTCACAGTCCAACTCTCACATCCATACATGACCACTGGAAAAACCATAGCTTTGACTAGATGGACCTTTGTTGGCAAAGTAGTCTCTGCTTTTTAATACGCTCTAGTCCTAGAATCAGTCATTTCTCCAAAGATGGTATTAGAAGCAAGATCTGGACACTAAGCGTCCTTGTTGCTATAGGGTTGCTGTTGCATATAGGCTCTCTCAGAGGACAGAGCTGGGAAATATATGTGTATGTATTAATTTGTAAATTTATGTGCATTTAACCATCTATATCTGTATTAAGCTACACATAAGCATACAGATGTCTCCCAATCAAATCGATATCCACACGGGTCATTTTCTCCTCCTCCCCTTCGGGATCTGTGATTGCCTGCTCCAACAATGGGGTAAACTTGGCTCCCGCCCCATGCCATGTATTTACCTAATCGTTCAGTTCCAGTACATGTGTACAGCAGTGTCAGAATTTTGAACCAGACCCCCATGGAAAATAACTATGTCCACTAGAGTACTGTTTCTTATGTACAATTTCTTTTGCCTTTAGTTTTACAGACTCATTTTCAAAGTTACTTAGTGAGCATCTTTTTTTTCCCTACTGCTTTCAGTGAGGTCATTTCATATATTTATAAACAGATTCTTTTGTCACATTATGCATTTCATCTTGAGATTCCCCTAATCTTTACATGATTTAAAAAATTGCATATCTAAATGTTAACTCTTTGTGCTGTATATTTCAGTGAGTTTTGACAAATCCAGGTATCCACCATTACAGTGTTATAGAGAATAGCTTCATCACCCTATGAATTTTCTGTTCACCAATTCACCCTATTTGACCCTCCCTTGATTTTTAATTGTCTAATTGGTTTAATCCACTGATTTTTAATTGTCTCTGTAGTTTTGCTTTTTCCATAATGTCGTATCATATAGTTGTAATAATACAGAACATGGCCTTTTCAGATTAGCTTCTTTCATTTAGCAAAATGCATTTAAGATTTCATGTCTTTTCGTGACTTGATAGCTCATTTCTTTTTACAGTGTTTCATTCTATGGATATACTCCAATTTGTTTATCCATTCACTTATTTAAGGGCATCTTCCTTGCTTCCAATTTTTGGTGGCTATGAATAAAGCTGCTATTCATTTGCCTGCAGGCTTTTATGTGGACATAGTTCTGAAGTCAGTTGGGTAAATACCTAGGAGGGTGATTGCTGGATTACATGCTGGGACTATATTTAGCTTTGTAAGAAATTGTCAAACTGTCTTCCAAATTGATTATGCCATATTTTATTCCTATCAGCAAAGGATTCAAGTTCCTGTTGCCCTTTTTCCTTGCTAGCAATTGGTATTGTCAATTTTTTTAAAAAAATGTAATCATTCTAATAGGTATGGCTATGAGGTATGCTGTGATATCTCGTTGTTTTATTTTGTAACTTCCTAATAATGATTTAAGGCTTCTCAGGTGGCTCAGTGGTAAAGAATCCACCTGCTAATGCAGAAGACATGCAGGAGATGTGGGTATGATCCCTGAGTCAGGAAGATTGCCTGGAGAAAGAAATGGCAACCCGTTTCAGTATTCTTGCCTGGAAAAATCCCGTGGACAGAGAAGCCTGTTGGGCTACAGTCCATGGGTCACAGAGTTGGACATGACTGAGGACTGAACACACACGCAGTAATGATTTAAAACTTTTTTTTTCATCTGCTTATTTGCCATCTATATGTCTTCTTTGGTGAAATCTCTGCTCAGATCTTTTGTCCATTTTTATTCAGTTCAGTTCAGTCGCTCAGTCGTGTCTGACTCTTTGCGACCCCATGAACTGCAGCACGCCAGGCCTCCCTGTCTATCACCAACTCCCAGAGTCCACCCAAACCCATATCCATTGAGTCGGTGATGCCATCCAACCATCTCATCCTCTGTTTTCCCCTTATCCTCCTGCCCTCAATCTTTCCTAGCTTCAGGGTCTTTTCAAATGAGTCATCTCTTTGCATGAGGTGGCCAAAGTATTGGAGTTTCAGCTTCAAAATCAGTTCCACCAAAGAACACCCAGGACTGATCTCCTTTAGAGTGGACTGGTTGGATCCTGTTGCAGTCCAAGGGACTCTCAAGAGTCTTCTCCAACACCACAGTTCAAAAGCATCAATTCTTCTGCACTCAGCTTTCTTTATAGTCCAACTCTCACATCCATACAGAACCACTGGAAAAACCATAGCCTTGACTAGATGGACCTTTGTTGATGAAATAATGTCTCTGCTTTTTAATATGCTGCCTAGGTTGGTCATAACTTTCCTTCCAAGGAGTAAGCATCTTTTAATTTCATGGCTGCAATCACAGTCTTCAGTGATTTTGGAGCCCAGAAAAATAAAATCAGCCACTGTTTCCACTGTTTCCCCATCTATTTGCCATGAAGCGATGGGACTGTATTCCAAGATCTCTGTTTTCTGAATGTTGAGCTTTAAACCAACTTTTTCACTCTCCTCTTTCACTTTCATCACGAGACTCTTTACTTCTTCTTCACTTTCTGCCATAAGGGTGTTGTCATCTGCATATCTGAGGTTATTGATATTTCTCCTGGCAATCTACTCCAGCTTGTGCTTCCTCCAGCCCAGTGTTTCTCATGATGTACTCTGCATATAAGTTAAATAATTTTTATTAGGCTTTCTTATTGTTGAGTTTTATAATTCTTTGGATACAAAGTCCTTTGTTAGATCTGTGTTTACAAATGTCTATAAATTTCTGTGGCTTATCATAACAGTGTCTTTTGCAAAGCAGATATTTTTAATTTTAATAATGTTCAATTTAGATCATCCTTCTAAAAACTCATCTCTAAACTTATGGTAAACTGGATTTTCTTCTTTGTTCTAAAAGTTTTACAGTTTTGCTTTTACATTTAGGTCTGTGATCATTTTGAGTCAGTTTCTATGAGAGATATAAGGTCTGTGTTTAGCTTGTTGGTTTTGTTTTTTTTTTTGCATCTGGATATATAGTCGTTCAGCACTGTTAGTTGGAAAGACTATCCTTTCTTCATTGAATTGCTTTTACTCATTTGTCAATGGTCATGTGACTGTGTGGATCTGTTTCTGGGCTCTCTCTGTATTCTGCTTCATTGATAGATGTGTATATTCTTTCATTGCTGCTACTGCTAAGTCACTTCAGTTGTGTCCGACTCTGTGCAGCCCCATAGATGGCAGCCCACCAGGTACCCCTGTCCCTAGGATTCTCCAGGCAAGAACACTGGAGTGGGTTGCCATTCCCTTCTCCAATGCATGAAAGTGAAAAGTGAAAGTGAAGTCGCTTAGTCATGTCTGACCCTCAGCGACCCCGTGGACTGCAGCCTTCCAGGCTCCTCCATTCATGGGATTTTCCAGGCAAGAGTACTGGAGTGGGGTGCCATTGCTATACTATTTTGATTACTGTAGCTTTACTGTAAGTTTTGAAATCATTTAGTATGATTCTTTTAATTTTTTTTATTCTTCTGTATTGCGTTTGCTAGTCTAGGTCTTTTGTTCTAGGCATGGTTTTAAGTCCTTTGCATATATTAACTCACAGTCCTCATAGTAACTCACTAAGTGGCCCAAAGAAGTTGAGAGCCCTGTTAAGAATCACAGAGCTAATAAGGGGAGGATGCAAGTCTGGGTGGTATGGCTGCAGAGGCTGACTCATAAGCACCCAGCAGATGGCCTCTAAAGGTAGTGAAGAAGAATCCTTGTTTATTTTTAACAACTTAGTAATAATACATATGACGCGGCTTCCTAGACCCATTTTGCTGGAAAATAGCCAGCGTAGTGGGGAGTTTCAGAGTTCTTGCTTTAAAATCAGAAGCCTAGGTTGACACCTGACTCCACCAGTTATAAGCCCTAGCTGGACCTTGAGCAAACAAGGCTCCAAGGTTGGAGTCTTTTCCTATAAAATGAGAACATAGTGGACCCTTTTAATGGTACCCTGCTGGCTTACTAAACAGTTCTCTTTCTCAGCAGCCGCGGGGTGTCTGTGCAGTGTGGTTCTGATCCCTGGTCACAGCAGCTGGTTGAGTCAGGCCAATTAACTTCTCTAGCTTAGGAGTCTGAAACCCAGTAATGGGGATTTTTGGTGTTCAGACCTCTAGAGAGCAGGTCTGTCAACATTCACTCTTACAGTTTCCGGGGTTGCCCCGGGTCTCTGTACAGCGTGGGCTGATTGCTTTGTGTTTGATTCATTATTTTAGCAACTCCAGTACCTTTAAAAATCTTTTTTAAAAGTGTTCTCATTTTTTTCCTTCTTCCTCCTCTTCTTCTTTCTTTTAGTTTTTTAAAACCTAAGTCGGGCAGAATCAGCTCCTTTTGCTTACAAGCACCATAGTTAGTACAGGAATAGTGGTAGCTATCGTATTACTTCAAAGGATTACATAAGATAACTTACAAAATACTTAGAAAAGTGCCTGTCAGTAAATACCTGGTAACTAGCAACTTTTCTATTATTTAATAATAGCTCTTGATACCTATTGCTCCCTGGTGGCTCAGACGGTAAAGCATCTGTCTACAATGTGGGAGCCCTGGGTTCGATCCCTGGGTCGGGAAGTTCCCTGGAGAAGGAAATGGCAACCCAGTCCAGTACTCTTGCCTAGAAAATCCTGTGGACAGAGGAGGCTGGTGTCCATGGGGTCACAAAGAGTCGGACACGACTGAGTGACTTCACTTTTCAGTTTATAATGTAGACTGCATACTCTTTATGTTGCTTGCTTATTTCTTTAACAACTGGGTGGAAATGACATCCACATTTGATGGATGAGAAAATGGTGATATTGAGGAGCATTCTCAGGATCTTGAGGCTGGCAAGTGGCTGAGCTGGGAACCCTACCAAGGCCCTTTGCTGGCAAGTGCAGGGGTCTCACCGCTGCTCCTTTGTGATTTAAGCAGGGATGAGTGATGATGGAGTAGAGAGGCAGTTTCCTTTCTCACTTTCAATGGGAAAGCAGACAGGGTAGAACAGTCTAATTGAAGATGGTGTCTCCTTCTGTGGTTATGATGAGTTGGGTTGGGGAATTTAGGCCTGGAGTCCTTTTCTGAACTGCCTTCTGAGCCATGATCAGTGCCTTGAGTCAGCCTGTTTCTAGCTTCATCCATCTATATCCTGCTGTATTCATTGAACAATCATTTTATTTAGTGCTTTTCCTGTGCCAGACACATGCAGTAAGGACAGAGATGAAAAGATAAATGATACTCATTAAAACTTCTATCTTTTAAAAGTTACAGTATATTAAAGAAATCAGACATGAAAACAGTTAAGCATAATACATTATAGAATCAGGGAGATGAAAACAAGTGTCTGGCAACACAGTAGTTTAGGAATGTGCATGCATGCTAAGTTGCTTCAGTTGTGTCTGACTCTTTGTACCCCATGGACTGTAGCCCACAGACTCCTCTGTCCATGGGATTCTCTGGGCAAGAACACTGGAGTGGGTTGCCATGCCCTCCTCCAGGGCTTCTTCCCAACCCAGGGATTGAATCCATGTCTCTTACATCTCTTGCATTGACAGGTTGGTTCTTCACCACTAGCGCCACCTGGGAAGACCAATTTATGAAATACTTGCTATTAATATATGGGAGGCCTTGTGCTAAATGCTTTACCTGAGTTAGTTAACTTAGTTAGTCTTCACATCAACTGTGTGAAGGAAGTAGTCATTTTTCCTGTCTTATAGATGGGGAAACTAAGGCAGGAGATGTTAAATAACTTGCCCAGGGTTATACAGAGAGGAATTGTGAAGTCAGTTCCAGAGCCTGCTCTGTTATTTATGGCACTGAACTGTTCCCACAGAAGGTCTGAATATATAGTTCTTTCTGGGATAGTTGTTGAGACCTTCAGAGGAGGCATTATTTGAATGGGCTATTAAAGGATGAATTGGAGTTTGTAGATGAATTAGGGAAAGAGTGTTTCAAGTAGAAGAGACATGGGAGTTAAAGCACAGAGGGATGAAAGTATGTAATGTGTTCAGGAAATGCTTAGTAATCTCAGGGGTCAATGGCTGGCAGGGAATGGTTGGCGATTAAACTCGAAGGGTTAAAGCTAATGCAGCAAGCATTGGGGCACTCTCAGCAGAATTTAAGCAGGGGGGTAGTTACCTAGATATGTTTCAGAAAGATTCCTTTAGCAGCAGTATGGAGGCTGGCTTGGATGTGTGTCAAAACAGTTTGAAGACAAGGGCACTTGCTGGAAGGCTTTCAATAGTCTAGATAAGACAATGCATCAGCTCCTGAATAAGATGTGCCTGCATCTGGTGGTTTTGGGAAGTTATACTTCACCAAGTGAAAGAAGAGATGTTACAGGTTCATTTGAGTCCCTCTGGGAAATGCCACCTATGTGCTCCTTGAAGGAGCCCATCAGGAACTGTTTATTACTGTTCAGACCAAGATAGGGGACTTGCACCAGGATGTAAATCAATGTGTTGCTTCCTTCGTTGAGAAAGTCTTGGTGCACATATGTGTGTGCACGCACTCACACACACACACACACACAGACACACACACACGGTAAGCTTCATGACAAAGTTGATTTACATTCTAGAACAAGCTTCTATCTCCTAGTAGCCTGATAACAATTTATAGACCTTCACTAGACCACAAATGTAATTAGAGTAATTTGTTATTTAATCAATTTATTATATTTCTTATATGTAGGTATTATGCTTTAAGTCTCTTTTTCTCTATGGTCAAAACTTACAGGTAGAAAACATGGTTTTTTTCTTTTTATTTTATAGGCAAGCCACTTATGTCAAGGACTCTTCTTTTTTTGAACCTTATATGATCATTTAACTTCAATTGATAATTAATAACTCTCTATGTAGAGATGGGCTCATGACCTCTTCCTGCTCTCCAGTACTGTTAAGAGCTAATTGCTGTTTAGACCTCAGATTCTCTCCAATCTTCAGGACTTGGATTGTGATTCCTCTCCAGGGTTTTCAGATGTGACAGAGCCCTAGAGAGGGGATGGGAGTAATGATCTCTGTATCACTTGAGTGTAAAGAGTAAACTGAATCAACACTTAGCAGTGATGTTATTAAAGGAATTCAAACATTGGTAAAGTGTCTGAACTAACAGACCTTAAAGATTCTTTGTGACCCTGAGATTTTTTGATTTGACTAAGGTCACAGAACTTACAGCAGAATGGGGCTGGCCTCTGGATCTCCCAACCCTCTGTCACACTGCTTCCCTGCTTGATTCCAAGTCTCCTCCCCTCAGTCCTTTACCAATAGCAAGAGAAGAAATGATAGGCTCCTCAGTGGATGAAACAGATGCCGAGGGTCTTCATTTAACCATGGGAGCTTTGGAGGCTTTCTTTCTGCTAATTAGCACAGCAAAATATTTACATACTTTGCGTGCGTGCGAAGTCGCTTCAGTTGCGCCCAGCTCTTTGCGACCCTATGGACTTTGCGGCCCTGGTCCACGAGGCTCCTCTCTCCATGGGATTCTCCAGGCAAGAATACTGGAGTGGGTTGCCATGCCCTCCTCCAGGGTTTACATACTGTGCGTGCATGCGTGCTAGTCCCTCCAGTCGTGTCCGACTCTCTGCGACCCCATGGACCGTGGCCCGCCAGGCTCCGCCGTCCCTGGGATTCTCCAGGCAAGAATACTGGAGTGGGTTGCCATGTCCTTCTCCAGTGAGAAAGTATGAAGTGAGTGAAGTGAGTGAAGTTGCTCAGTTGTGTTCGACTCTTTGCGACCCCATGGCGTGTAGCCTGCCAGGCTCCTGTGTCCATGGGATTTTCCAGGCAAGAGGACTGGAGTGGGGTGCCATTGCCTTCTCCCTTACATACGTATTGAGATCTAAATTTAGGTAGCAGATGGGCTGACACTGATGTTCTAAAGTACACATTGGGAAGATAATTCCCAGTCTCCTGAGGAAAGAGGTGTCAAAATCAATTTTCCTGAGGAGCTTATCTATAATTTGGCTCTTCCAACTCTGATTTGCCCCAATGAGCCACATAATTTGCCTTGAAAGGCCACCCCTTGATTTGAACACAGTCTGTACAGATGGCAGTTTAACATAGTGCCTAATATTGATTCTCTGCATTTTTATTGGTTTGCCTTTTCTAAATTCTATTTAATTGTAGTGGTGCCCATTGTTGTTTCAGTTAAATATTATTGGACTTTCATCATAAACCCTTAACTGAAGGTCAGAGTTGGTCAGAAAGTTTTTGGAAACAGATATTTGTCAATGTCAGTTTGTCAAAGGCTTAGCACTTAGTTTGGGGTATAGGACCGGGGGAAAAATAAGAACTTCAAAAAGTGTGTGTTAGGATTCTCTGAAATCCACTGTGAGTTCACCATTGTCCAGACTTACAGCTCCTCACTTTAGCTTGGCTGCTCACCAGCTGTGTGGGTGGGCATGTTTCTTAGCTTCTCTGAGTCTGTTTCTTTATTATAAAGCAGAAATAAGTCCAAATCCGTGGTATGATTGTGAGAATAAACACCTCATGTCAGAGCTGTTTAGTCCATGTTCAGGCAGTTGGCAGGTTGCCAGGAAGAGTTTAACCTGAGTCTGTGGCACATGTACCTAGATGTCTCTGTGGACCGTGTGATGCCATTTTATTTCTGCCTCCATGGTTTTGCTTTGAGCCAGAGCTGGGTATGGCCTAATGTTTAATGACCTGGTGTTGATGTCAGGCAATCCAGCTGGTGTTTCAATACTCTGTTGTGAGACATGGTGAATTAACTGACTTTTTCAAGCCTTAGTTTCCCCCGTTGATAAAGTGGGAGAAGTAATTGCACCCACCTTCCTGTAACGCAGTCAGGATTGACTGAGGTGAGGCTTGTGAATGCTTTGTCAAGATAACCAGAGTCCACTTACAGAGCTCCTGCTCTGTGTTAGTCCTGGAGATAGAGTGGTAGGCAAACTGGACAGTACCTGCCATCATGGAATGGCCAGGTCTAATGAATGTGTAACTATACACAGTTATAAATGTGGAAGTAAACAGTTACAAGTAATTACAGGGGTTCAAAGTCTTTAAAAGAGAAAAAGTGCTGGGAGCACTTAGAGAGGGAGCCAGCCAAGTCTGAGGATCACATAAGATTTCACTGATAATGTGGTATTGAAGGTTGCTGTGAAGGATAAAGGGCAGATACCTGGGTCCAGAGGCAGAGAAAGACGGTTCCAGGAGAGGGAATAGCATGTGTTTAAACTCAGAGGCAGGAGAGCATGTGGTAGGTTTTGAAAGCATGAGAAAAGTATGATATGTAAGTGTAAGATGTAAGATGTAAAGTGTAAGTAAATTGCCATTGCTATTATCCTAAATTCTCTCTAAGGCTACTGAATCCTAGCTCATAAGTTGAGGGTTTGTCTTAAGTCTCATTTTACCCTTTTCTTTCATGAAGTTATCGTTGACTACCTCAGAACTGATTCTTTTCTAAAAACTCGTAGCATAGTCTGTACTAAATATTTCAATACTTATGTTCTTTAAAACATTTTCTTAAGGTTTATGTATCTTTCTTGAATCAGATTGATGGAAAGTCCCTTGAGGAGGGAGCCTTGATTTAGTATTGTCTGGGTCTCCCAAGGGCTGAGCATAATGCTGAGTCTGCAGTGATCAACAAATATATAGTGCTTGATGTTGGAAATAGTCCACCAGAAATTTATAATATACCCTGTTATGTGGGTAGGGTACAGTGCCACATGCTAAACTTGGGAATGCATACATTTTGGATCTGAATAAGTGAATTTGAACCCTGACTTTGCGATTTTGCATATGTGTGATTTTAGACAAATCACTTTTTTTGAGCCTCAGTTTCCTTGAAAAAAAAAATGAGGATAATATTATACAGTACATTGATTTTTAAGACTCATATTTTCCTTCACATTTTATGTATCTAGAACTTACATGTGTCTTACATGAATGATATATTATAATTGGCAGTATTCTTTTCTTCCTTCTTGGCGCATAAAATAATGATGTGTCTTAACATTCAGTGGCATTTTAAGATTTGATGAAGTACAGTTACTTTTACTTTTTCTAAGATTATTGTGAAAATTCGAGATGAAGTACACAATTCATCTGATATTTACCTGATGCTTCCTCTACAGACTGAAGACTGTAAAATCAGACCCAAGACTCAGTACAAGCTTTGCAAACTATCAAAGTTAAAAACTGTGATGGCCCATGCTTAGTGAAGCATTCCAAAGTTCAGAGCCACCTACCCTTAGCCTTCATGCCTCCACATGTCTTTTACCAGTTTTAATATCATTAAGGTTCATGGCAAAATGCTCCAGATGCTGGGGTCTTTGAGAAGCTCTCTCTCCTGCCCAGGTTTGAACTTAGGAATAAGAAGAAAGAGCCAGCAGAGGGAAAACCAGAATGTCATGAGCTCTAGGTTAGAGTATGCAGCTTATATCTGTGGGTAACCAGGCTCCCTGGTACTGCACCCAGAACTAACCTATGCGTCACGGTGCAGCAGCAGGGAAGGTGTGGAGGAACCAAGGATCTCTGGGTGCTCTGTGCTCTCTCCCAGAAGAGAAGGGAGGAGGAAGGAGCAGATAGCCCAGGAGGCTCACAGATAAGATCAGTCACTCCCCAGCCCAAGAGAGGAACTCCAACAGGGACCCCACCGAGGAAAGGAGACTTTAGGAGTCAGGTAACACATTGTATTGAGTAGGCAGAAATCAAAAAAATTAGGAAATAGAAAAGAAAGGATGATGTTAGTCAATGACAAGGCTGATGTTGTGGAAGCAGAATGAAAAAGTATCCATTCCGTCCGTTCAGTTGCTCAGTCGTGTCCGACTCTTTGCGACCCCATGAATCACAGCACGCCAGGCCTCCCTGTCCATCGCCATCTCCTGGAGTTCACTCAGACTCACATCCATTGAGTCCGTGATGCCATCCAGCCATTCATCCTCGGTCGTCCCCTTCTCCTCCTGCCCCCAATCCCTCCCAGCATCAGAGTCTTTTCCAATGAGTCGACTCTTCGCATGAGGTGGCCAAACTACTGGAGTTTCAGTTTTAGCATGATTCCTTCCAAAGAAATCCCAGGGTTGATCTTTTTCAGAATGGACTGGTTGGATCTCCTTGCAGTCCAAGGGACTCTCAAGAGTCTTCTCCAACACCACAGTTCAAAAGCATCAGTTCTTCAGCGCTCAGCCTTCTTCACAGTCCAACTCTCACATCCATACATGACCACTGGAAAAACCATAGCCTTGACTAGACGGACCTTAGTTGGCAAAGTAATGTCTTTGCTTTTGAATATACTATCTAGGTTGGTCATAACTTTTCTTCCAAGGAGTAAGCATCTTTTAATTTCACAGCTGCAGTCACCATCTGCAGTGATTTTGGAGCCGAAAAAAATAAAGTCTGACACTGTTTCTAGTGTTTCCCCATCTATTTCCCATGAAGTGATGGGGCCAGATGCCATGATCTTCGTTTTCTGAATGTTGAGCTTTAAGCCAACTTTTTCACTCTCTTTCACTTTCAACAAGAGGCTTTTTAGCTCCTCTTCACTTTCTGCCATAAGGGTGGTCTCATCTGCATATCTGAGGTTATTGATATTTCTCCCAGCAATCTTGATTCCAGCTTGTGTTTCTTCCAATCCAGCGTTTCTCATGATGTACTCTGCATATAAGTTAAATAAGCAGGGTGACAATATACAGCCTTGACGTACTCCTTTTCCTATTTGGAACCAGTCTGTTGTATACTTGATTGAAAAAAAAGTGGGTGTTTAAAAAATGTCCAAGATTTAAAAAAATGCAGAAAGTAGTAGTAAGTTGCATTGCTGAAGAGAGGGGATAAAAATGTTTAAAAAGGAAATTATTTCCAAGGTTTATATTGGATTCTGTCAAGCCTGGTTCATTAGTGAACTGTTCATCTCTTCACCCACCAGGGAGTTGGCATGGAAGAGAGATCCATGGTGCTAAGAAAAGCCACGAGTGTGTTTTGCCCCGCATATGGTTTAGCTTTGTTTTTGTGTCAGACAAGCTAGTTTAATTTACAAGTGGAGTTTTGATACAATCAGGACTCTGAATAAGTGTTGAGTGGGTAGGGGTTAGTCTGGTGAAAGGCAGACAAACCACAGCAGCTCATTTCCTTTCATTGATCCTAGCCCAAAGCATTGCTGTTGCATCTTAGATACTAAAATCCTTGATTCACATAAGAATAGTCTGGTGCAGTCTGGAAGGATGTTGTCATGGTCTCTCAGAAGTAAATAATATTAATTTTTAAACACTCCTCAGGAATAATTAACATGATCTCAAGTATTCTAAAACATTATGATGTACAGTATTTCTTACAGTGGAAGAAATAGCGAAATATTTTGAGAAAAGTATGAAGGTAGAACTGTATTTTTAAGGACTAAATCTTTCTTCTGTTTGTTCTTAATTCACTGAGGCTATTGTGTGTGTGTGTTTTGGGGAGAATGTTATCCTAAATAATAATATACTCTATAATCTATAAGATGCTCTATAATCTCCTACTTAAGAAACTTTCCGATAGATTCTACCTCTTATCCTATCTTGGCATTTCTCTAGCAGAGCTATGGATGTTGTCTAACCACTGTTTTCATTTTTATGAATGTCTTTCTAATATACACACAACTACATTAAAATTTTTATAATTATGTAATTTTAGGTATCGTATATATAAATTTTGGGATCCCCAGGTGGCTCAGTAGTAATGAACCTGCTTGCTAATTCAGGAGATGTGGGTTCAATCCCTATGCCATAAATATCTCATGGAGGAGGAAATGGCAACCCATTCCAGTATTCTTGCTTAGGAAATCCCATGGACAGAGGAGCCTGGGGGGCTACAGTTCATGGGGTGGCAAAGAGTCGGACGCTACTCAGCAACTGAGCATATATACATTTTATGTGTATAAAGTATATGAAAAATTTTATGTAAGTAAAATCATATATTGTTATATATTTTATTATATATGTATTATATCATATAAGATAGTTTAATTGACAATGTTAATATACAAATAGATCATATTTACATGTATTTTAATATATATAGTTATATATATCTTATAAAACACATTTGTATGTTTGTAGTCTGCCCATTTCTCTTTTGGAGAAGGGAAATCCCATGGACATAGAAGCCTGGGGGGCTGCAGTCCCTGGGATTGCAAAGAGTCAGACACAACTGAGTAACTAACACAGATACATTTCTCTTTTATTTAGTAATAAATCATGAAGACTTTTTTTTAATCAATAAACATTTCTATACTGTGCTCCTTAATGGTATCCATGTATTCCATTGTATGAAAACTGATTATTTACTTACCAATCTGTCTTTGATGGACATTTAGCTTTTTGATTTTTTTCTGTTGTATAATTGGCATCAGAAACATCTTTCCACATTCTTTTTTGTGCACATTTTTGATTGCTTCCTTTGTGTATTTTTTAGTGGTGTTTTTGCTGGATCAATATTATTATTAAAATGAAAGACTTTGGACGTGTAAAACCAAAGCATCCTCCAGAAGGGCTGAAATTTAAGTTTACACTACCTTGGAGTTTCTTGAGTGTGCTTATTTTTCCATACCTTCTCACACCAGAGAATCTCATTATTTTTAATGTCAGGCGAGAACATACAGCGGACCCTTGAACATCATGGGGGTTGGGGCACTGACCCTCCATGCATAGTCTATAGCTGGCCCTGTGTCTTCAGTTCCACGTCAGCAGATGTAGCCAGCCATAGCTCATGTAGTATTGCAGTATTTACTGTTAAGAAACAATTCACAGATAATTGACCCCATGCAGCTTAAACCCGTGTTATTCAACTGTCATCTGTTTTCATTTTTTATTTGCATTCATTTGATTTTTTGATGTTGAATACTACTAAGCTATTACTTTAGAGCAAAACTGAAATCATGAAGTCTTGGTTTGATTCCTTTGCTTTGAATCTCTTGGAGTCAGCTGCTCCCTGGCATAGGCTTTTGGGGTAGGCCTGGCCAGGATGGGGAACTGTGGGGAAAGGAGTGAAATAAAGGTAGTTTGAGAATATCACTTCCCTCTAAGAGAAGTACCAAAACCTGAAAAAGAATTACAGAGAAACTAAACAGGGAAATCAAAGACTTTTTTTTTTTATATAAAAAAAGAAAACCAAGATTCTCCTTGGGTCTATTCTATGAAAAGAAAATTTCTTTCTCCCTGTTAGTTACCTTACCCCTTGGTCACTGTTCCAGAGCTTGAAACAGACTGCCTATACTTTGACTAATGTAGGTGGAATGATTTTTTTGTGATCTTTTAAGACTGGCGATCCCAATCACATCTTTAATATTGCATCTCCAGAAAAAATACTTTCTACATTACTAACATTGGGAACATAAGTTATTGGTCATTTGGGGAACTACTTATCCTTTTATTTTTCAAATTTAAACATTAACCAAGGCAATCTGAGCTTTGCCTTTTTTTTTTTTTCTCTTGGGTAACTTGATTCTCCAGTTATGAATAATGATTATTTAATGTCTGTTAATTCTATGGCAGTTTAGGGTGAATTCTAATTAGCCTTTTCCCTATGATATGTGGTTTGTGGCTTGAAAGGCTTTCTAATGCCTCCCCACCCTGAAACTAATGACTCAGAACCAAGAAAGACTGACACAGATCTTCGTATTAGGCCGGGGCTGCTAATGCTCCAGAGAGTGCCCACACCCTCTTGCAGCCTTGCTGCTCCATGGTGGATAATGCCCCCCACCAAGCTGGTCTCAGTACGGTTCATGCTGTGCAATGCACCCAGAAGGCTTGGCTCAGCTCACATGATGCTCATTTCTGGGGAGTCATAAGCACTATTTCTTCACTGGAGTCTTAGGTAGTCATTTTCCCTAGTGCTTTAAAAAGATTAAAATGTAGTTTTATGGATAATCATCTCTCAGATTTTTGTGAAAATGTCTCTGATCCTAATTAATGGTATCAACAAATTCAGAGAGAGTAAAGAAAGATGTCTGTGGCTTCTGATTTAAATTAGGCTATCTGTATTGATTGGTCATTTCTTAGTCTGTTCAGGCTCCTATAGCAGAATACCATAGACTGTATGATTTAGAAACAACAGAAATCTATTTCTCACAGCTCTGAACGCTGGAAGTCTGAGGTCAGGGTTCTGCTGTAAGGTTCTGGTAAGAGCCCTTTTCCAGTTTACAGACTGCTGACTTATCGTTGCATCCTCACATGACAGAATGAGAACAACCTTTTTTTTTTTTTTTAGCCTCTTTTTACAAGGATACTAATCCAGTTGATGAGCCATTATATTAGGGATTAGGTTAGATTTTAACACATGTATTTTTGAAGAACATAAGCATTCACAACGCTCACCAGCATTGGTATGTAAATAAGAAGAATCATGCTCATGTGCTCAGTTGTGTCTGACCCTTTTTTTTGACCCTGTGGATTATGATCTGCTGGGCTCCCCTGTTCATGAGATTTTCCAGGCAAGCATACTGGAGTGGGTTGCCATTTCCTCCTCCAGGGGATTTTCCTGACTCAGAGACTGAACCCTAGTCTCCTGCATTGCACGCCGACTCATTACTGCTTGAGCCATTGGTAAAGCCTTGGTATGTAGATAATTGAAGATTAACTATGACTTTCTAGAACAAAAGAACAGTTCTTTCCTGAGCATAATGTATAAACTGGGTTTAAAAGATGAGTTAAATCATAAAAAAAGTTGCTCCTAATTTTATCCTATATGACATGTCATTCAAAATATTTAAAGAAGGGAGAATTCTGTTCGATAAAATTTTGATTGAGTTAAATAGAGGGAAGTGGAGAGTTATTGCTTAATGAATACAGAGGTTCAGTTTTGCAAGGTGAAAAGGGATAGATGGTGGTGGTGTTTGCACAACAATGTGAATATATTTAATATCACCGAACAGTGGCTAATGGGGTAAATTTTATGTTATTTGTTTTTCACCACAGTTGAAAAAGAATAATATGAGATTCCTTTTGGAGAGCTTTTTGATCCACATTTTGACTTAGTAAATATGGGAGGTTAAATATAGCTTGTGTGTCTCCTAGCTTTTGAGAGTCATCCTTCTGCATGCAATCCTCATTTTATAGGACTGGAGAGGCAGAATGTGTTTGGATCCAGGACATTTTTGAGGAGTTTAAAATTTTTCTTATATTGCTGTGCATTCCTGTAATTTGCATTCTTCTCCTAAATATGCAGAGAGAAAAATAATTTGTATCTCAATTAATTGAGCTCTAATTGATCTTTGTTTTAGGCTGTATATTAAAAGATCAGCCACCTAAGGTATTGAATCATAATGATTTTGTATGTAGCTGCACAGAAAGAAAAAGTTTAGGTGCCGCTTTCTTCACATTCATGCTTTCCCTCAGCCATTGTGCTTTGTGTTCTTGAGACCCAGTGAATTTTTTGAAGGTCAGCTGTGATGCAGAGGAGAATTAATATTAAAATGCATTTAATAAATAAGCTGTCAGATGATTCCCTAAGATACCATAGCAGCTGAAAACCTTCTTTCCGATCACTACATACAGGGGGGATGATGGTTAATATAGAGTCTCTGTCGGTGTCTCATAACGGGCCTTCAGTAATCGTTTCTATCCCAGTCTTGCTCCGTCGATGTCATCAGTCTTGAGTGACGGAGCAATTTTCTCACAGAAGACAGCCCCTCCCTGGAAAGGAGAGATAGTCATCTACAGTATAACAGGAGGAGAATAGAAACAAAATCACAGATTTGGCAGAGAAGGCCTGCATACTGACCCTGTGTTCCTGGCAGTTTGAGTGAGGTTTTGGTCTTTGGTTTAAATTGTCATGATTATTTAATAGCATGTTATGGGGCCATGATTTTGAACTCTGTGCTCTACATGGGCTCTGCCTGAAGGCAGAAGCTTAGGAAGATTAAACATTAATTAAAGTATCCAAAGCAACTACATAGAACAAAAAGTGTAAGAAGCAGAAAAATAACTGGCCTCCCCACTAGGGAAAGTCATTTTTAAAAGGAAGGTCTCATATTGTACTTTAGAAATGAATGTAATAGGACTTTACTAAGCCCAAAGGCATGAGTAATTTCTCGGGAGATATTCTGCCTCTGATTCTTTTAAAAAAATGGAAAAGCTCAGCAGATTTTGGATCATCTCAGGGGCCCTAATGGTATGGAGAGAAAGGAAACAAGACCATGTTCAAGTTGTAACTGTACTTGATGTTTATTGAGAAACCACAGAGGGGATTGGAGACAGGGTTCCCAAGCCTGACTGGATGCCTTTCCTTCCTGGAGACTCCAGTCCAGTATTTTGGATGTAGACCCAGGAGTCTGTATTTCCCAAAGATTCCTGGTGTGCAGCATGGTTTGAAAGCTACGGGTCAAAGTCAATAGTTTTCATGAAAATGAGAGAGAGGGTGGTAGTACGGAGGGAAATTGACAAAGGGAAAGAGGGAGAAGGAGTTTTGGAACCCTTTGTCCAAATATCTGAGGAAGAGGACTATGTACATCCATCCACAGCAGAGCTCTGCTGGCTGAACTGGAGGCAGGCGACCTTTCTTAGTTTCCAAGGTCTGAGCAAGGCAGATTCCCTCCTCATGCGCTGGCCGGTGTAACGGCATTTCCTTCCTCATCATCTGCTGCTCCACCTTCAGCCTCTCTCCGCTGCCTCTTCCCTGTGTATCAACACTTCAGGCACTTGATCTGCACTTGCAGCCATCTCTCCTGCTTCCTGTCTGTTTTCTGCTTTGGCTCAGTGGGCTCACAAGTGAGGCTCGAATTCAGCATGACACAGGTCTGCTTACCCATAGTACTTACTAGAACCTCCACTTTCCATGTGGTGGGGGAACCCAGGCTGGTGGACATGACTGGACAGTCAAGATGGGTCTGAAATAAATTTCAGACTAATTTTGACAGAAAGTGCACTGTGTAAAACAGCATGGTGATTTCAAGAGAGCATGGACTTTAAAGGCTGGTAGATTTTCTGCAGGCTTCTTCTCAGTAAATGGCCCAGTGTCTTTCTATTTGCTAAGGACAAAATCCTTTGAGTCATCCTAATGACCTTCTGTCTTCTATACCCCACACTTAAATAGTGATATATGCAGAGTCCATTTATTCTCATGTCTTTATTATTTTTTAAATTTTATTTTATGTTGGCGAATAGTTGATTTACAGTGTTGTGTTAATTTCAGTTATATAGTGAAGTGATTCTGTTATACATATACATATATCTATTCTTTTTCAGATTCTTCCATCATTTAGGTTATTACAGAGCATTGAGTAGACTTCCCTGTTCTCTATGGTACATCCTTGTTGATTATCTATTTTCTACATATAGAAGTGTGTATATGTCAGTCTCAGCCTCCTAATTTATCCCTCCCCCACTTCCCCTTCGGAAGTCGTAAGATTGTTTTCTAAGTCTGTGAGTCTATTCTGTTTTATAGGTAAATTTATTTGTATAATTTTTAAAGATTGCACATATAAGCAACATCTATGATATTTGTCTTTTTCTGTCTGACTTACCCTAGCTTAGTATGATAATCTCTATGTCCATTCATGTTGCTGCAAATGGTATTATTTCATTCTTTTAATAGCTGAGTAATATTCCATTGTATATAAGTACTACATCTTCTTTATCCATCCCTCTGTCAATGGACATTTAGGTTGCTTCCATGTCTTGGCTATTGTAAACTCACTATATCTATTCTTAACACCTGGTTCAAACCATCATTGCTTGTCTGGATTATTGCCACAGTCTTCTAACTGGTCTCACTGCTTCTGCCCTTGTTCCTCCAGTTTTTTCTCAGCACAGCAATCATAGTGATCCTTTCAAATATCACTTAGGCTCTCCCTTCTTTGCTCATAAATCTTCCCTCTCAGAGTCAGAACAGAGACTTTACAGTGTCCTACAAGACACCCCATGATGTGGTTTCCCCATCTCAGTTTCTCTCACCTCATCTCTGACTTACTTCTCTCTTGATCTCACTGCTCTAGCTATAGTTTCCTACTTGCTATTTCTCATTTGGCCAAGCAAATTCCTCTCTCTGGGTCACCTTCCTTGTTTCCTCTGCCTGAAGCATTTTTAAATGAAATATTTATATGATTCTCTCATTTTCCTTCAAGTCTACCGATTTTTTGCTTTATTCAATCTTGGACAGCTTATATAAAAATGAGACCCTTCAATGCAGGAGACACAAGAGACATGGGTTTGATCACTAGGTTTGAAAGATACCCTGGAAAAGGCACCCTCTCCATTGTTCTTGGCCGGGAAATATCATAGATGGAGAAGCCTGGCGTGCTGCAGTCCATGGGGTCACAAAGAGTCGGACACACTGAGCAACTGAGCACTCATGCAATTCATTTCACTTTTCTGCTTGTTTTTCTTCACAGCACATTTCATCACTTGACATTGTTTCTCTTGTTGTATTTGTCATACAAGCTCTGTGAGGGTAGGGCCTTTGTATTTTTTTTACTGCAGATCCCCAGTCTAGAAAAGTACCCAACACATAGTAGGTGTTGAAAAAGAATTTGTTGAACAAATGTATTATTAGTAGATCTGGATTTTCAGTTTTATCACTTATTATTAGCTTTATCACTTGTTATCTGTGTGACATTCAGTGTGTTATTCTTCAGAGTCCAGATTTTCTCATTCAAAGAATGACTGTTGAATAGCATGGAGGTTAGGGGCACCAATCTTTCAGGTGGCTAAAATCTGCATATAATTTATAGTTGGCCTCCATATCAATTGAGCTTTCCTGGTAAAGAATCCACCTGCAATGTGCAAGACCTGGGTTCAATCCCTGGGTTGGGAAGATCCCCTGGAGAAGAGAAAGGCTACCCACTCCAGTATGCTGGCCTGGAGAATTCCATGGACTGTATCGTCCAGGAGGTTGCAAAGAGTCGGACATGACTGAACGACTTTCTTTCTTTCTTTCCATATCAGTTGTATCTCGGTATCCTGAGCTCCACAGCTGTGGACTCAACCAGCTGTGGTTGGAGTGGTCCTGTAACATTTACTATTGAAAAAATCCACTTATAAATGGATCCTTGCAGTTCAAACCTATGTTGTTCAAAGAGCAACTGTAACTTTTGTTTCACGGGGTACTTTTGCAGAACAGAACTAGTGTGTAAGTTTCTAACAAAAGTGTTAGATCAAGTTTGCACTAAAATATAATAGCTCTCATTATTGTTGCTGTTGTTGTTGTTAGTATTTATTGAGGTTTGATTTAAAAAACTGAATTTATTTAGGCATGGATCGGATTTCAATGAAAGTGAGATCCAGGAAGTGACTGTAATCCCATAGGATAGTTTTGGTTGCTTCTATTCCATTTTTCCTAAAAGAGTATGGGCTGCCTGCTAATGGTTCTAGGGTTTTTGCTTGAAGGATCTTTGCATAAGTGAGAACTTCCATGGTGTAAATTTTCCTATTGTTCTTAAGCAAATCTTTAAAATTAAATATAACTATAGAATGGAGACTCTTCAATTTTTTCAATTACATCGGGTTTATGAAGATTTTTCAGTTGTGTAGAGTTCATTCTGTATCATTTTATACTTAATCAATATGCAATATTTTAAGTGCCTGTATCATTCATATGTTAAGGAGATAATATCCATGGTAACCAACTCTTTTTCACGTTAGCCAAAAAAATATGGTTAGTGCTCAATTCTGTGAAAAGCATGCATGCAGATAGTTTGCTCATTAACTAGGTTTGGTGTCATTCACACACTTACACTGTTAATAATTGCTAGCTATTAATATTGTAAATTTAGTTCAAATACTGTAAATGTCTGTTCTTTCAAGACTGAATGTTAAGATTGGAATTTAGTACAAGTATGTATAAATCATTTCAAATGAAAAAAAAATGAATGCAAATCAGAGACCAGCTGGAGGGAGATTTGCATGATTATTTTAATGTTATGACAGGACACGAACACTCGGAAATTTGAATCAGAATGATATTTCTTATACCTGCAAGGGTTGCTGAATGTCTCTTATGATGTGGCCAAGTACCAGCCTGTGTTATCAGCAGATCCTACTGATAAAAATTTGAGTCCAGTGTCAAGTTCACTCTGTTTGTATGTTTTCTCTGTAGGCTGGGTTTGAAGATTGAAATGGAATAAGCATTTTCACCATAGTAAGCAGTGCTTAGCACTCACACTGGTGTTCCTTAGAATCACTCCAGGGTTTTCAAGAGATAAATCATGCCATGTAATTATTGGAAATCATTTGTCTACTCAGCACCCTAATTCAGAATGCCCTCTGTGTACTGCACAGCTACACTTAAGACAAAAGAAAAGAGTAACAACAATGCCATTTTTTTGCCAGTGAGTCTGGACATTGTCTTTTCTAGAGCATGGCTGATTTGGGGTCTTGTTGCAGATCATTTCTCATAAATGTGTTACATCCTTTACTGATATTCCTAAAACCTCAAAATGATGACTTCATAGGAGATTCTTTTCTTTTTGAGGCGTGATTATCTATCTGCTTTTAGTTTACTCTGTTGCACTGGGAGTGTGTGTGTGCGTATGTGTAACATCCTCTAGCCTTTTTAGCAATGATTCTCATTTTAATTATTCTAATGAATTGCTGATTAAAATAAACTTTGATGGTCATGTTTATTTTTCAACATTGAAGATGATTCTGCTTTAAAAAGATAGCTGGACAAGTATTTCTTAAAATCAATAAGTAAGGTTATTTCTCCACATAAACAAAGTAATTTTTAGAAACAGAACACTTTATATATTGCTTGATGCTTCTGTCTGGTATGGTAGTTGAAGAGCATAAAGTTATAACAGAGATTTTCATTTTAATGGGAGAGTTGTAATACCCTCATAATTTTTTTTTACTTCTCATTAGTTTTTACAACCTATGAATTACCTAAAACAACTTCAGTCATTTGAATTTTGACTTGCCACTTATTTTCCTGTGAGCGAAACTGTCATTTGAGAAATAGAGCCTATATTTATGGCACTGGTGTCTAAGACTATATGTGAGGAATATTACAGAGTCTGCAGATGCTGACATGTGTTCTAATGCTGTCTATTTGGGGCTCTGTTCAATATAGGATTATGGAGAAGAATAGAAAAGAATGACAATGAAGTAGTAGTTACTGTCAGGCTTTTGGTGATATAATGAGAATTTAGGGGGCTTTTCTATACACCAGTTTAGCTCTAATATTTTAGACTTGTCTGGAGGACATTTTTTATGATTACTATAAGTTTATTTCTTCAGTTCATTTATTCATTGATATATTATAAAATTATTATTTACCTACGAAACAGGTCAGCACAAGACTTCCAGTCTTAGTGTTTTTTTTGTCGTTGCTGTTGTCTACAATACATTTCAATAATGGCCTTTTTAGGGGAGTGGAATAACTATATGTACATATATACCTCATATATGTTATTGAATATGTATCATATATATGTTTTGGAAGGGTGGAGACAAGTGATGTTTATATGTGCATATACATGTTATTGATTGTGCTATGTATGTTACTGAAACCTCAGCTCATTGTCATATACTACATGTACGTTGAGACACAGTCCAGTGTATGCATCCATATAGAATTATAACTGTGGATGTCATTCAGTGTTTAGTTTCTCTTGTTTCTCTGTGCCACTTCTCCTCTCCTTCTTTCCTCTGAGTCTATCCAAGTAACCCACTTTAATAACTATTTTTATAATCCTTCCTCATTTTCTTCCTTTAGCTCGTTTCCAATCATTGTGTTATATGATCATCCTTATGTGAGCAAAATGCATCTCCATGGGAGCATTTCTCTGAGAAAACTGGTTCTGCTTCATTATAGATAAGCTAGCTTATCCGGGTCACAAAGTTCAGAGAGTTCTAGCTTTTCCCAGGTTTGCCCAGGACTAAAACTCGGAATACAAAATTGACCATTGACACGCTGAGCAAAGTACATGGAGCAAACCAACTAATGAGACCCATCAGTGGGAGGTGATGCTGCTTGGGCTTGGGCTGGAAATCATGCTCACTCTAGGGAGGTCGTTGTGACTGATCAGAGGATGCTCTGTCACACACAGTGCATTGTGTTGGCTGGGGTGGGGTCTCCTTCAGACCTGTTTATCCATGAGGGAGAGTTCTTATGTATCCAACTGTCTTATTTTGAGTTAAAAGCTTTGCCGGTGAGGATTCACTCCATTTTTCTTCCCACACTTTCCAGCTGAGCACAGCCATGCTCTTGTCCCTGATGAGGAATGATAATGGTAATATCCTGAGCGTGATCTGAGAGCAACAGGGACCACCTCCTGAACACTAGGTGCTCTTCCCTGCACTAACCTCTTTAAGCAGCCTGTCTCTTAACTCTTGTCACAACCCACAGCCCCATGAGCTATGGATAACCATATCTCCACTTTATAAGTGGAGAAACAGGATCAGAGAGGTAAAGTCATTGCAGGTGATCACCAGGCTAGTGAGGGGTGGAGCCGAGACTCGAATCTAGGGCTCCAGTTCTTCTGAACCCAAGCCGATGTCATTCTGTGCTTCTGCTTCTCTTGATGCCTGATTTTGAGTTCAGTTCAAAAGCTACTCACTGTGCCCTTTCTGTGGGTCTACAGGGATTGTTGCCAGCACTGCAGAATCAGAGATGACCAAGACATGGGCTTTGCATGGAGAAACTTACAGACTAATAGAGGAGGTAGACATGTAAATCATTTTACTGTAACATAACTGTGTAGCACTAGGATGTAAGCTCCAGGAGAAGAGGGCTTTTGTCTGTTTCATTCCAAAGCACTTAAAATAGCACTTGAAACATAGCAGGGACTCAAATGCATGTATGGACATATCATGGAGGGGGACGCTTTTTGCCTTGTCTGTGGTTTGCATTTGTGCTCTCACTCTGAACCCTACTCCTGACCCCTGATCCCTGGGTAGGCTTGTCCACCAGCTTCTGGCACATTCTATTGCCCTTCCATTGCACAAATGCTTTATGCAACACATGCAGTATTCCAGGTGTGGCTTTGGCATTAGGGACATAAAGATGGACAGACCAGGCGCGGGTTCTGTCCTCATGGAGGAATACTCATACTCAGACAATCAGAATTCATCTCAGCTCCTCCCTCACACGTGATCCTCTGCCCCCCACCCTGTCATCGCTGTGTCATTAGCAGAACTGATTCTCATGGCAGAGAAGACCTACATACCACAAGTCTGACTTGATCAGATGCTGTACCCAATAACTCTCTCTGTAAAGACCTCCTGCCACAGATTCTCACATGAAGTCTACTTCTTTATCATATCTCATTATCCACGGAGGAAAGAAGTAGATCAAAATAAACTCATTGACCATTGAGAAGACTAACAGGTATGAGTCCTCTACCATGTGCCAGGCAATGGGCATTTCCTCCTTCATTTAATTTACAAAGTCACCCTGAGAATAAAGTGATATTTTCTCTGTTTTTCCAGATAAGGCCCAGTGAGGTTAGTAGGGTGTCCAGACTCAGAGGAGCAAAGGAGTGATCAAGTGGGGATGAGGAATGAAGCTCAGTCTCCCTGCCAACCTGCTTGTCTGGGACCGTGGTATATTCCCAAGGCCATGAGAAAGGATCCAAGAACGTGGGAGAGTGAGTGGCTCTGTGGTGCCTACTTATACCAGTGCCCTGAAAATTGTACCTGTAACTCATTGCTGCCATCGTCTGTTTTCTGTAGCCTCATGGGGGGCATTTCTCATGTTCCTCTATAGATTAATGAGCTTGTATATGGTACTTCCACTGTACGGCAGTCTTTAAGAGTTCCCCGAAGATTCACATAGAGATCACAATTATTTAGGTTCTAAATTACCCTTGTCCAGTTTTAAGCAGATGAGCAGTATTTTCACCCTCTCAACAATGATTCCTAAGGCTTATTGCTGCAATAATATCACATTTAGTTTCCAAGGAAACTGCATATCCATTCCTTCTCTCCATCCCTTCCCTCCCACTTTCTCAAGCCTGAATATATTTTTTTTAAATTTTAAACTCAAAATGTGCCATTGTAGCCTCCTGCTATTGTTAAAGTTTTGGTTCTGGCACCAGTTCCTAAGAAATTACAGTTTTATTTCTGATCTTCTTAGTGTTTTGGATGTATCTCTGCAGAATAGCCATGCATTCTAAATGGCACTGAAACAAAATTACTGCCTTCATTACGACTTACAATAGATGAATGCATCACACTTCAGAGTCACAGCTTCTTTAGCCAAAATACCCTGGTTGTTTAACATACTGTAGTTCTATAATTGCTTACTTGATATTCCATTGTGAGGCTTGGAAATAAAAGAAGGTTAGGCTATGATATATATTTTACTCTCAGTGCATATCTATGATATATTCTGGTTAACTGACTGTATATATTCAATAAATTTTCAACCTCCAGATGAATTAATTACTGCATCTAAGCATCCCTTTTTCATCGATTATGCTAGTAGTGAATAAAAAATATACTTGGACATTCCATAAACCACTGGATATGTTACTATGAAAGGCAAAGAAGTATGTACTTACTTTGTGATCCTATGGGAAGGCAGAGGGTAGCCACACAGTGCCATAGGTTGCAGGCATGCAGATCCACTGCTTAGGCATTTGAGCTATGTTGACTGAAATATTTCTCTCCTGTCTCTCAGTTTCCCTGCCCTATCCTATGCTGCACACACACACACACTCGTCTCCTTGTAGAAAACAGCAGAGAACAGCCCTGTGTTTACAGATACCCACTTGTGGCTGTGTGTACATGTGTATGGCAGGTAATGTCCATTCCTTGGGTCCATCCTGGGGATTGCATTGAGGCTTCATGCTTTCCTGAATTCTCTGTGTTTTTCATATAGAGACCTACACCTTTGGAGTTTTCGTTTGTTTTTTCCTTAAAATTTCTCTGAGACTTAGCTCTTGGATAATTTGGAATTGGGGATCTGATCTGTCTTCAAATAAATGAGTGGTAATTAACAGCCTATGAGTGGATAATAGTGGAATCAGTAATTGTATGTATTTTGTAGGTAAGGGCAAATGTGACTATTACAGTGCTTTGGGGATTTGGAAGGAATTAGTTTATATCAGTAGAGATCAGTCGTGTCTGACTCTTTGCAACCCTGTGGACTGTAGCCCATCAGGCTTCTCCATCCATGGGATTCTCCAGGCAAGAATACTAGAGTGGGTTGCCATTTCCTTCTCCAGGGGATCTTCCTGACCTAGGGATTGAACCCAGGTCTCCTTCATTGCAGGCAGACGCTTTACCCTCTGAGCCAGCAGACTTCCCTGGTGGCTCAGAGGGTAAAGCAACCCACTCCAGTACTCTTGCCTGGAAAAATCCATGGATGGAGGAGCTTTGTAGGCTATAGTCCATGGGGTCGCAAAAGTCAGACATGACTGAGCGAATTCACTCACTTAGTTTATATAGGGTTAGATTGTGAAGTCAGCTAAGGGATTGTTGTACATGGAAAATGGATCTTCCATTTATCTAGTCTTTTAAGCACTTGGAACTGCCTGGAGTTCTTACCAGGTACTAGCTTCTAGTAGACAGTAGGTCCAGACCAGTCTCTCCAGAAGAGTTGGGTGGGGCCAAGAGGATGTAAGCCTCAAAGGATAGTGGGAAAGGGAATTTCTTTAAGGTATTCTGGCTTTGCCAGGCTGTATGATCTGATAGAAGAATTTGTTCTTCTACTGGAAGAACGCACTTTGTGTGCCCACTTTCATATAGATAAGTTCTTAAATTATTTTTTTACAGTAAAGCAGCTTGTTTTTTTTTTTTTTTTTGCCTCTGTCTGTCACAACAACCCCTGTGCTGAGTCTATAGTGTCCAGAAACCCAGAGATCAACCATGGGTGCATAGGAACTCTCTGGCTCTTTTGTGTCCATTTCTGTATGCAATCACCCTGGACTTCTTGGTGTCCCCCTTTTCTTCTGAGCTGAAGTCTACAGGTCAGTACACAATGGAGTGAAACATGGACAGACTCAATTCACTTTGGTCATTGTGATTAGTGAGTTTAGAATTTTTAAATCTGAGATGAATATACTTTATGATAAACAATGACTAGAAGACTAATCAGAAATCAGAAGTCTGCAAAGAGTAAAACCACTACCAACAAAAAATAGTCTAGCATCAGAAATGCCCTAATTTTAAATGGAAATGCTGGCCTCATTTGCAATTAGATTTGTCTTCTCACCCCATGTGGAAGTGGAGAGAGACAGGCTCTTGGGGGAAGTAAGAACTCTCCAGCACAAATGGAGAGTTAAAGGACAGAAACAGGTAGAGGACAGGGCCAGCTATAGCTGGTAAAGGGTCTTCTGGTCCAGGCTAAGGAGTTGGACCATCACCTTGGAGGCTTGAAGGATTCTTGAGGGCTGTCAGGTGGGGGCTGACATTGCAAGAACCTTCCATGCCTGGCTGGAGGCGTGAGTATCTAAGTCATTTGATTACAGAATGTGAATTCTGAGAGTTCTGTTGTAGCATAGAAAGGAAAATTTATCTGGTAGATGCTCTTTTCCTTATGAGAACCTTCTGACTTTTGGATAAAGCTTAATAGCCCTTGCTTTAAGACAACTTGTATCTAATTGGTAATTAATACAACAAAAGTATTGCAGTTGCTCATGATATTCTCCAGTAGAGTTGTTTCTGCTTGTTTGTCCAGGAGTGTTCTGTGGTAATGATAAGACCCAAGGATTATATTATCTCTGTCTGTGCTAATAGATTATAGTGTGAGAATCAGGATAAAAGACAGGAAGGAAAAATATTGGGGAAGCAATAGCACCTTTCTACAAGGAAGTTCACTTGAGTTCAGTTGTTCAGTCATGTCTGACTCTTTGAGACCCCATGGACTGTAGCACAGCAGTCTTCCTTGTCCATCACCAACTTCCAGAGCTTGCTCAAACTCATGTACATCAAGTCGGTGATACCATCCAACCATCTCATCCTCTGTCATCCCCTTCTCCTCCTGCCTTCAATCTTTCCCAGCATCAGGGTCTTTTCCAAAGAGTCAGTTCTTCACATCAAGTGGCAAAGTATTGGAGCTTCAGCTTCAGTGTCAGTCCTGACTGATTTCCTTTAGGATTGACTAGTCGGATCTCCTTGAAGTCCATGGGCCTCTCAAGAGTCTTCTCCAATACCACAGTTCAAGAGCATTAATTCTTCAGCTCTCAATTTTCTTTATAGCCCAACTCTCACATCCATACATGACTACTGGAAAAACCATAGCTTTGACTATACAGACCTTTGTTGGCAAAGTAATGTCTCTGCTTTTTAATATGCTGCCTAGGTTGGTCATAGTGTTTCTTCCAAGGAGCAAGCATCTTAATTTCATGATTGCAGTCACCATCTGCAGTGATTTTGGAGACCAAGAAAGTAAAATCTGTCACGTTTCCATTGTTTCCCCATCTATTTGCCATGAAGTGATCGGACCAGATGCCATGATCTTTGTTTTCTGAATGTTGAGTTTTAAGCCAACTTTTTCACTTTCCCCTTTTACTTTCATCAAGAAGTACTTTAGTTCCTCTTCACTTTCTGCCATAAGGGTAGTGTCATCTGCAAATCTGAGGTTATTGATAATTCCCCTGGCAATCTTGATTCCAGCTTGTACTTCATCCAGCCTGGCATTTCTGATGATATACTCTGCATATAAGTTAAATAAGCAGGGTGACAATATACAGCCTTGATGTACTCCTTCCCCAATTTTGAACCAGTCTATTGTTACATGTTTGGTTCTAACTGTTGCTTCTCAACCTGCATACATATTTTTCAGGAGGCAGGTAAGGTAGTCTGGTAGTCCCATCTCTTTAAGAATTTTCCATAGTTTGTTGTAATCCATACAGTCAAAGCTTTAGCATAGTCAATGGAACAGAAGTAGATGTTTTTCTGAAATTCTCTTGCCTTTTCTATGATCCAATGGATGTTGGAAATTTGATCTCTGGTTCCTCTGCCTTTTCTAAATCCATATTGAACATCTAGAAGTTCTTGGTTCATGTACTGTTGAAGCCTCACTTGGAGAATATTGAGCATTACTTTGCTGGCATGTGAGATGAGTGCAATTGTGCAGTAATTTGAGCATTCTTTGGCATTGCCTTTCTTTGGGATTGGAGTGAAAACTGACCTTTTCCAATCTTGTGGCCACCGCTGAGTTTTCCAAATTTGCTGACATATTGAGTGCAGCACTTTCACAGCATCATCTTTTAGGATTTGAAATAGCTCAGCTGGAATTCCATCACCTCCACTAACTTTGTTTGTAGTGATGCTTCCTAAGGCCCGCTTGACTCTGCACTCCAGGATGTCCAACTCTAGGTGAGTGATCGTATCTTGTGGTTATCTGAGCCATTAAGATCTTTTTTGTATAGTTCTTCTGTGTATTCTTGCCACCTTTTCTTAATATCTTCTGCTTCTGTTAGTCCATACCATCTGTCTTTATTGAACCTGTCTTTGCATGAAATGTTCCCTTGGTATCTCAAATTTTCTTGAAGAGATCTCTAGTCTTACCCATTCTGTTGTTTTCCTTTATTTCTTTGCATTGATCACTTAGAAAGGCTATCTTATCTCTCTTTCCTATTCACTGGGACTCTGCACTCAGATGGATATATCTTTCCTTTTCTCCTTTGCCTTTCACTTCTTTTCTCAGCTATTTGTCAGGCCTCCTCAGACAACCATTTTGCCTTTTTGCATTTCTTTTTCTTGAGGATGATTTTGATCATGGCTTCCTGTACAGTGTTATGAACTTCCATCCATAGTTCTTCAGGCTCTCTGTCTAACAGACCTAATCCCTTGAATTTAATCTCCAGGGAAAGTGAATCCCTGTTGAGGCATGGCCAGTTGAGGAAGAATGTTGTCACCTTAAAGAAAAGAACACAGTAAAAGAAACTTTCAGCTTGGTCACTTCTTGCTGCTCAGAAATGGTTGCTATTTCCTTTTTTGTAAGCTTTGGGACATATGACCAACTGTTGGAAGGGTTTCGCTTACCTTATATTGAAAAATAAAGCAAGCCAAGCAAACAAAACTGCATGCCCTCCACTCCCCCTGGTATATACAAATTAGGTTATTTGATGAGGTAATTAAAAAAAAAGAGCTTGATGTACAGAAGTGGTTCTTGCTTCTGGTTCACAAGGGCTTCTGGAATTTAACCCACTCTGGCTGATCAGATATGTAAAATAATGTTTCCATCACTTGCTGAAAAACTTTATTTGCTATTCAGAATATTTGTAATATACAGAGATCACCTCTTCTTGAAATAAAGGTTGCTGGTAATCCAATCTAAACCCTGGCATTGACATGCTATTTGCCATTGTCCTTATACATATATATGTATTGTGTGTGTGTGTGTGTGTGTGTGTGTGTGTTAGTGTATCAGTGTTAGTTAGTGTTAGTCAGTCGTGTCTGACTCTTTTATGACCCCGTGTACTGCAGCCTGCCAGGCTTTCTCTCCATGGGGATCCTGGGCCAAGATTCAGGTAAAGAGTCAGCTTGCAATGCAGGAGACCTGGGTTTGATCCCTGTAGGACCTGGGAAGATCTCCTGTAGGAGGACATGGCAACCCACTCCAGTATTCTTCCCTGGGGAATACCCATGGACAGAGGAGCCTGGTGGGCTGCAGTCTATGGGGTTGCAAAGAGTTGGACATGACTGAGTGGCTAAGCACACACACACACACACACACACACATGTATGATAAATAAGGTTGCACTATATTTATTTGAGGCCCTCAGGAGAAAAATGCTCTATTCAAAGGACATGTGAGTAGAATCAGGCAGTTTTCAATCCCCAGCATCCCATGAAAAAAATGGATGTTGGTTCCAGTAGCATACCTAGCAGCAGTGAAACTGGAGTGTAGAAACTTCTTGAGTCTGTCCTACTGACCAGAAGCATCAGCATCACCTGGGAACTTGTGAAGAATTTAGAATCTCTGGTGCTTCTGCAGTCTTACTCCTCAGTTGATTGCATATTAAAGTTTGAGATCACCTGGTGTGGACTACTCTTTCAGGAAGGCTGATTGTGCAGAAAATAGAATAGATGTGGAGGAAGAAGGTTCTAGCTGGAGGTGGAGCATAGTCTCATGGGCATTTTTGAAAATTTGGACAAACCTTGAGTATGTATATCCTTGTACAAAAGGAGTTGTCTGGGAATGAAAGTTTTAAGTGAAAGCAAAGAAGTGGCTGAGGTTCTTGAGGAGTTGGAGGAACAGAGACTCTGATATCCAGGTTGGGAGTTAGGTTGACCTGGGTGATTGACACTTGTTCTTTTGAGGTGGGAGGGAGAGAGGAAAGAGTGGAGGTGCATATGAATCAGCTTCTATGTTGAGGAAGAATTAAGGAAGGAAGTTGGAAAGTTGAAAATAACAAAAAGTGACAACTTGCTTTCATTGACAGTGGAGATGAGGTCATTTTCTGAGAGGGCAGGCATGGTCATGAGACTTAAGGAAGTCCCAGGGATATTTGGAAAATCACTGTAGGGGGGAAACCATAACTGAGATTAAGGAGGAAATAGGACGACAGAGGATGAGATGGCTGGGTGGCATCACGGACTCGATGAACGTGAGTCTGAGTGAACTCCGGGAGATGGTGATGGACAGGGAGGCCTGGCGTGCTGCGATTCATGGGGTCGCAAAGAGTTGGACACGAATGAGCGACTGAACTGAACTGAGCTTACTTTGGCCATTGCTCTGACAATTTAAAACACGTTCCAGATGTCTATAATAGAACAGTTATTCTAGATCTAAATATATTAAATTCCAGCACTAAACATCATACGGCTTCCCTGGTGGCTCAGTGGTAAAGAATCTGTCTGCCAAGCAGGAGACATGGGTTTGATCCCTGGGTCAGGAAGATCCCCTGGAGAAGGAAATAGCAACCCACTGGGAAATCCCTTGAGAGAAGCCTAGCAGGTTACAATCCATGCGGTCACAAGATTTACTACGTTTACTTAGCAACTAAACGACAACAAACATCATACAAATCTTCTTCAACTTAGGATGGTTAAGTGCGAAGTCACCTCAGTCATGTCTGACTCTTTGTGACCCCATGGACTGTAGCCTGCCAGGCTCCTGTATCCATGGGACTTTCTAGGCAAGAATACTGGAGTGGGTTGCCATGTTCTCCTATAGGGGATCTTCTATAGGGTTGCCATTTCCTACTCCAGGGGATCTTTCAACCCAGGGACCAAACCTGCATCTGTCTCATATATTGACAGGTGGGTTCTTTACCACTAGTGCCACCCGGGAAGCCCTAGGATGGTTACATTCCCCATAGATCCACCATAAGAGAAAATGCATGTTGAAAATGCATTTGATATACATAATCTACTGAACACTAGCCTAGCCTACCATACACATGCTCAGAACACTCATATTAGCCTAGAGTTGGCCAAAATGATATCTTACAAAGTCTATTTTACAGCAAAGTGTTGAATATCTGTTACTCACCCTCATGATTGCATGGCTAAGTGAAAGCTGCTGCTTCTGCCTAGCTCATAAAATAACATTGTACTGCCTACCACTAGCTGGGAAAAAAGTCAAAATCCACAACTTGAAGTAGAGTTTATATTGAATGTGTATCCCTTTCAAACTATTGTAAAGTAGAGAAATCATTAAATCCAACCATCAAAAGTTAGGAACTGTGTGTATACTTTATATGCTGCTGCTGCTAAGTCACTTCAGTCGTGTCCGACTCTGTGCGACCCGTAGATGGCAGCCCACCAGACTCCCCCATCCCTGGGATTCTCCAGGCAAGAATACTGGAGTGGGTTGCCATTTCTTTTTCCAATGCATGAAAGTGAAAAATGAAAGTAAAGTCACTCAGTCATGTCCGACTCTTTGCGACCCCGTGGACTGTAGCCCACCAGGCTCCTCCGACCAAGGGATTTTCCAGGCAAGAGTACTGGAATGAGGTGCCATCGCCTTCTCCAGTATATTTAATGTAGTGCTGGTCTAAAATGTAGTCCTGTGTTGACTATATTAATACTTACTTCTATAAAGCAGAGCATCTTTACACATGAGCTGATTTTCCTCAAAGGCCATGATCCTCATATGAAAGATGGAGACTCTTGGGCAAAGATAGAGGACAAGTTTTTTCCATAGTCACAAAGTGAGGTTGGTACCAGAATCTACTGGCTCCTAGCTTGAAGCTCCTTCCACGAGGCTATTTACAGTTCATGACTTATCAAAAGCCTGCACTCTATTTGAGCTGGAAAAAGAGTTTTTGAAGAGTTATTCTGCTCTCACAGAACATCTGTGGGACTACTGAAGGAAAAGTTAAATTGAGACACACTTTAATATTAATGTTTTATTATCTTGACACAGCCTCAGAGGTCTCTTCTGCCAACAGGAAATCAGAGCTGTTTTTCATTCTTCTCTTGCCTGCTTGTTGCTGGGGCCTGTGTTTTGGTCAGGAGATGTTTTGTTTCTGAGGCCAGGTAGTTAAAATAGACTGGCTTAACAGGAATATTCATGGCTATGTTCTTAGCACGATGGATCATTTTTCAAGTCTTTTCCTACTTTTGCTCTTTGATCAGGAAAAATCACTTAACAGTGAGACTGGAATCTCCTTTCATAGACTCCCATGTGCCCTTGTTTTCACCTGCTGGTCTTTGCTTCTCTGAAGAGTTTGACCTTATGAATTAAATTCTCTCTGATTGTAACATTAGTCAGGTAAATTGAGTAACTGGGGACTTTTGTTTATTGATCCTTTCATCTCCTCTGTTTTTGCCTGTAAAGGTCATTTTTCAATTTCCCCAGAAGGTAATTCTGTTTCTACTAGTAATTCTCAATGAACAGTAAGCTTAGGATATTAAAATAAAAGCCAGAATAAACATTAAGTTTAGAAGTGTCATAAAAAAATCCTAGAAACAAGCATTTATGCTTCTGAATGTAGCTTAAATAGAAAAAACTCTAATAATCAAGGTAAATTCTTCCATGCTGTGCAAGGTCCACAGAGGCCCCTCCTTCTCTTTAGGAATCTAGACGTGAAGACTTCTCTTCATCCTTCAGTGAAATCATAAATGTAATTTTCTAAAAGATTACAGAAAATTAACCAAACTGATCACATGGATCACAGCCTTGTCAAACTCAATGAAAACTATGAGCCATGCCATGTAGGGCCACCCAAGATGGATGGGTCATGGTGGGGAGTTCTGACAAAACGTGGTCCACTGGAAAAGGGAATGGCAAACCACTTCAGTATTCTTGCCTTGAGAACCCCATGAACAGTATGAAAAGGCAAGAAAAGATATGAGATTGAAACATGAACTCCCACATGGGTAGGTGCCCAATATGCTACTAGAGAAGAGTGGAGAAATAGTTCCAGAAAGAATGAAGGGGCTGAACCAAATCAAAAATAACACCCGGCTGTGGATGTGACTTATGATCGAAGTAAAGTTTGATGCTGTAAAGAACAATATTGCATAGGAGGGGGAATGTCAGGTCCATGAATCAAGGCAAATTGGAAGTGATCAAACAGGAGATGGCAAGAGTGAACGTCGACATTTTAGGAATCAGTGAACTAAAATGGACCAGATGGGCAAATTTAATTCAGATGACCGTTATATCTCCTACTGTGGGCAAGAATCCCTTAGAAGAAATGGAGTAGCCATCACAGTCAACAAGAGAGTCTGAAATGCAGTAGTTGAGTGCAGTCTCAAAAGTGACAGAATGATCTCTGTTCATTTACAAGGCAAACCATTCAGTATCACAGTAATCCAAGTCTATGCCCCAACCACTAATGCTGAAGAAACTGAACGGTTCTGTGAAGACCTATAAGACCTTCTATAACTAGCACCAAAACAAGATGCCTTTTCATCATAAGGGAGTGGAATACAGAAGCAGGAAGTCAAGAAATACCTGGAGCAACAGGCAAGTTTGGTTTTAGAGTACAAAATGAAACACGGCAAAGGCTAACAGAATTTTGCCAAGAGAATGCACTGGTCATAGCAAACACCCTTTTCCAACAGCACAAGATGACTCTACACATGGAAATCACCACATGGTTAATGCAGAAATCAGACTGATTATATTCTTTGCAGCCAGAGGTGGAGAAGCTCTATACAGTCAGCAAAAACAAGACCAGGAGCTGACTGTGGCTAAATTGAAGAAAGTAGGGAAAACCACTATATCATTCAGTTCAGTTCAGTTCAGTTCAGTCGCTCAGTCGTGTCCAACTCTTTGTGACCCCATGAACTGCAGCATGCCAGGCCTCCCTGTCCATCACCGGACCTAAATCAAATTCCTTATGATTATACAGTAGAAGTGACAATAGATTCAAGGGATTAGATCTGATAGACAGAGTGCCTGAAGAACTATGGATGGAGGTTCATGACATTGTACAGGAGACTGTGATCAAAACCATCCTCAAGAAAAAGAAATGCAAAAAGGCAAAATGGTTGTCTGAAGAGGCCTTACAAAGAGCTGAGAAAAAAGAGAGGCAAAAGGCAGAGGAGAAAAGAAAAGATATACCCATTTGAATGCAGATGTGAAAGTCACTCAGTTGTGTCTGACTTTTGCGACTCCATGGACTCTATAGTCCGTGGAACTCTCCAGGCCGAATACTGGAGTGGGTAGCCTTTCCTTTCTCCAGAGGATCTTCCCAACCCAAGGATAGAATCCAGGTCTCCTGTATTGCAGGCAGATTTTAAATCACAAGGGAAGCCCATCTGAACGCAGAGTTCCAAAGAACAGCAGGAGAGATAAGAAAGCCTTCCTCAGTGATCAGTGCAAAGAAAGAGGAAAACAACAGAATGGGAAAGACTAGCGATTTCTTCAAGAAAATTAGAGATACCAAGGGAACATTTCATGCAAAGATGGGCTCAATAAAGGACAGAAATGGTCTGGACCTAACAAAAGCAGAAGATATTAAGAAGAGGGGGCAAGAATACACAGAAGAACTATACAAAAAAGATCTTCATGACCAAGATAATCATGATGGTGTGATCACTCACCTAGAGCTAGATGTCCTGGAATGTGAAGTCAAGTGGGCCTTAGAAAGCATCACTACAAACAAAGCTAGTGGAGGTGATGGAATTCCAGTTGAGCTATTTCAAATCCTGAAATATGATGCTGTGAAAGTGCTGCACTCAATATGCCAGCAAATTTGGAAAACTCAGCAGCGGCCACAGGACTGGAAAATGTCAGTTTTTATTCCAATAGCTAAGAAAGGCAATGCCAAAGAATGCTCAAACTACCGCACAATTGCACTCATCTCACATGCTAGTAAAGTAATGATCAAAATTCTCCAAGCCAGGCTTCAGCAATACATGAACCGTGAATTCCCAGATGTTCAAGCTGGTTTTGGAAAAGGCAGAGGAACCAGAGATCAAATTGCCAACATCAGCTGGATCATGGAAAAAGCAAGAGAGTTCCAGAAAAACATCTATTTCTGCTTTATTGACTATGTCAAAGCCTTTGACTGTGTGGATCACAATAAACTGTGGAAAATTCTGAGAGAGATGGGAATACCAGACCACCTGACCTGCCTCCTGAGAAACCTATATGCAGGTCAGGAAGCAACAGTTAGAACTGGACATGGAACAACAGACTGATTCCAAATAGGAAAAGGAGTATGTCAAGGCTGTATACTGTCATTCTGCTTATTTAACTTATATGCAGAGTACATCACGAGAAATGCTGGGCTGGATGAAGCACAAGCTGGAATCAAGATTGCCGGGAGAAATATCAATCACTTCAGATATGCAGATGACACCACTGTTATGGCAGAAAGTGAAGAGGAGCTAAAAAGCCTCTTGATGAAAGTGAAAGAGGAGAGTGAAAAAGTTGGCTTAAAGCTCAACATTCAGAAAATGAAGATCATGGCATCTGGTCCCATCACTTCATGGGAAATAGATGGGGAAACAGTGGAAACAGTGTCAGACTTTATTTTTTGGGGCTCCAAAATCACTGCAGATGGTGACTGCAGCCGTGAAATTCAAAGATGCTTACTCCTTGGAAGAAAAGTATGACCAACCTAGATAGCATATTGAAAAGCAGAGACATTACTTTGCCAACTAAGGTTCATCTAGTCAAGGCTATGGTTTTTCCAGTGGTCATGTATGGATATGAGAGTTGGACTGTGAAGGAGGCTGAGCACCAAAGAATTGATGCTTTTGAACTGTGGTGTTGGAGAAGACTCTTGAGAGTCCCTTGGATTGCAAGGAGATCCAACCAGTCCATTCTGAAGGAGATCGGCCCTGGGATTTCTTTGGAAGGACTGATGCTGAAGCTGAAGCTCCAGTACTTTGGCCACCTCATGCGAAGAGTTGACTCATTGGAAAAGACTCTGAAGCTGGGAGGGATTGGGGGCAGGATGAGAAGGGGACGACCGAGGATGAGATGGCTAGATGGCATCACGGACTCGATGGACGTGAGTATGAATGAACTCCGGGAAATAGTGATGGACAGGGAGGCCTGGCGTCCTGCAATTCATGAGGTCGCAAAGAGTCGGACACGACTGAGCAACTGAACTGAACTGACTGATGGTGTACTCAGTCTGGGCTCATATAGGTATAAAGATCTGAACTATGTTACATATACAATATAAGTTAAATAGAGGTGTGATTATAGTTGGTTAGGTATAAACCAAGGAAGATTTTTGAAAGAGAAATAATCTGAAATACTAAGTAGGATTTTAAGGAATTATATACAAGGAAGAGAGTTTATACACTAAAGCCATGTTTTCAAATTTTGTGTCTTAGGGCCTCCTATACTCTTAAAAAGCAATGAGAATTTAAAAAACCTCTTGCTTGTATGTTTCATCAATTTATCTTTATAGTTGCTGTTGTTGTTATTTGGTCATTAGTTTATGTTTGGCTCTTCTGTGACCCAGTGGCGACCCCCTGTAGTCCGCCAGGCTCCTCTGTCCATGGAATTTCCCATGCAAGAATACTGGAGTGTGTTTCCTTCTCCAGAGGATCTTCCTGACCCAGGGATTGAACCTGTCTCTTGCACTGGCAGAAGGATTCTTTACCACAGAGCCACCAGGAAGCCCTAATACTTATAGTATTAGAAATAAAAATTGGGAAGATTAAAAACATTTATTAATCTATTTAATAATGATAAGCTCATGACATGTTAACACAAATAATATATATTTATGAGAAGTAGATGGCAAACTATTCCAGTGTTCTTGGTGGGAAAATCCCATGGATAGAGGAGCCTGGCAGGCTACAGTCCATAGGGTCACAAAGAGTTGGGCAAGACTGAGTGATAAGAAGTGACTATATTAAAAAAAAGAAATTAGCGAGAATGTTAGCATTAAAACTTTTCTTTTTGCAAATCTCTGTAATGTCTGCCTTAATAGGAGACAGCTGGATTCTCATATCTTCTGCATTCAGTTTGTTGCAACATGTTGTACTCGTTGAAGTATATGAAGAAAATGCAATTTTACTTGGATATTGGAAAAGGGAAGAATATTTAAATACCCTTTTCTGATAATTAGGGACATTTTGCTTTGGTACTATAGCAAAACTCCAAGTGGTAATTTTTTAAAGATTAGCTGCAGTGTGAAATCTGAAAGTGAATCAATGGACTTTTCATATTCTGTTATGTTAAAATTCACTGTCTAGCTTGCACTCTGAGTGAAACTTTTACTCATTCATGGTTTTGTCACATCTTGCCTTGGTCATTTGAAAATATTGGTTCACTGAGTTAGTGAAGATCTTTCAAATAATGACACATTTTATTATACAATAGCCAAATATTACATTCCTTAATATCACTTCAAATATCTCATCAGAAAAATCTTTTAAGTACTGGAAAGCTGTCAAGCTCATGTTGGCAGATATAAGTTTTATAAAATCTTAAATTTCATTTGAAAAACTAATATTTATCAAAGGCATCAAGTACTGTTAGTTGCTTTTCTTGAAGTGGTAGGATCACTGCCTTCATTTTTCAGAAAAGAATCTGCCAAATGATCAAGTTTAAATAATCATACTTTGTTAGTTTTCCTTTCACATAAAACTTGTGTTTACGGAAAAAAGGCACTAGGCTGAGCTCTTGAACCAATAGTTGGACACATGCTTTTCCTTGTAACAATTATATTTATCTATACGGAAGTACTTTTGGTATTTCCCCCATTTCATCACATAGAATATTAAAAGGAAGTATATTTGAGGTTTAGTAAGATTGATCACTCTTACTGGTCCATTAAGAACACTCTTGATTGAAATCACTGTTTATTTTATTACAAGTGCATGGCCTTGAGGAACACAATGAGTACCGGTGCAGTTTGGTGCCACTTCCTTAATCCACACTAAGGCACCAACACTTTAACCTACTACTGTTGCTTTTGTATCTCTGGTGCCAATGCTGACAAAGCAGCGAGGGCAAGTACACCTTTAATTGTATTGTTACAAAAGCATGTAGTCCACTACAGGGGTCTCAGGGACCTTCCCACCCTCAGGATCTCACTTTGAGAACAGCTGGGCTAGAGGAATGGTCTTGTGAGAATGGGTTCCCCAAGGGAAGGCAGGAACAGGCATGCACTTGGTTTGAGTATAAAGTTCAAGGATTAGTGGGTGTATCCTTGTAGTTGCTAGATGAGATTCTGCCCTATCCATTAAATTACCTAATAAGGATCAAGGATTAGCAACTCTGAAAGGAGTGTGGTATGGATGACTGCTGGTATGGGTGACTGGGCAGACTGGGCAACCCTTAAATGAGGTTGATGGGAGGGAGAAAGATTTTAGCAGAGTCCTAAAGCTCAGAAGCTCAGATTCTGTGGTATTTGCTCTTCAAAGAATATCAGAAGTTTCTGTAATTCATAGGAACAGAATGCTACTGTGCATTTCTTTCTTCATCTGCAAAATGGGAATGTAGTAGTAGTAGTATGTGAATTAAAGTAGAAGCAGCTAAGAACAGAGTCTGGTACATAGTAAGGCCTATATAATGTAGTTAGGAGTTTGCAACTAGTTACAGGATGAATCAGGGAGGTGTTCTCGAACTTCAGTTGGCAGCAGAATGCCCTGGTGAACTTGTTAAAACACCTGTCACTAGTCCCCACCTCTGGAGTTACTGATTAGGGATTCTGAGGTGGAGGCCAGCTCTTCTGTGCAACGCATTCCCTGAAACCCTGAATCAGAGGAGTCCACTCAGTGTCATTTTCTTTCCTGGTTATTCAGCAAGCCATTGCCTTTTAGTTGATATCCTTGGATGAAACGTAGTATCTTTTTATTCTTCCTGTTTCATTTGTTGGTTTCTTTTTTCATTTAATTTTGCCCAGGAACTGAAATTTCCACGTGTGTGTGTGTGGTTTTTCCTTGGGGACAGTACTGATTTAGTATTTACTTTTAAAAAATACATGCTGTTTTGCCATGTGTAAAGTCACTTTAGTCACGTCCAACTCTGTGACTCTATGGACTGTAGGCTGGCTGGCTTCTCTGTCCATCAGATTCTCCAGGGAAGAGAGCTGGAAAGGCTGCTGTGCCCTCCTCCAGGGGATCTTCCCAACCCAGGGACTGAACCCACGTCTCATGTCTCCTGCATTGGCAGGTGGGTTCTTTACCACTAACACCACCTGTAAAGCCATCCCTCATTTTAATTAAAGCCAGATCAGATGGTTAGTCTCCAAAAATTCACCTAACTGATAATAACAGTTTTACTCACCTCCATGGTTTTCAACAGCTTCTAAATACCTTGTATAATGTCACGGGTATCTTTGTCAGTTTTCTGAGCTTACCAAAGCTTACTTTTTTTCAGGACTTAGAAGTAAAGACAAGGCTTCTGATTTAAGACTGCTAATGAAGATGTCCTATATGAGGAATGTTGGTAGTTTGACGATTACCAGTGATGTTAATTTCAAACTGTATATTCATTTATTTCAAATTGCATATTCATTTAACAGTAGGCAAGTGCCAGTTATGTGAAAGGCTTTGTGCTAGATGCCAAGAACTAAACAAAAGGCAAGGCAGGCATGGACAAGTCTGGGTCACTGATAAGCCAACCAACAGCTATGAAACAGGGGAAGACTGGAACTGATTGGGCTGAAGGGGTACCTAATTCATGGGGCTAGATGTGTTCCCAGTATAAGTGATATCAGAGCTGAAACCGGGGAGACTATGAATTAGGTAAAGAAAGCAGGCAAACACATGGACAGTATTCCAGGGTGCATAAATAGTGTGCAGGAAGACTTCCAGGAGCGTGAGATTACAGTATCTTTGGGAATAAGTTTAATTTGGCTGGTTCATTGAGATTAGGTCAGGGGGATGGTGTAGAAGGTAGAGAATCACAAGAAGATAGGAAGGCTAGAAAAAGCCCTCTATGACTTTTGAGTTTCCCAGTCTCAGCTCTTTTGAATTTTGTGCCAGATATTTCTTTGTTGGGGTGGGGCTGGGGACTGTCCTGTGCATTATAGGATATCCATCCATATTTCAGGTCTCTGCCAACACCCTCCCCTCCAGACATTCCCAATGTCCCCTGAGAGTGGGCAGTGAAATTGCCACTGATTGAGACTCTTAAAGTTTTGCCTTTAAGAGTATTGGAGGGCAGTTGTCAGATTTTAATCCTGTGAGTGATGTGAATCAATTTACACCTTTGGCCAGACACTGTGATAGCATTGTGGAGAATGGTTGGGAACTGTCAAGACTGGAGACATGGAAATACATTGCTGTAGGAGTTTGGGTGGAAAATACCAGCCATTCGATCTAAGGTAGGGGCTCTAGGGATGGTGAGAAGTATGTAGATGTGAGATATATTTGGGTGATAGCACTGACAGGTGACTAATTATACATGAATAGTGAAGGAAAAGAAGGAATCAAGGGTGTTCTCAAGGATTCTTCTTGAGCCCTGAAAAAGATGGTGGTGTTCTTCCCTGATGAAGGGAGCATAGGAGGAGGAGCAGATTTCATTTTTAAACAAAACATTTTTCATGTTACAGTAGAGGACCTTGAAAAGCACAGTAGTACAGTGCAACAGCTGGCACCCAGGGGCTGGTATTGAGTGAAGAGGCGACAAGAGTTACCGGCTGAAGGAGGCAGAGGAGGTAGAGATGGTAGAGCTGAAGGATCATCAGCAACGGAGTCAGAGGGCAAGCTGCAATTTCACTCATGCCTGACGTTGATGACACAGGTTCGGTTCTGATGCGGGATTAAATTCTATTTACCCTCTTGAGAAAACAATCCAGTGATGTCTGGGTTGTTATTTAGTCACTAAGTTGTGTCTGACTCTTTTGCAACTTGATTGACAGTAACCCACAAGGCTTCTCTGTCCATGGGATTTCCCAAGCAAGAATACTGAAATGGGTCACTATTTTTTTTTTTTTTCCTCCAATGGCTCTTCCTGACCCAGGGATCAAACCTGTGTCTCCTGCTTGGCAGGTGGATTCTTTACCACTGTGTCACTGGGGAAGATGTCTAGGTATATGCTGTACTTAGTTACTCAGTCATGTCCGACTTTTTGTGACCCCATGGACTGTAGCCTGCCAGTCTCCTCTGTCCATGGGGATTCTCTGGGCAAAAATCCTGGAGTGGGTTGCCATGCCCTCCTCCAGGGGATCTTCCCAACCCAGTGATTGAACCCAGGTCTCCTGCATTGCAGGTGGATTCTGCACCAATGGAGCTACCAGGAAAGTCCCTAGATATCTGGGTATTAGCTCTGTTTTTTCTCATCATAGATGACACAGTAGCCCTGAATTGCATTCTGAATGGCTGCTGCAACCTTCCTGTCTCATTCTTCGTTTGGGTCCCATGCCTCAAAAACTAACAATACTAGGAAGAACAGATTTATTGGGGAGGATCAGGAGAAGATGTTGGTGATTTTGGATATGTCAAAATGGAGATAATTTATGACAGCCAAGAGGAAATTTTCGTCTGTAAGTGAAGTTTTGGTTTTAGAACTTAGGAGAAAGATCAGAGCCAATAATTATGTGGAAGTTGAAACTCTAGGTGAGACTGAGGGAGAATGCATTGAGTGTGAAGAGCAGGATACTCGGGGCAGATCCTGGCAAGAGTAGGAGGGGCTGATACGGAGAAGGAAAAGCAGGATGTGGCAGTGCCAGTGAGGTTTAGAGGAGCTTGGTTCTGTGAAAAGGAGCTGACTGTGTGTCCACGTGTGTCTTTCCTTCAGTGGATTTAAGTTTCATATGGTTCCAGATGCCATTAGGGTCATTCTACAGTGACTGGAAACTCCTAGATACAGAAGGGTATGACTGGTTGTGGATACTGCCACATTTACTCCTGGTATGCCCCAAATAGATACTGTGAATCAGTAAATCCAGAATTGAAGACAGATGCTGCGCCTCTCCAGGGCTGATGCTGGCCTCGACTGCTGAATCGTATAGTGGGCTTTTGTAATGTAGACAAATCTCCCCATCCTGAGGTTGCTTGCCACTTCCAAAAAGAGAAATCTCTTTGGGATTGATGAGTACCAGAACTGTGTTTCTGTTTCATAAAAGCCACTTTTGATGAAAAAGTAATAACTTTAATTTAGAGTTTGTGTAGCTATCACTGAAGGGTTATGATGACATATAACCAAGTCTCCAGGATCACTGGTGTATGATATTATATGATTTTTATTCCTGAGTGGTAGGTCCTCCAGATACCTGACCTTTGAAGGTACAATGTATTATTTACATGAAAGTAAGAGCCAGTGTATTCTAAATGGCTAAGTTTTATCATGACTGTTTCAAAGTTGGATCCTGTGGTCATATACTAATTTGACTTGAAGGAAATTCTGTGCTGTATACTTGGATTTCATGCTTAAAATTTTCATCAATAGTTTCACGACTCTATTAATTAAAATAAGATGCTTCAAAACTTTTTCCCACATAATACAGAATGCACTAGGTAGCTCATATTTGAATTAAAATCCTTAGACGCTTTACATTTTCTGGTCTGGCAGTCTTTGTTTTTCTAATTTATGTGTCCTGTTTGTCCAGAAGGAGTTGGGAAGTTGAAATTTACAGCCATCCCAACTGGAAGAATTAAGATTCTTGATTAAATGAGATCTTGTTTGTGTATTCAAATGGAAAACTGTGGTTGGGCAAAATAAAATTTGCAGTAAATTTCTAGTGAATTATCTCCCAAACTTAGTGGAATGTTGTCTCCAGGATCACTGGTGTATGATATTATATGATTTTTATTCCTGAGTGGTAGGTCCTCCAGATACCTGACCTTTGAAGGTACAATGTATTATTTACATGAAAGTAAGAGCCAGTGTATTCTAAATGGCTAAGTTTTATCATGACTGTTTCAAAGTTGGATCCTGTGGTCATATACTAATTTGACTTGAAGGAAATTCTGTGCTGTATACTTGGATTTCATGCTTAAAATTTTCATCAATAGTTTCAAGACTCTATTAATTAAAATAAGATGCTTCAAAACTTTTTCCCACATAATACAGAATGCACTAGGTAGCTCATATTTGAATTAAAACCCTTAGACGCTTTACATTTTCTGGTCTGGCAGTCTTTGTTTTTCTAATTTATGTGTCCTGTTTGTCCAGAAGGAGTTGGGAAGTTGAAATTTACAGCCATCCCAACTGGAAGAATTAAGATTCTTGATTAAATGAGATCTTGTTTGTGTATTCAAATGGAAAACTGTGGTTGGGCAAAATAAAATTTGCAGTAAATTTCTAGTGAATTATCTCCCAAACTTAGTGGAATGTCCCATCTCCTGGTAGTTCCACCGGCCCAACTCTGTGTGGTGACTATGCTAAGTTGTGTCAGTCATGTTCAACTCTATGCGACCCCATAGACGGTAGCCCACCAGTCTCCCCTGTCCCTGGGATTCTCCAGGCAAGAACACTGGAGTGGGTTGCCATTTCCTTCTCCAATGCATGAAAGTGAAAAGTGAAAGTGAAGTTGCTCAGTTGTGTTCGACTCTTAGCGACCCCATGGACTGCAGCCTACCAGGCTCCTCCATCCCTGGGATTTTCCAGGCAAGAGTACTGGAGTGGGTCACCATTGCTTTATAGGAGAAATCATTTTTGTATATACCACTTTTTAGTAGTGACTGATTGGATCAAAATTGAATTTCAATACTAAGCTATGCTAACAGCCCCTGCCTCTGGGATTTTGCAGTTGGTTCTACCAGATTCCCAGCCTATCTTTGGGTGTGGCCATTTTCTGCTGTGTAAATAGTGAAATTGAGAAATCAGATCTACAGACACAGAAGGATGAAGGGTGAGGAGCAAAGACAAACAACAGAGAGAAAGAATTCCTAGACTTCTCTGGAGCATCTCAGTCCCCAGTTCCAGTAAATTCTCAAGATCCAGCTCATTCATGCCTTTGTGGGTCCCTCATAGATCCTTGAATCCTTTGAATAAATAATCCTAAACCAGCTCATGGTTTCTGTGCACAGGAGCAGTGAAAAGGGCTACATTGCCTAGATTTCTGTGTTCCAACTGGATGCTTGTTGCTATGCTTTGTTTGTATCCTAAAACTGGCTTTCTCATGAACTGAACATCATTTTATGGCTTTAAGTTGAACTAGTCTTTGGTTTGAATGCTATTGATATTTTCTGAAAAATGTAAGAGTGAGTATAGGAAATGTAATAACACACATATTTGAAACCAGATTCTTAAAACAAAGGAAGATGTGTGTATAAACAATGGTTGGTTCCAGATCTAGAAGTCAAACTCTTTTGAAGTTTGATGTTCAGACAAGGAACAGAGTGCAATGTCTCAGTTGAGGTTAGGAGTGGTACTGTGGTGGCCAGAGGTGACCTTGGGGTGAAGAGTTGTTCCCAGGAGACTTTGTTACTCATTTTTTGGTCTTATTCCTCTGATCCAACCAGTCCATCCTAAAGGAGATCAGTCTTGGGTGTTCATTGGAAGGACTGATGTTAAAGCTGAAACTCCAATACTTCGGCCACCTGATGCGAAGAGCTGACTCATTTGAAAAGACCCTGATGCTGGGAAAGATTGAGGGCAGGAGGAGAAGGGAACGACAGAGGATGAGATGGTTGGATGGCATCACCGACCTGATGGACAAGGGTTTGGGTAAACTCCGGGAGCTGGTGATGGACAGGGAGGCCTGGCATGCTGTGGTTCATGGAGTCACAAAGATCAGACACGACGAGCGATTGAACTGAAATGAACTGCCTGAAATATATACTTTGAGATCCCAGCCTAACTGGGGCCCTCTGATTCCCCAGTGTTTTTAATGATTGGGAAGAAAACCGCTGTTGCATCTTTGACTTTTGAAGGTTAATAATAGTAAATAGCCTCACAGAGTTCCTCTGTCCATAGGATAGTAATGCAAAAATGAATTGCGTCCCAGTGTATCGAGTGTGTTTCTTTTTTAAAAACATTAATTTTTATTGGAGTATAGTTGCTTTACAGTGTTGTGTTTCTACTGCACAGAGAAATCAACCAGCCATACATATAAATATATGTCCTCCCTTTTGGATTTGCTTCCCATTTAGGTGACCTCAGAGCACTGAGTAGAGTTCCCTGTGCTACACCGTATGTTCTCATTAATTGTCTATTTTATACATAGTATCAATAGTGTATACCTGTCAATCCCAGCCTCCCAGTTCCTCCCACCTTCCCTTCCCCCTCCATATCCATACATTTGTTCTCTATGTCTGTGTTCCTTTTTTTATTATCTGAAAATTATGACTAAATGTGGGTTTATATACTGTATATATTAATATAAACATATGTTTGTATGCAGACATATGTATTTGAATGTAAAGCTAGATATGTCTCAGTATGTTTAGAAAGATATTGTGATAGATAGCCCCCAAAGAGTTACAAATGATTACTTCTGGGAATGTGGGGTTGACAGAGCAGAAAAGGAAACTTTCCCTTATTTTACCTTAAATTTTTTAAAGCAGTGACATTAAGACTGTTTAACTTTATATGCGTTTTTATTACTATAATAACACAATTTTAAAGTTACTTTGTGATTTGCAATCATTATAATGAGAGATGAAAAGCCAATAGTTGTGCTTACCTAAATATGCTGCTGCTGCTAAGTCACTTCACTCGTGTCCAACTCTGAGCGACCCCATTGATGGCAGCCCACCAGGTTCCCCCGTCCCTGGGATTCTGCAGGCAAGAACACTGGAGTGGGTTGCCATTTCCTTCTCCAATGTGATGTTGGCAATTTGATCTCTGGTTCCTCTGCCTTTTCTAAAACCAGCTTGAACATCAGGGAGTTCACGGTTCACGTATTGCTGAAGTCTGGCTTGGAGAATTTTGAGCATTACTTTACTAGCATGTGAGATGAGTGCAATTGTGCAGTAGTTTGAGCATTCTTTGGCATTGCCTTTCTTTGGAATTGGAATGAAAACTGACCTTTTCCAGTCCTGTGGCCACTGCTGAGTTTTCCAAATTTACTGGCATATTGAGTGCAGCACTTTCACAGCATCATCTTTCAGGATTTGAAACAGCTCAACTGCAATTCCATCACCTCCACTAGCTTTGTTCATAGTGATGCTTTCTAAGGCCCACTTGGCTTTACATTCCAAGATGTCTGGCTCTAGATTAGTGATCACACCATTATGATTATCTGGGTCGTGAAGATCTTTTTTGTACAGTTCTTCTGTGTATTCTTGCCACCTCTTCTTAATATCTTCTGCTTCTGTTAGGTCCAGACCATTTCTGTCCTTTATCGAGCCCATCTTTGCATGAAATGTTTCCTTGGTATCTCTCATTTTCTTGAAGAGATCTCTAGTCTTCCCCATTCTGTTCTTTTCCTCTATTTCTTTGCACTGATCGCTGAAGAAGGCTTTCTTATCTCTTCTTGCTATTCTTTGGAATTCTGCATTCAGATGCTTATATCTTTCCTTTTCTCCTTTGCTTTTTGCCTGGTACACTCTAATAGTCTGGTAGGATGTCATTATAATGAGCCAGGAAGATGACTGTGGTTCCTCTGGACTATAATACAACAGAGAGACAACTGGCATAACCCTGAGGTAAGCAGGGAGCACAGACTTCTGATTTTTCCAGGTGCAAGTGAATTACTTCTACTTATCTTTCTTGATGGGAACTGACTTTTAAAATGTCAATTTTGTGGCATGTAAAATATTTTGTTGGTACGGTTATTTTTTTTTTTTAATGGTAGATTCTAGGAGTGGGGAAGGAATGAACACCTGTGATTATTTGTCATTTTACTCATCAGATCTAGTCTCTCTCTTTGCCCCCACCCTGCGCTCTTAGAGTATATATCCAAGATTTCCTCACTCTGGCTTTTATTGAAATACAGCAAATGCAAGGTCCCACCAGTCAGTCATAGGATGAGAAGAAAGAGAAAGTGAGAGATCAGCATATTTATTTCCCCTATTCTCTCCCTGATGAAGTATATAGTTTGTTGGCTCCTTTGTTTTTCTATTTACAGGTGCAAGCTTTTGTCAGGTAACTTTCCTCTTAATGTTACAGCTCTTACTACTGTCAGATAAGAGTCTCTCTCCTTGGAGCTCTTACCTAGGGATGGCAATGGCTTACAGCTGTTGCTAATTTTTGGCTGCTTCACCATCATTTTGTAGTTTGCTTAAACCTTTACACAGCTTTTGCAAATAATCCCTGATGGTCACAAATTTGAGCTACCAAATCATTTCTGCCAGGACGCCGGCTGACATGGAAGGTCTGACAGAGATATGGGAAGGTAAGATTTGTAAAAATATTTTAAGAGGGAGCTAGCAATATGAATATGTTTGGAAAGAGTGTTCTGTATTGAGATGAGAGAAACACTAAGGCCTTGAGGCAAGAGTATGACCATTTTCCTTGCTTAAGAAGCAGCAAAGAGGCAAGTTTTGATGAAGTGGTATAGGCAAGGAGAAGACCTGTAAGAAATGAGATTAGGAAGAGAGGCGCTTGGATGAACTTAACATTTGTTGTAGGGAATTTGGATTTCCCTCTGTAAAATGGGGCGCCATTGGGAGGTTCAAGTGTAAAAGATAAGTTATTTAACAGATCGTGCTGCTGCTGTGCTGTGAACAGACTGTAGGGGCACATGTGGCAGAGATAGTTGCAATAATCTTAAAACAACTCAGGCTAGAGATGACTTGGATGAAAGTGATAGCTGTGGAGGTAATGAGAAGTGGTCATATTCTCAGTGTATTTTGAAAGTAAAACTAACAACATTTACTTACAGTTTGCATAAAGAGTGTGAGCAACATAATAGGAATGTCTACAACTGTTTTGTCTGACTGGTGAGAAGAACAGACTCACAATGAATTGAGATGAACTTTGAATTGTTTTGAAGGAAAACAGAATACTCATTTTTATTGTCAATTCATTTGTTAACCCTTCTGAAGAAATTCAATATTTTGTCTATCTGCTTTATCTTATAAGATATAAAATATGCTGCAATATTGCTTTTCCTATTAAATGACAAATTCTGTAGTGCTATGCAATTTTCAAAAGTTTCACATACGTGATTTCATATAATTCGAAAATAATCCTTTTCTTCTCCTACCCTTATTTTGCCTCTCTCCACTGGTAATCACTTGCTTGTTTTCTATATTTGTGAGTCTATTTATTTTTTGTTTTACTCACTAGTTCCATCTTTTATATTTCACATATAATTGACATTATACACTTTCTCTGACTTATTTCACTTAACATAATGCCCCCCAAGTGCATACAAACTGCTGAAAATGGCAAGATTTCATCAGTCATTTTATGACTGATGAGCATTCCAGTGTGTGTGTGAGTATGTGTTTGCCACATCTTCTTTACTCATCTATTGATGCACACCTATTGCTTCCATGTCTTGCCTGCTGTAGTGTTGCTCTGAACATTGGGGTGTATGTTCTTTCTGATATTTTTGTTTCTTTCAAGATATGTTACATATTGTTTTATTGTTGCTGTATAAAGATTCTCTAGGACTTCCCTGGTGGCTCAGACAGTAAAGCGTCTGTCTACAATGCAGGAGATCTGGGTTTGATCCATGGGTTGGGAAGATCCCCTGAAGAAGGAAATGGCAATCCACTCCAGTACTATGCCTGGAAAATCCCACAGACAGAGGAGCCTAGTAGACTACAGTCCGTGGGGTCTCAAAGAGTCGGACACGACTGAGCAACGATTCTCTAGGTCAGCAGTCCCCAACCATTTTGGCACCAGGGACTGATTTCGTGGAAGACAATTTTCCCGCAGACCAGGGATTTGGGGGATGGTTTTGAAGTGCATTGTGCACTTTATTTCTAATATAATGCCATCACTGATCTGACAGCAGGAACCAGCTGACGTCCCAGAGGTTGGGGACCACTGATTTAAATAGCAAACTAGTTGAAATTTTCACAACTCTATTTATTCATTTTAAAATACTCACGTTTTCATGCTTTATTTTCATAATACAGTGTAAGAGGCTATATAAACCAAAAACTAATTTTTTGATAATGTCTACTCAATGTTTAGAATCATCCATCTTTTTTCCATGTAAATAATATATTTATATTAGAAAATGAAAGCATTTCTGGGGAATGGCTAAGACGTCAAAGATCATAAAATATAATGTCGAGGACACTTTAAAAAATGTTGCAAGAGAAAAATAGTACATGTGGTTAGGTCACTGGCGTCAAAGCAATGATGTGTCTCACAAGTACAGCTGTAGGGTTTTTTTAAATTGCATAAATTAAACTGTTTTCTTAGATGTGTTTCAGTTTACAGTAATTAGAATCTGATGTTTATTTAAAAGAATCTGAAATTATTGCTATAACTGATCCTACCATTTGCATAAGATAAAAACAAACAGTATCAATGAATTGTTAAGATAGTCAAGACTCTATATTTTTAAAAAGGATTTATTGAAACTTACAAAAAGAACTTTAATAAGTTTTTATGCAGAGATAATTTAATGAAGTTAAACATGACTGAACAAATAGTCATTCTCCAAACACAGATGCATTAAGGAAAAATGCAAAGGAAGAGAATGTTGCCTTTGATTCCTTTCAGTGTAAGCTTTGATGTATTCATTTTCCTCTGGAAATTATTCCTTTAGAGAACCATTTTAATGATAGGCAACGAAAGACTGTGTCTTAATCGCTACAATTTCAAATGTAAACCTGACAAGGGCAAAGGTCATAGAAAAAATCATATCTGAATGTCTGAAATAATAGTAATAGAGTAAAAAATCACCATTCCAATGTTTACAATGGTGGTGGTGGTGAAGTCGCTCAGTCATGTCCGACTCTTTGCGACCCCTGTGGACTGTAACCTACTAGGCTTCTCCATCCATGGGATTCTCCAGGCAAGAGTACTGGAGTGGATTTCCATTTTCTTCTCCAGGGGATCTTCCCGACCCAGGGATGGAACCCAGGTCTCCCGCATTGGAGGCAGATGCTTTAACCTCTGAGCCATAGTGTAGTATTTAATTAGGGCTTCAGAATGGTGATGCCTTTCATAAATGGAATTCTATTAACTCATGTCTTTCTAGCAGTGACCCCATGGTGGGCAATCTCATTAACCTGTGCATGTCTGCACCATGGCTTGTCCTTCCCTGGTGACGCAGATGGTGAAGAATCTGCCTGCAGTGGAGGAGACCCAGGTTCGATTCCTTGGTTGGGAAGATCCCCTGGAGACTGGAATGGCTACAGACTCCAGTATTCTTGACTGGAGAATTCTATGGATACAGAAGCATGGCGGGCTGTACAGTCCATGGGGTCACAAAGAGTTGGACAGAACTGAGCAACTTTGACTTTTCACACCATGACTTCAGTTCAGTCACTCAGTCGTGTCCAGCTCTTTGCAACCCCTTGAATCGCAGCACGCCAGGCCTCCCTGTCCATCACCAATGCCCAGAGTTCACTCAGACTCACGTCCATTGAGTCGGTGATGCCATCCAACCATCTCATCCTCGGTCGTCCCCTTCTCCTCCTGCCCCCAATCCCTCCCAGCATCAGGGTCTTTTCCAATGAGTCAACTCTTCACATGAAGTAGCCAAAGTACTAGAGCTTCAGCTTTAGCATCATTCCTTCCAAAGAAATCCCAGGGTTGATCTCCTTCAGAATGGACTGGTTGGATCTCCTTGCAGTCCAAGGGACTCTCAGAGTCTTCTCCAACACCACAGTTCAAAAGCATCAATTCTTCAGCACTCAGCTTCCTTCACAGTCCAACTCTCACATCCATACATGACCACCGGAAAAACCATAGCCTTGACTAGACGGACCTTAGTCAGCAAAGTAATGTCTCTGCTTTTGAATATGCTATCTAGGTTGCTCATAACTTTTCTTCCAAGGAGTAAGCGTCTTTTAATTTCATGGCTGCAGTCACCATCTGCAGTGATTTTGGAGCCCCCCAAAATAAATTCTGTCACTGTTTCCACTGTTTCCCCATCTATTTCCCATGAAGTGATGGAAGGAGATGCCATGATCTTCCCATTTTCTGAATGTTGAGCTTTAAGTCAATTTTTTACTCTCCACTTTCACTTTCATCAAGAGGCTTTTTAGTTCCTCTTCACTTTCTGCCATAAGGGTGTTAGATTACAAAAATTCCCTGGAAGGGACTTAGAGTGGTGGGTTTTTGAGGACTCAGTATCTTTTTAATCTTTCCCTGTGTGTAGTCTTTTTTATAGTAACCTGCCTGATGGCATTTCCCAACTGTTGAAGTTGATCAAGTATTAATAATTCTTCATGTCTCTCAAACTGACCTATGCTTATCTTTGCTTCTTATTTCTCCTAGCCTCCCAAACTCTACCTCTAGAAACCAAATCCCAATGAGCAAACCAACAATGAAACAATCCTCTGTCTTTTGTCTCAGTCATGCTGATTTCCTTGACCATTTATTTCCTGAATTGACCACACTCCCCCTCCTTGCCTCCAGTCTTTGTACATGCTTTTGTCTCCACCAATTTTTAGAATAATTTAAAAATTACCTTTCAATAAGCCTTGTTAGACCCTCCTGTCTTTTTAAGGATGAGTTTAGATGGTCTTCTTGTCACACCATAGCATCCCCATCTATTAGTCATTTTATTTGTCTCTCCTATCTAATTGGAAGTTGCTTAAATATGTTGTATATTTTTATTCCCAGTGCTTAGTGGATCCCCCATCTAAAACATAAAACTGATTTGAGCAATCAAATTTAAATTTTTTGTGGAAAATTTATTTTATTTGAAGTCATCAAATAAAAGTTGCTAGCACAACTAGGCAAAAATTAATATATTAATAATTACAATTGTTGGAGTCCCCCACTTCACTCTGCAGACCTGCTCACCTAACACTAGTCTTAACATAATCCAGAGATAATTTAAAGCAAAAATAAATTGTTTTACTTCTTATATAGTCTATAAAGATTTATGTGATCCAACCCCATCTCCTACCACTCTCAGGCCTCCTCAAGCCTCTATAGCTATCTTGGAGATTTCTGGACACTGGATCCTTTTCTTAGATCCTTATACACGTATTTCTCTCTGTCCTGAGTTACTTGCACAACCCTTCTCCCTCATTTAGGGCTTTCTCAAAAAACACTCAGAGAACAGGCTAATCTGGGCACCCTGTCTAAAATATCAGTATCTTGTATGTCATTACTCTCTTGGTTTATCCTAATAGCTGTGCTTTCTTAATAATTCTTTACAATATCGGTTTTTATTTGCACTTTTTGGATCTATTGCTCATCTAATTATAAGCCCAATGATAACAAAAATTTGTCTTATAAACATCTCTATTTCTAGCACCTGGATCAGGGCCTCACACTCAGTATAATTTCAATGAGTATTGCTGGAAGGAAGGATAGATTAAAGATTTTAAACCATTAATTTTCAAGAAAAAAGTTTATTCATTGCTTCAAATCAAATTGAGGAGATGACATTCTCATGTACTCAAACTAGGCATGTAGTCATCTCTCAATCTCAAATAGCAACAGCAGATTGATTAAATGGTGGATTTAGTGATTATGTAGGAATAATCTTGTCAACATTAGTAGAAATCATCTAATACATTTTAATTCATTGTGACTACAGAGAAAATTTATATATATACATTGTAAAATTACAATAATTCCAGTTTATCAACACAAGATGTTTAATTACTTGGGTTTTTTTTCAATGTTACTATTTTAACAAAGTTGTCTTTGGGATGGTAATTCCATAAATACTGTTGAGAATTGTAAGGCACTGGAGACAGAGCAGGAACTCCAGCTGTATCACAAATGATATTTTATTCTCCCAGCCATAGTGGTTCATGTTAAAAAGTGCCCCAAATTGGCCCCTTTGAAAGGCAGATGGTTTTGAAAATTGTTTTTTAAGCGTTTTTGAAAGTATTTGGGTACAGAGTTGTACATGGCTACTTCCATCCCCATCTTGTAGAGAAGTCTATCTATGGTTAAGATAATAAAGGCGACCCACAGGAAGAAATAGAAACCAGTGACAGACAAAATCTTACAGGAGGTGGTTGTGTGATTTGAACTGGTCTAATTTTGAAGCTGTCTTCTCTAAGATTTGGTTGCTTAGCTTTTCTTTCAGCTCTCTGTGCTACCACAATATATGTCCAATATATTGCTTATTATTGATTAAGCTATTGCCAATTGATTTCTGTCTTTGTAACTAATAAAATTTCTAACCAACATCATTATCATAACAAAATACTTTTTTTGAAAATTAGTATACTTGAACCCTATGAAAGTTTATGATGCTGTTAAAGAAAATAAAGATAAATAAATACTTGGAATTTGCCTCAGTGCATTATAAGAACAAATTAAAAATAGTTTATATCATAAGATACCATTGGGGCTAGAGGCTGAAAGTGTTGAGGGGGAAACTTTATACATGGCATATTATAATTTTTGGTCATTTACAATATCTGTTATGTTTATATTTTTAATAAAATGTAGAAATATTTAAAAAGTAAAAAATAAAATTTAAGGCAATTCACCACAGACTGAGAATACTAAGCCTGTGTCTATATCACTAAACCATGTTATATGTATTTGATAGGTTAAATTTTTGTCTTGTCTTTAAACTAGGAGTGTACTAGTAATCTGATTTTAAAAAAATTTTTGATTGCTATAAGCTACCAGCCATGATAAGGCAACTTCTTAGATATAAATCGTGTTTCTAAGATCAAGTCAGTGCTTATTCAAGTTGTTTTATATATTACTATACTGTAAGAGTTTAATATGAACAAAAGATATATAACAAAAGAAAAAATCTTTCTATAAATAATTGAGAGAGGAATCACAGAGCTAGTGTTACATATAGATTATTTCGTGTATAGAGAAATTTTGGACCAATATTCTTTAACTGTATTATTATAGACAGTGAAGATGCTAGCCCTAGGGCTCACCTGCTCTGTGATTTCATAACAGACACAGAGGCAAGAATTGCTCTACACTTTAGATCTAGAGCCTCACAGAATTATGATGTGACTTTCTAGTTAATGATGCATTAACTTCATGTAGAATATACATGATTCTTCTCCTCACATCAAGCACTGATGTCACATCTGTCACTTGAACTAATTTCTGACTCAACATTGCCTGGATCCTTTTCATCAAGTAAAGACGATGCGTCATAGTGGAAAAGAGCAGGACTTTTGAGTCATTCAAATCTGGGTTTGAAATCTTAATTCTCTTACTTATAAGCCTTGGGATTTAGGCCTATTACTTAACTGTTTTATGCACAATTTCCCAACAGGAGAAATGGGCTACTAATGTTGAACATACAGATTTTTTGTTAATTTTAATTGTGAGCAGTTTGACACATAATGTTGTTCAGTTGCTCAGTCATGTCTGACTCTTTGCAACCCCAAGGGCTGCAGCACACCAGGCTTCCCTGTCCTTCACCATCTCCCGGAGCTTGTTCAAACTCATGTCCATTGAGTCAGTGATGCTATCCAACCATCTCATCCTCTGTCGTCCCCTTCTCCTATAGTATCTCAATTATTTATAGGCATTGTTGCCATTACTCTATTCAACATCCAGCTCACTCACACCAAAGAGCTGTTTGAATAAAAGCCTTATAACAAATAATGACATAATAAAGGGAAAGCCTCTTGTAATATTTTACTATGAGCAATTAATTTAACCTTCCTCAAATAGAATCATTGTTGTTGTTATTTTAAAATACACTTTGCTCAGACTATTAAATTGCCCTGTGTCAGTTCTAGTAACAATATAATAAATTCATTATGACTATAATAAAACAGCATAAATCCTAAACTCTCAGGGATGTGTATGGTGAAATCATCTGGAATTGCACACATAAAAATATTCATTCTTTCTGGAATATATCTAAAATGAACTGCCCAAATGTGCCTGTAAGATATTATTGAAAGTTTATTCCAATGTATTCTTTACACTATAGTCACGGTTAACGCTTAAGAATTTACAGGATTTAAGATTTCTCTTGAGAATAAAGATTAAAAATAAGGTGAATTGATTAAGCAGCAAGACAACAAAAGACGTTTATTTTGGAGACTCAGGAAATTGTAACCCAAGTCTCTTCTCAGTGTTTGCTATAATGTAATCCTAATTGTTGTTAGTTCTTCACTCTCTGTCTATAATAATACAGTTAAAGAATATTGGTCCAAAATTTCTCTATACACAAAATAATCTATATGTAACACTAGCTCTGTGATTCCTCTCTCAATTATTTATAGAAAGATTTTTTCTTTTGTTATATATCTTTTGTTTCATATTAAACTCTTACAGTATAGTAATATATAAAACAACTTGAATAAGCACTGACTTGATCTTAGAAACACGATTTAAATTGTGTCCTGCTCTTTGTAAGCCCATGAACTGTAGCCTGCCAGACATCCCTATCCATGGGATTTCCCACTCAAGAATACTGGGGTAGGTTGCTGTTTCATTCTCCAGGTGATCTTCCTGACAGTTCAAACCTGTGTTTTCTGGACTGGCAGGTGGATTCTTTACCACTGAGCCACCAGAGAAGCCCAATCTTATTATGTGAGTTATATGATTTTTCAATAACTTCTGAATTTGCACAGACAACAAAGCCACCAAGTGTGATTTCCTTAAATGTACAGATAAGGGGTATAGTGTCAGTTTTATGAGTAACAGTCAGTACTAGAAGACAGAACAGGTAACAGACCAATAATGGGAAAATAAAAAGAGGCAAATAGGGTTTCATGCCTCCATTGGATCAGGCCAACTTCGGATTAGTTCAATTGGATCAACTTCTGATCCTTTAAATTCAAATATTCAATAAATGTTGTAATCTATGGGCATATTTTTTTCTTAATAAGAAAAATATTTTTATTAAGAAATAAAAAGAAAAATCTTATTTTATTTTATAAAATAAAAGAAAATTGTTTATTTTATAAAATAAAAAGAAATCTTTTTATTTCATAATAAGAAAATTCATGGTGATCCAGAAGCCATCCTGGGAGAGCTTTTCATTCATATGTTTTATCTAACATTCAGTTCAACTCTTTACTTACAAACTTCAACAAATATTTGTTCATTCCACACTAGACCTCTACATCCCTGAACAGATCTTCTAGAAATGAACTTGCCTCTCTGCTTGCTCTAATAAACTGAGAGAATTATTCCCACAAGAGCTTTTTGGATACTGAGTGAGTGAGTGAATTCGCTCAGTCGAGTCCAACTCTTTGCAACCCCATGAACTATAGCCCACCAGGCTCCTCCATCCATGGGATTTTCCAAGCAAGAGTACTGGAGTGGGCTGCCATTTCCATACTAGATATCAGCAAAATATACTAAAGTATTCAGAATCTCAATATTGTATGGCTCTGATACAGCAGTATCTTACCTATAAAGCACATTTTAAAAATGAATTGTAATATGCGATATTTTAGGAAATCCAAGATGGAGTCTTATCTCCTATAAAGTAATAATAGCAGCAAAATCTAGATTTGTTCAGGTTTTTAAGTATAAATTATGAAAACAAACTAAAAGGAAATACAATTACAGCAAATCTCATTCCAGCAGTTGACCACACAGAAAATGAATGTACCAAAAGCCTTAGAAATGATTATCATTTAGGACCCTATGATTTTTCTACAAGGAATTTGTTATAAGTGAGTTATCAACAATATACATATATACAATTTGATGTACAGAGATGTTTATTGCAAATAGATTGATATTAATAAAAAATTAAAACAAAACCTAGAAATCAACTCTAGATCTAACAATAGAAGAATGACTGAATTTCATTTATTATAACATAAATAATACATTTTCACTCAATTTTAGGAGTTGGATCATGCTCGTGATACAATATTAAGTGAAAATTTAACATAGGGACTGTACCCTATGCAGTCCCATTGATTTGATGGAAAACAACAAAAGGAAATATAACTATTTGGAGTGGTGGAATTGGGATGATTATTCTCTTCTCTTATTTTTAATTTTAAAAGGTCATATAGTAATTTCTGATTTTAAAAAGTAATCATCATAAAACTAAATAATACAGACAGATGGCATATATAAGACTACATATGACTGAGTAAAGAATCCCCCTGCAATGCAGGAGACACAGGAGATGTGGGGTTGACCCTGGACTGGGAGGATCCCCTGGATCCTGGAGGATGGCACAGCAACACGCTCCAGTATTCTTGCCTGGAGAACCCCATGGACAGAGGAGCCTGGTGTGCTGCAGTCCACGGGGTCCCAAAGAGGCAGACACGAGTGAAGTGCCTGAGCATGCACACGTGTCTAGCTTCCATTCATGTGTGAGGACGATGCTCTACATCATTTGTCTTTCTCATCCAGTTCACATTAGCTTTTTTACTCTTACCTGTCCAAAGAGAGTTTATTCATAGTTAAAAAAAAAAACCCAAACAAAAACTAAGAAAAATTCCTATAAATGTCCATTAAATGATCAGTGAGATTAATGAGGTTTGCTCATGACAGCTTTCACTGAGGAAATTGTAATATCAGCACATTTTACTTTTGATCATCATATATGATAATTTTCTGAAAGTAATTTGATAACAGTAGTATATATGGGGTAGTTTTTGAATATTATATATAAATATGTATATATAAGAACCTTAGAACAATATCCCCTTAAATGGAAATAATACAAGATTTTGTATGCTGTCTTCCTCAAGAATATCCACTTGCCTTCCAGGGTAAAATGATGTTTGTTCTTCCAGTATGAAACAAGTTTTTTTGACAGTACAAAACTATGGGAATATAATACAAACTTTAAATCTTCTTAAAAATATTTTATGTCATATTGGAGTATAGTTGATTTACAATGTCTTAGTTTCAGGTGTCAGCAAAGTACATATATACATATCCATACATATGTACATATATACATATCAATTTTTAAATCATTTTCTCATTTATACTATTACAGAATATTTAGCACAGTCCCCTATACAGACCTGTACATTAGGTCTTTGCTGGTTAAGTCAATCTCAAAATCCTAATTTGTCCCTCCCCTGACCTTTCCCCTTTGGTAAGCAAAACTTTGTTTTCTACATCTGTGAATTTCTATTTTTTAGACAAGTTTATTTGCATTAGTTTTTAGATTCTGCACATTAATGATATGATATTTAGCTTTCTCTGTCTGACCTATGTTACTTAGTATGATAATCTCCAGGTCCATTCATGTTGCTGCAAATGGCAGGTTTTTTCCATTTTTCTTTTTAATGGCTGAGTAATATTCCATTGTATGCATATACCACATCTTCTTTATCTTTTCCTCTGTTGATGGACATTTACATTGCTTCCAGGTCTTGACTGTTGCCAGTCATGCTGCAGTGAGCATTATTGGTGTTCAGTCACTCAGTTGTGTCCAACTTTTTGTAACCCCATGGACTACAGCACATCAGGCTACCCTGTCCTTCACTATCTCCCAGAGTTTGCTCAAACTCATGTCCATTGAGTCAGTGATGCCATCCAACCATCTCATCCTCTGTTCCCCCCTTCTCATCATGCCCTCAGTCTTTCCCAGCAGTGAACACTGGGGAGCATGTATCCTTTCAAACCGTGGTTTTTTCCAAATATAGATGCAGGAGTGTGATTGTTAAATCATATGGTACCTCTATTTTTAGTTCTTCAAGAACTTCCAGGGCTTCCCTGGTGTCCAATGGTTAAGAATCTGCCTGCCAATGCAGGTGACACACATTTGATCCCTGCTCTGGAAAGGTTTCATATATGGCAGAGCAGTTAAGCCTGTGCACCACAACTACTGAAGCCTGTGTGCCCAGAGCCCATACTCCAAAACAAAAGAAGATACCACAACAAAGAGTAGCCCTGCTCTCTGCAACTAGAGAAAGCCCTCATATAGAACAAAGATCCAGCACAGCCAAAAACAAATCTTAAAAAAAAAAATCTCCATATGCTTCTCCACAGTGGCTGTACCAACTTACATTCCCATCAACAGTCAGAGGATTTCCTTTTCTCCACATCCTCTCTAGCATTTGTTATTTGTAGACTTTGGGATGATGGACATTCTGACTGGGGTGAGGTGACATTGATTTGCATTTCTCTAATAATTAGCCATGTTGAGCATCTTTTCATGTGCCTATTGGCCATCTGTAATACCTTCTTTGGAGATGTCTATTTAGATCTTCTGCCTGTTTTTAAAGGTTTTTTTGTTTTGTTTTATATTGAGCTGCATGAGCGGTTTGCATATTTTGGAGATGAATCCCTTGCCAGTCGCCTAATTTGCAAATATTTTCTCCCATTCTTTGGATTGTCTTTTCATTTTGCAAAAACACACACATCTGTGGTAATCAGTCTACGATAAAGAAAGCAAGACTTTACACTGGAGAAAAAGACAGTCTCTTCAATAAATGATGCTAAGACAACTGGACACCTGCATGTAAGAGAATGAAGCCAGAACATTTTTTAACACTGTACACAAAAACTCAAAATGGATTAAAGGGTCTAAGTATGAGGCATGATTCTATAAATGATAAAACAATTAGGGAAAAAACATAAAGCAATTGAGGAAAACATAAGAACACTCTTTGTAAATTGCAGCAGTATCTTTTTTGATCCATCTTCTAGAATAATGGAAATACAAAACAGAAATTAACAAATGGGACCTAATTAAGCTTAAAAGGATTTGAACAGTAAAGTATAAATTTTTTTCTATTTAAAATCTTCCTTTACTCTGAGAATCCATTCCATCCAATTGTTTACATGCTAACCAGATCTTCCACTCACAGTACAATGACTGATTTTCTTCATTTACAAGTACATTGCAGTGATAGAATGTTTAGTGTAATATTTTTAATGAGGTAAAATTGGTATATAACATTATATAAGTTTCTGGTGTCAGCATTATAATTTGACATATGTATTATTACCAAGTGTCATCACCAAATTCTAGTTACCATGCATCATCATAACTTGATGCCCTGTTGTTGTTCAGTTGCTTGGTCATGTCCAACTCTTTGCAACCCCATGGACTGCAGCACACCAGGCTTCTATGTCCTTCACTATCTCCCAGAGTTTGCTCAAATTCATGTCCATTGAGTCAGTGATGCCATTCTGCTATCTTATCCTCTGTCATCCCCTTCTCCTCCTGCCCTCAACCTTTCCCAGCATCAGGGTCTTTTCCAGTGAGTCAGCTCTTTACATCAGGTCGCCAAAGTATTGGGGCTTCAGCATCAGTCCTTCCAATGAATATTCGGGAATTTTCTCTTTTAGGACTGACTTGATTGATCTCCTTTCTCTCAAAAGTCTTCTCCAGCACTACAGTTTGAAAACATCAATTCTTTGGTGCTTAGCCTTCTTTATGGTCCAAGTCTCATTTCCATACATTACTGGAAAAGCCATAGCTTTGACTATAGAGATCTTTGTTGTCAAAGTGATGTGTCTGCTTTTTAATACACTCTCTAAGTTTGTCATAGCTTTTCTTCCAAGGAGCAAACATCGTTTAATTTCACGGCTGCAGTCACACTTCATAGTGATTTTAGAGCCCAAGAAAGTAAATTCTGTCACTGTTTCAATTTTTTCCCCATCTATTTGCCAAGAAGTGATGGGACTGGTTGCCATGATCTTAGTTTTTTCCGTCTAGTCAAAGCTAGATTTTTCTAGTAGTCATGTATGGATGTGAGAGTTGGACTATAAAGAAAGCTGAGTGCTGTAGAATTGATACTTTTGAACTGTGGTGTTGGAGAAGAGTCTTGAGAGTCCCTTGGACTGCAAGGAGATCCAACCAGTTCATCCTAAAGGAAATCAGTCCTGAATATTCATTGGATGGACTGATGCTGAAGCTGAAGCTCCAATACTTTGGCTACCTGATGTGAACTGACTCCTTGGACAAAACCCTGATGCTGGGAAAGATTAATGGCAGGAGGAGAAGGAGACAACAGAAGATGGATGGTTGGATGGCATCACCAACTCGATGGACATGAGTTTGGGCAAGCCCTGGGAGCTGGTGATGGATGGCATGCTGCCGTCCGTAGGGTCACAAAGTCAGACACGACTGAGCAACTGAACTGAACTTTCACTCTCTACTCTTTCACTTTTATCAAGAGGCTCTAGAGCTCCTCTTCACTTTATGCCATTGGGATGGTGTCATCTACATATCTGTTCTTAATATTTCTCCTGGCTATCTTGATTCCAGCTTGAGCTTTATCCAGCCTGGCATTTCACATGATATACTCTGCATATAAGTTGAATAAGCGAGATGACAATATACAGTCTTGATGTACTGCTTTTCCAGTTTTGAACCAGTCCGTTGTTGACCCCCTACATCATTTATAAAGGGAATTTCAAGGCTAATGACATCTTTTGATAGTTTAATGTAGTCCATTATATATGAGACAACACAAATAATAGATACTATATAATTTTTACCAGATAATGGCCTACATTAAAAAAATATATATGACCATAGGAAAAAAAGAGCACAGGCTTGATTCTAGCTCATACTCTATCCCTTCCTAACAGTGTGGATGTGGGAAAAATAATACCTACCCTTCAGCAAGGAGTTATCCTCTCAGGTATCATAAATATATTTTTCCTAATCATTAAAAGTAGGTAAACAAACTTATCAGTGACTAGCATAGAGTAGTAACTTACTAAGTATTTATTATTATTAGTTTTAAATATTTATGTAGGTTCGAAGAGAAAGTCTCACATGACACATAAAGATATCAATTTCACCTGCCAAGTCAAACATGAACAAACGTGTTTTATCCAAGTGTGTTTAAAACAGGCAGTAATATTTCAAATGTTCTCTTCAGCTCTAAAAGTTGTCCTGTCTTTCTTGTGGAATTTTTTGGCCTTCAACAGTTCTAGTAATGTTATTATGGCCTGTCCTCATTTCACTTTCTCCCCAGGTCTAGCGGATACCCTCATACCTCTCTGTCAACCATAGATTTTTCTTTGCCTTTAGCATTTTACAAAATCTCCATCTTCACAATTCTCACAACAGCTCCTTTTGACAATCTAGTTCTTGTACCACAGCTTTTTGCTGTTTAGTCTCTAATCATGTATCCAACTCTTTGTGATCCCATGGACTGTTGCCCACCAGAGTCCTCTGTCCATGGGATTCTCCAGGCAAGAATACTGGAGTGGGTTGTCATTTCCTTCTCTAATACTACATCTTAGAATCAGGAAAACAGGATCAGGTATAAACTGACCACTGAAACAATTTTCATTATTGAAAACCCAAGGTCTGTTGGAAACTATGGGTGTTACTGAAGATACCCACAAAGATGGTACTCATACCAGTTGCAGAATGTTAAAAGACTTTTCTTTGGTGTTGCACTTTTTGTCATATGCATGGTCCACAGAGGCAGAAAAGTCCATATTTTATCTATAAACCTACAGATAAGTATTTTCAATTTTTTTCTATAGCTTAAAAGCAGAGAAGTTTTTATTTTAATGCCACTATTTTGTTTCAGATGATCAAAGCTACTGACAGGAAAGCTTATACTGTCATGCTTGTTACCCTGGTCCCAGCTTACCTACAGTTTTTCAAGTTTTCTTACTCAGAGACACCAGTTTCCTGGTCTTGTGGAAGTCTTGTATCTGCAGCATAATATATGCCCACCCTGATCTCTGATAGGCTTACCCACCATGATCTCTGATAGGCTTGATGTGGTCATGATTTCTCCACCCTGTCCTTGGGAGAATCTCCACAGGTGACTTTTATATGGCTCTTCAGATTTCTTATAAGCATTATTAACATTCATGTATGGTGATATTCCTCAGGTTTCTTCCACATGACTTTTGCTCAACACTCTTCATTTTCTCACTATGTTTGATCATACCAAAATTTTCACAGCCTCCCTCCATTTTCTTTTCACAATCATAGTCTTGGGCTACCAAATCCAACCTGGATAAGAGATCAGTCAATATGAAAGATAGCATCATTCATTCTAAAAAGTGAAAGTGAAGTCTCTCAGTCGTGTCGACTCTTTGCAAACCGTGGACTGTAGCCCACCAAGTTCCTCTGTCCATGGGATTCTCCAGGCAAGAGTACTGGAGTGGGTTGCCATTGCCTTCTCCATTCTAAAAAGCAAATCTAAAACTGTAGATAAAGCTCTGATTATATCAATAAATCTCTTCCCAATAAATAATTAATTCCCACTTGATCAATAAGGAAACTGAAGTGTAGAAATGAAACAAATCTACCTCACAAGCAGAAGTAACAGTACAACCCACTGCCAGACCTTAACTGATTTTAAAGGCTCTGCTCTCGCTAGCCAGCAGCTACTGTCAGCAACCACATGACATTCTTGCTTTCTTATAACTGATCCTGAGTCTGGGGCAGATGCTAATGGACCCTTTCTAGCACCCTTTCCAGCCAAATCTGAACTTAACTCTCAGTCTTTCTCAAAAGAAATTTGCACATAAGCACTAGCAATTGGCTTTAGTTAGCATTCAAACACAAAGCTATTTTCTATCACAAAGTTAGAATGCATTCTCTCCTTGTAATAATTTAGGCGTTTGTTTATTTATCTGCAGAATGGGAAATTTGAACAGGAAAATCTCTAAACATTCTGCCACCCTGAAATTTTTATGAAGACCACCAATCTATATGTCCCCAGAGATTACATAATTTAGAAATTCCTAGGTGTTTCCTATTGAAAATATATTGGGAACACAGTATGTTTACAGTAGAAAAGTAGTTTTACCCATGAACTTACATTCATTTTACACCCTTCAAATATTTTTCCTTAGGGTGGAAATTTCTCATGCTTGATCACAACCCAAAGATAATTTGGTCCTGGAAAATACACACACCATATCTTTATTCATCTAGAAGGTCTATCCTGTATGTGAAGAAAAAGGGGGAAAAAATGAAGAAGAACCACACACAGTTGAAATATTCCATGTGTCTGGTCTTCACTGAGGCATAGTCTCTTGAGAATAACCATTTGAAATATGTTTTACAAATTGAATTTTTAATGGAATATATGTAGTATGAGGTCGGAGAAATTCTTTGTTATTTCTTTGAAGTTTAATGTTTTTAAAATGAGCCAATACAGATTTAGGAATCTTTCAAAATTACATAACTGTGGTTTAGCCTTACTTTTTAACCTAGAGGTATAATCTTTTTTTTCCCCTCTTGAAAGACATCAGCAAAGCACTGCTTTGAGAAATCTCTCCCTTTCCCATCCCCTTGCCTTTTGGCCAAAATTATGCTCTCATCTGTCCAGAGCAGAGGAAGTCCCAACCACCACATGCAAGCCTTTGTGCTTTCAGCCTGCAGCCCAGGAAATTACTACCTGTGTGGGCAGATCCTCAGTGCACAACTGTGAGGCCCCACAAAATTGAGGACTCAGCAAAAAGAAAAAGGGGGAAGCAGAGGCTGAGGGGCAAAGTGGAGAGAGAGAGAGAAAAGAGGAAAGAAAGAAATTTCTGCAATTTCACCAAAATACCATCTCTTAGGGTTTCATAGCCAGAGCTGCACACAAAGCAGAGAGCCAGGAGTGTATGTTCCCTTACAGGTGAAAACAAAAAACACAGAGCACCCTTAATGACATTTAAGAATATTTTTACAAAAGTAAAAAATAATCTATTTACTAAATGAAAGCTCTGTGCCAGAGTTTACCTATTTACTCATCACCTCAAGTCTATTTATTTTTTTGTTTTATTTGCTGTGGCTCAGACGGTAAAGCATCTGCCTGCAATGAGGGAGACCCAGGTTTGATCCCTGGGTCAGTAAGATTCCCTGGAGAAGGAAATGGCAACCCACTCCAGTTCTCTTGCCTGGAGAATTCCATGGACTGAGGAGGCTGGTGGGCTACAGTCCATGGAGTCGCAAAGAGTCGGACACGACTGAGCAACTTCACTTTCACTTTCACTCAAGTCTATTTAGTACAGCTTACATCTCTGTTTTGTACATGAAGAAATTGAGGCACAGAGAAGATAAATAAATTATCCAAAGTTCTAGGGCTTAAGTAGTGGTGCTGGGAGTTGACGCATGGTTCTCTGACTTCCACAAACTAGCCCCTGGCCTGTGCTGTCCCATCACTAGAAGAGATTTATGCATGAGAGCAAATGTATTTTTTTTAGAACCTTCATAGTACCATAGATAATAAAGCATTATAGCTATTTTTTTAGTTTTTAATAAGAGAACATGGCAGGGATCTGCTGTTTGGGGGGCCCATCACTTCCACAAAGTTTTCAACTCTTAGCACATACTATTTTAGAAATTCCCTGTCATTCTCTCCTCAGCAACATCCCAAGACTCCCTCCTCTATAAGCCAATGAGGTGCCACGTGACTCAGCCTCTTTCATTCTCTCACTCTTCAACAACTAATCAAATGATTTACTATAGTACATGGCAGGGCAATGATACTAAATCTGGAAATTCTCTTCTTTAAAGACTCTGCAGTGCCCAACATCCCATAGTCTATTGGATGGGTATATTCAGGGGAAGGAGTGTGACAGACATATGGAGAATAATCACTTCATGTCATTGTTAGTGTTATCCCTAGAAAACATCCCTTCCAATTTAGTATTCTGCTGGATATAATAAAATTCTTTGAGGAATGTAAAAGCAGTATTGTGTGGTAGTTCAAGTTGGCATTAATATATACTTAAGCAGGATGTGCAAATATGGTGTTTTCCCACTTTGCATATGCTGCACTTACTATTTATCTCTGGTTTAAATATCTAAACAGTCAGCATTAAACAGCCTCAGAGGTATCTAAAAAAAAAAAAAAAAACAAATTTGTCTCAATCATTCTTGAGTTTTTCCTCCTCCCTTCCCCACACTGGAAGTGTTCGTGCAAATGGTGGTAGCGTACCTCCAAGACAGTAATAGACAGAATACCTATATTAAGAGTTTGGATGAGATAGTTCAAGAGTACATCCTGTTATTAGCATTTATGATTCTTGGATATTGTATTTCTATATTAGGAATATAGAAAAGCATATAAATCTTAATTATGAGTCCCAAATTATTTAGAATATAATTTAAACCTAAACCAATTTCCATGTGAGTGGTGGTAAATTGAATTAGGTTTTAACAAATACTCTGGCTAGATTCCCTGCAGCTAATCTATATGGTTATGCCATGTGGTTGGGAACAGGAAACACCTGTCTCTCTGCTTGCTAGCACTCACTTAACATGATCCCTGGCAAAACAGTTTTTTCAGCTCCAGTTCAATTCACCAGAGGTCATTTCAGTATGGACTATTTCAACTTGCATTACAAACCATCAGTGTTTAACAATTTTCAAGCACTTTCTGGATATGAATCATTATATAGTCACCAGAGCTTTTTAAACTATTGTCCTGAGGTCCTCTGAAAGAGATCATTTGCAAATTCCAAATTCATTGGGATTTCAATACATAAAATACCTTATTTTTACATTTTTATTGTCAGAGAGAGACTGTATCTCACCTTGCAAAATGGAATGTGTATTTCTAGTTCTTTGTTTTTAAAAAGCATAATAAATAAAATCTATTGTAAGAGTTTCAAATGTCAGTGCAATATATTTGCCTTAGGGCTTTTAGTTTCCTTTTTTGCCTTTTACAGTGCTTGAGAACAGAATCCTCATATTTAATATCCCACTCAAGTTCTGGCTTTGAGTTTTGCAATGCAAAGTTTGACAGTTACCACCAATACAGATGCTTCAGATATGCTAGCAATTTCGGCTTTGGGAATGAATATCTAGATTTTTTCCCCCACATTTCCATGGTTTCATAATTGGCAGTCGGCCTGGGCTGACCAAGAAAGCAACAAGTTTGGGCATTCTCTCTGGTTATGAGTATACTCATTTTCAAAAGAAGGAGATTAGAATAAATAGATTAGACTTGCTTTTTTCTCCAGCTTGGAAAGTTTAAGAGGCAAATACTGACTTATAAACAGCAAATTGCTGAATATATGTTATAAAAAACAGCCCACAAATATTGTGCTGTTTAGTCAGTCATTCTGTAGAACTATGTGGTTGCTTAAGAGATCTGTTTTCTTTGATGTAACTACTTTTTTTTTTCTCCTGTGCACCAGACAAAAGTATTTGATATCCCAAATAAATACTATATAGGCTGGCTCTGAGTTATTTATGGTGCTACCTATCTTAACCTCTAAATTATAATCTGCTCTATATCATATTTTACAATCTGTTCTGTTAAAAGTCAACATGACAAACATCAACATAAGAGCAAGTATCTTCAATGGAAACAAAAATAAATTATACATATAGATTAAAACTTGGAGGCCTACCTGTGAATGGTTTATGGTCCATTTACTTGCCTTTATATACAGGCAACTAAAGCTGAAACTCCAGTACTTTGGCCACCTCATGCGAAGAGTTGACTCATTGGAAATGACTCATTGGAAAAGACTCTGATGCTGGGAGGGATTGGAGGCAGGAGAAGAGGACAACAGAGGATGAGATGGCTGGATGGCATCACGGACTCAATGGACGTGAGTCTGAGTGAACCCCGGGAGTTGGTGATGGACAGGGAGGCCTGGTGTGCTGCGATTCATGGGGTCGCAAAGAGTCGGACACAACTGAGCGACTGAACTGAACTGAAACCTAGATTAAGTAATCAGGCAATAAGGCAAAACCAAGATCAAGGGTCGATATTGTTTAGTTGCTTAAGTTGTATCTGACTCTTTGTGACCCCTTGGACTGTAGCCTGCCAGGTTCCTCTGTCCATGGGATTTCCCAGCCAAGATTACTGGAGTGGATTGCCATTTTCTTCTCCAGTGGTTGATGAGGTAGGTAGAATTAGAAATGCTGGCAGAGGGCCACCCCTTTGTAACATCACCCAGCTGCATGCCATCTTCACTGCCCAGTAGTAAAGAAGTTTCTGAGCCATCAACTGTTCCAGTAATGAGGTTCAGTTCAGTTCAGTCGCGCAGCCATGTCCGACTCTGCGACCCCATGAATCGCAGTACGCCAGGCCTCCCTGTCCATCACCAACTCCCGGGGTTCACTCAGACTCACGTCCATTGAGTCCATGATGCCATCCAGCCATCTCATCCTCGGTCGTCCCTTTCTCCTCCTGCCCCCAATCCCTCCCAGCATCAGGGTCTTTTCCAATGAGTCAACTCTTCGTATAAGGTGGCCAAAGTACTGGAGCTTCAGTTTTAGCATCATTCCTTCCAAAGAAATCCCAGGGTTGATCTCCTTCAGAATGGACTGGTTGGATCTCCTTGCAGTCCAAGGGACTCTCAAGAGTCTTCTCCAACACCACAGTTCATCCAAAGTACTGGAGCTTCAGCTTTAGCATCATTCCTTCCAAAGAAATCCCAGGGTTGATCTCCTTCAGAATGGACTGGTTGGATCTCCTTGCAGTCCAAGGGACTCTCAAGAGTCTTCTCCAACACCACAGTTCAAAAGCATCAATTCTTCGGCGCTCAGCCTTCTTCACAGTCCAACTCTCACATCCATACATGACCACAGGAAAAACCATAGCCTTGACTAGACGGACCTTAGTCAGCAAAGTAATGTCTCTGCTTTTGAATATACTATCTAGGTTGGTCATAACTTTTCTTCCAAGGAGTAAGCGCCTTTTAATTTCATGGCTGCAGTCACCATCTGCAGTCCATGAAAAAAAAGTGGAGTTGGAGGTTACCAGCAACAATGTATCAGAAACAGCTGCCAGTCATGAGTTCTCTGGGTATAAGTCTTGCCTAAATAGGCAGCCATATGTTAACTTGTTTCAGGAATTGGTTTCTATCAATGGAGATGTTTCTCTAGACCAAGGGAATCTCCGACAACTCTAAATTTATTATGTAACTTTAAGAAATACATTACACTTTGGGAGCCATATTACCAAAGGAACTAGAATTCAGGTCAACAGGTAGCTCAGGAGAAGAAGAGTAGCCTTTTTCCTTAAATCAAGAATCTACCAATTCCTATATAAAAATATATCAAGATTGAAATAAATTCTTAAATTACCCCTAGTTTAGCAAAACTCATAAAAATCTGTTTCCTGAAATACCCTTTAAACTATAAGTGAAGTTTCCTTGTCAGGACAACTCAGCACATTGTAGCCAATCAGTATAATGACCTAAGTAAACTGGCCAAACCAATGAGAATTAAGTTCTATGAACTTCCTTTTTTTATACTCCATAAGCCTTACTGTAACCTTCCTGAAACAAATTTCTTTCCAGTTTTGATTTTGAAACCTCCTTGTTCAAGAACAATTTGTCTTTCACCCAATAAAATAGCCATATCCTGAATTTCTTTTGATACCTTTTACACATAAAAATCATTTTCCAAGTAAGTATCTTAAACTTTTTATTATGAAATATAGTGCATGCCCAGGAAAGTGCAAAGCATAAATGAATTATCACAAAACAACCCATAAGCAACCACCACAACTACAGTAACCAAAGAAACTTATAAACTGCTACAAATGCTGTCAAAGTAACTGTTTTTCTGAACTTTTCTTAAATTCTTTTTTATTTTTTATATTTCTTCATAGGCATGCATCTCTAAATAATAAAATACCATAGTATCTGTATTTTGAATTTTTTATTAATGCAATTATACAATGTGTAATCTTTTGAATCTGGCTTCTTTCACTCAGCATTTTGTTTGCAAGATTCACCCATGTTGTTGAATGTAGCTCTAGTCCATTCTTTTTTATTAATTCAAGTATAGCTGATTTATAATACTATATTGATTTTGGGTATAGAAATAGTAATTCAATATTTTATGGATCATACTTCATCTAAAATTATTATAAATTATTGACTGTATTCTCTGTGCTGTATAATATATCCCTGTGTCTTATTTTATACATAATAGTTTATACATCTTAATCTCTTACCCCCATTTTTCCCCTCCCCCTTCCCTTCCCACACTGGTAACCATTACTTTGTTCTCTGTATCTGTGAGTCTGTTTTGTTATTCTCATTGGCTTTTTTTTCTTTTTTATTCCACATATGAGTGATAACATACAATTCTCAAACTTCACTAAGTATAATACCCTCTATGTTCATCAATGTTGTAGCAAATGTCAGAATTTCATTCTTTTTTATGGCTAAGTAATGTTGCATTACTTTATATATATGATTTCAAATCAGCTATCACTGTATAAAAATATAACTGCCATGTGATTCAGAAATTTAACTCCTGGATATGTACATATAAATGAAACAAAAACATTAATTTGAAAAGATATATACACTGTAAAAATCTTAATTTGAAGACAAGAAGGGAAAAAGGGAAGAGAAGCCAGGAAGGCCACACATTTTATGGAAATTTGGATGAGATAAAAATAAAATTTTGACTCTGATTTGTCTTCAATGATAGCCTGAACAACTTGAGCCATCTCCCTGAGCAGAAAGTTAGTGAGATTTTCCTGTTGTTGAACATACTCCAGCCACAGGATGATTATAAAGACACAGAAATAGTTAGCTTATAATTATTATCCCTCTCAAAAGATTTTAGAAGGGTATTTTTTAGGTCCTAATAATAATTGTCCTAAGTTTTGTTTTGTTTTGTTTTAAAGATCCAACTAAAATTTCCCCTTCCCCCCAATCCTAACCTCTTCTATTCTCTTCTACCACCTCACCATGAGTTCACGAAAAATGTAAGCTCTTGTGAGTAAAATTTCATGTTGATTTTGAATTGACTGACTGAATGTTTCTTAAGTTTTAGAAATCTGTTCAAAATAATCTGATTTCTCTTGTGAGGAAAAAATAAGGCAGAACATTTTCTCAGTGGTGATTTTTCTAAGCAAGTCTGGCACGTTAAAATCCTTGGTATATATTTTTGAAATAACTGGGAAACATGCTTCATGTTGTAATTTGAAATCCAGAAAAAATGTCTATCAAGGCAAGAGTTCTGGGGGCCTTTGTTTAAAGTAGTGGAATATTTTAATATAATTTTTGTGAACTCTAGTAAGGTCTTAAGAAAGGAAAAGCCATCAAAGACAGCATAGAGACATAAAGGCAATTTTCTTTTTTTTCTTCTGTTTTTCATGGACACGTTTCTAAAATGAGTCATTCCAAGAAGAATCCTACAGAACTTTAAAGGGACAGTTCTCTGTCACTTACTAAATAAAGTTCATATGGGCAAAGGCATGAAATTAAAATTGGGTTGTGATGGGTAAAGATGGGAAAACTTTATCATCTCTGTATCAACTCTGCTATGTAATATTTACCCCAGAATAGTAACATTTTCACCTCCTTTCCCCACAACATAATATGAAATTTCATGACTGCACCATGGGACAAAGGATATATTAGATCTGCCTCATCTTTTTTTTTTTTTTTT
>SJXQ01009898.1:0-16746 GCA_006408695.1 Aepyceros melampus
CATTATGGCACATGGGAGCTTCATTATTCAGTGCAGCATATAGGATCTTAGGTACAGCATGCGGACTCTTAGTTGCAGCATCTGGGATCTAGTTCCCTGACCAGGGATTGAACCCAGGTCCCCTACATTGAGAGTGTGGTGTTTTAACCACGGACCACCAGGGAGTCCCTATTTACTATATTATTGTTCCTCTTTTGGGGCCTTAAATTATGTGAAACTCTTTCCTGTGATTTTACCACATATGCCTAAATACAAGGTACAGTTTTTTCCTTCAGAAATTAGCCTTCAAAAAAAGAGGGGGGTGGATTCTCTTTGTATTGGATTTTTTAAAATAAAGTCTTTCTTGTTATTGGGCTCCCAGTGAAATTATAGTCAGTTCATGAAAAAGGATTAATGAATCTGCTAATTCATTGGATACCAGTTTTTTTAGAGATCAGTTAACAAAATTGGTTCAACAAAAAGAGTAACTGAGGAAATTCTCTGGCAGTCCAGTGATTAGGACTCCGTGCTTCCAATCAGGAGGCCTGGTTTTGATCCCTGGTTGGGAAACCAAGATCTTGCACGCCACATGGCCACAAAGAAGAAAAGAGTAACCAAAAATTTAAGAAAGTTTTAGCTATTGTTCTTGAGAATATAACCTAAGTTGAAGTGTTGAATGTTGCAATTGTATGTGTTTAATCATATTTTTAAAAACTATTTTTTTAAATTAAAAGCATTTTTTTTAGCCGTGCTGTACAGCGCATGGGATCTTAGTTCCCCAGCCAGGGATCACAGCACTTCCTGCAGTGGGAGCGTGGAATCTTAACCACTAGACCAGCAGGGACGTCCCGGAAGCTTTCAAAACATCACCCACATCACTTATAAAGTAACACACACACAGCAAGTGACCACATTATGGAAATCATAAATAGCAATAGTATGAATGGAAAACAACCAGTGTTACACAATTGGATTTGTGTGGCTGGGGTTGAAATTTACAAGGACAGCATGGATTCAGACAAGTGCTGTTGTATCTCAGAAATCTTAGAAAGGAGTGTAGATTTTGTTTTCTTGAAAATGCACCCGGATAGTAGCTTTATTATTTTTTGAAGTACCTTTATTTATGAAAAAGACTGTGTAAGAATGCCTGTGAAGACTCTGAATAACATGATTTTACGAAATGTAAAGGTAAAAATAAGCATGAATACCAAATCAATGCATTAGATATGCTGCTCATTCTTAAAACTTGTAGTTGGTTTACATTGTTTTGTTGGTTTCTGGTGAATAGTAAAGTGACTCGTATATATCTTTTTCTTTTACTTTCTTTTCCATTATGGTTTATTACAAAATATTGAATATAGTTCCCTGTGTTACATGGTAGAACCTTGTTTGTCTATTTTATATATAGTTGCTTGTAACTGCTAATCCCAAACTCCTAATTTATCCCCTCCTTCCACTCTGATAACTGGAAGTTTGTTTCCTATGTTGTTCCTATGTTTCCTATGTTTCCACTTATTTAAAATAAGTGGATTATTTTAAATATGGGTATATGTGTAAATAAGTTTCTAACAGTTTATGTATTCATGGGGCCACAGAGCTTTCCTTTCTCCAGTTCTCTCTTCCATCTATCTGTTGTCATTTGGGGAGATTTGGGACTGCCTACTGTTTGGAGCAGCCTTATTTTAGCCAGAGATATGGCACATTTCAACTGAGTTCTTTCAGAGCAAGCATGTCTGGTTTTCCGTTTCCCCTTTTTCGTCTGGCTAACTTGTACTTACATCTTAAATCTCAGCGCAGATGTTGTCTTGTCGCCTCTGTCAAGTTCTTTGGTGCTGCCTGTTTGGGTTACTTGCTTACCTCTGTCACAGCATTGACCTCTCGGCTTGGTGTCGTCTTCCCTACTAAATTGTTTGAGCTTGAGGCCCAAGGTTGTGCTTTTGTCTCGAGATACAAGAACTTGAACACACCTCCTAGGAAGGACATAATCTTTGCTCAAGAAGTAACAGCAGAATGAGTACATGGTGTTTGACTGTTTTTGTTCTTCTCCCTCCTCCTGACGTACAGTGTCTGCCATAGTGTGAAGCACAGATGAGATGCTGTTCAGTAAATAACTTGTTGATTTGCGTGTGTGTTAGTCTCTCAGTCATGTCCAGCTCTTTGCAGTCCCATGGACTGTAGCACGCCAGGCTTCTCTGTCCGTAGAATTCTTAGTAAGAAAACTGGAAAGGGTTGCCATTTCCTTCTCCAGGGGATCTTCATGACCCAGGGATCAAACCCAGGTCTCCCACATTGTACACAGATTCTTTACTGATCTTGTTAGGAGCATATTCAGTTGCTAGACATGCGTCAGAGAAGGAATTGATCAAGCTGTGGGAAGTGTGTGTTGAAAGAGAATTCAGGTAGATGAGCTTAGTCTCTGAGGTGGTAATGAGGCTGTCCCCTTTTCCCAAATGGTTCCTTTTAAACATCCAGATGAGGGAGAAAGCTCCCTGGCTCTGAAGCTAAAATTCTCCATCTGGGAGATGAAGGTAAAAGCTCCTACATAGCTCAGAGGACAGCACTGCAATCACATGTGAGTAATACGTGAAGAGATGGACAAAAGCCAAATTTAATCACTGAGATGATTATGATGATAATCCCGTTTTTCTCATCCAGCTCACAATCTAGGAAGGCCCTAATCCAAACAGGGTATTTTTCCTTTCCCTGAGGGATCTAAACATTTCCCTGTCTCATTATAGCTGTGTGGAAAATCTGAAGTACAGCTGTTCATTGAACTGTTTCCAATACAGTATACAAAGATAGTGTGATTGGCAGACAGGAGATGCCATCAGAGATACTGACTGTGATATTGTGGATATACAGTATCAGTTGACTAACTGGAATTGCTTTTTAGGGTAAAGAACCCAGATACTCATATTTCATTTTGCTTATTCAAATTCTGTCCCTTTTCATATCAACAAATCTATTTCCTGTTCCCAGCAATATTTTGCTTTGATGTGTATGTGAAGCACTACAGTGGAAGAACTGGGGTATGTCAGAGTGGGTGTCATTTAGCTATTGAAATAAACAGTTAGGAATGTTGTGGAGGGGCCCTGGCAGGGAACTGGTACTGGTGAGAGGCTGTTTACCCTGGCCTCTCAGGATGGTGGCCTGGGCAACATGATCCATTGTTGGGTCCTTGGCTTGTTTGATGATACACTATACATTATTTGCTAAGTACGTTTGCTGTCAGAAAAGTAATATGTCTCATGATTCTAGGTGGGTCTTATCCCCAAATACATATTATTTGTTTGTTTTTATTGTTTATTACCGGGCTTCCTTGATGGCTCAGACGGTAAAGAATCTGCCTGCAGTGCAGGAGACCCAGGTTCGATTCCTGGGACAGAAAGATCCCCTGGAGAAGGATATGGCAACCCACTCTGGTGTTCTTACCCAGAGAAAGCCCATGGACAGAGGAGCCTGGCTGGCTACAGTCCATGGCATCTCAAAGAGTCAGATGTGACTGAGTGACTCATATACACATTGTTTATTAACCAAGTGATTATTAATTAAAGCACTTTAAGTGTCCATTATAGATGAGCACAACACTAGGTGCAGTGGGTGATAATGCGGAACAGCCCTGATCACTGAGGCTCAGATCCGGAGATTATTTCTTCCGCAGTATCCAGGCTTCTGCTGGGACATATTCTGTGTTAGGGGGCTTTCCTTCATAGCGGCTGCTATGGTTTTAAATCGTTCTGATAGTTCAGATATAGTATCTGCACCTCAGGAAACCTGCTCTCAAGGAGATATTAGATAACGTGCTGTGCTATGCTTAGTCACTCAGTCGTGTCTGACTCTTCGAGACCGCGTGGACTGTAGCCCACCAGGCTCCTCTGTCCATGGGGATTCTCAAGACAAGGATATTGGAATGGGTTACCATGTCCTCCTCCAGGGGATCCGCCCAACCCAGGGATTGAACCCAGGTCTCCCGCATTGCAGGTGTTTCTTTATCAGCTAAGCTACCAGGGAAGCATATATTAGATAATAAAAACATATTAAATAATAGCCAGTGATACAAGATAACATTTAACTGATTATATAGATATCAGTGCTACGGGAGTTAGGCAGCAATAACTGAAGGAAGACCCCCATTTATTCAAGGAAGAGAGAGGGAACACTTATTTGTTGAATTTAGCCTTGTGTTTGGGCTAGGTACATCATTGTATAATCCTAAAAAGGTAATAGGTGTGATTCCCACTTTACAGATGTCATAAACTGAGGTCCAATTTACAGTTGGTGAAATTGAGATTCAGACCTAGGCCTGTGTGGAATCAAAAGCATGTACTTTTCTCCTCTCTCAAGACTGCCATCTCTCTAAAGTAGGTCCTGTGCTAGATTTTGGAGGTTTCTTAAAATAACTTTTTTCCTAAATATAAAAATATACATAATGTAGAAAATTTGGGAAATATAAAAATCATCTATAATGCTGTCACTTAGAACTATGATGACTAACTTGGTGTATATACATATACATGCATGTATCTATCACATACATTATGCATATATATGACTGCTACTTAACTATATATTTTTAATGTAAAATCACTATTATTATTTATTATTTTGTTTGTATTTTTCTTGTTTGTATTTTAGTCTTAAAATTTTTTTTCTTTAGTTTATTGGTCGCACCATGTGGCATGCAGGATCTTGATTCCCTGACCAGGGATCAAACCCATGCGCCCTGCATTGAGAGCTCAGTGTCTTAACCACTAGACCAACAAGGAAGCCCCCTTCTTTTTCTTTTTATAAAATATGGTGGTTATTTTCCTGTCACTAACATTTTCTAAAGCATATCTTTTTTCCCCATAAGTAGGATTTTTCTTATTGGTAAAAAAATCGGCAAACTTTATATGCTAAAAATATCTGAGTCTTTTTACTCTGGAGGAAGACTTAGCAAAGGCAAACAGTTTATTTGACAACACATTTTTTATTTTACTTTACTTCATCTCATTAATTTACTTTTTCCTCGTCAATTACTACTTTTTTTTTTAAACTAAAGCATACCCTTTTAAATGCTATAAAGAATTCTGCCTTGTGTATGTGTTGTAATTTGTGACTGATCGATTCCTCATTAGAGTTTGAGCTCTTATAACATTTTGCTGTAAAATATTTATCATATTTTGATAAGCATTTGAAAAAAGTTTCAGCCTTATTGAGGTATGATTGGCAAAACTGTGACATATTTACAGTGTACATCATGGTGATTTGATATTCAGACAAATGTGCTTTACATTTTTTTTAAATTTTAACAAACTGAAGGTTTGTGGCAGCCATGCATTGAGCAAGACTGCTGGTAGCATTTTTCCAATAACATTTGCTTACCTCGTGTCTCTGTTCCACATTTTGTTGATTCTAATATTTCAAACCCTTCATAAGCAAAAAGATTACAATTTGCTGAAAGCTCGGATCATAGCATTTTTTAGCAGTAAAGTATTTTTTTAATTAAGGTGTGTACATTTTTTTTTAAGACATATGCTATTGCGCATGTAATATAATATAAACATAACTTTTATGTGTACTGGGAACCAAAAATGCATGTGACTCACTTTATTGTGATTGACATCTCCTCTGTTTCTGTGGCCTGGAACCAAACCTGCAGTGTGTGTGCTTATGTGCCTGTATGTGTACATTGAGAAAAGTTTTCCACCATCTAGTTAGCTAACATCCATCACCTCACGTGTGTGTCTGTGTGTGTGTGTGAACATTTAAGTTCTACTCACTTTTCAAATTTCAGTTATACAGTATAGTATTTTCCACTGTAGACACCTGTGTTTCACATTAGATCCTCAGGCCTTATTCACTTACCCTTTTTCTATCCTCTTCCTATTTCTCCCACCCCACAGACAACCACTGTGCTATACTTTCTGTTTCTATGGCTTTGATATATTTTTTTTTAGATTCCACATTTAAAGTGACATCATGCAATATTTGTCTTTGGCTTATTTTGCTTAACATGATGCCTTCAAGTTTTCCCATGTTGTCACAAATGGCAGGGTGTCCTTTTTCATAGCTGAATAATATTTTATTGTATGAAAGTTATGACCAACCTAGATAGCATATTCAAAAGCAGAGACATTACTTTGCCGAATAAGGTCCGTCTAGTCAAGGCTATGGTTTTTCCAGTGGTCACGTATGGGTGTGAGAGTTGGACTGTGAAGAAGGCTGAGCGCCGAAGAATTGATGCTTTTGAACTGTGGTGTTGGAGAAGACTCTTGAGAGTCCCTTGGACTGCAAGGAGATCCAACCAGTCCATTCTGAGGGAGATCAACCCTGGGATTACTTTGGAGGGAATGATGCTAAAGCTGAAGCTCCAGTACTTTGGCCACCTCATGAGAAGAGTTGACTCATTGTAAAAGATCCTGATGCTGGGAGGGACTGGGGGCAGGAGGAGAAGGGGACGACAGAGGATGAGATGGCTGGATGGCATCTCAGATTCGATGGACGTGAGTCTGAGTGAACTCTGGGAGGTGGTGATGGACAGGGAGGCCTGGCGTGCTATGATTCATGGGGTCGCAAAGAGTCGGACACGACTGAGCAACTGAACTGAACACATCTTTATCCATCTGTCTGTTGAGGAACACTTAGGTTGTTCCTCTGTCTTGGCTATTGTGAATAGTGCTGCAATGAACATGCGAGTGCTGATTCCTCTTCAATGTCCTGTTTTCATTTCCCTTGGATGTATCCTCGACTTCCCTGTTAGCTCAGCTTTTAAAGAATCTGCCTGCAATGCAGGAGACTCCGGTTTGATTCTTGGTTTGGGAAGATCCCCTGGCAAAGGGAAAGGCTACCCACTCCAGTATTCTGGCCTGGAGAATTCCATGGACTGTATAGTCCATGGGTCGCAAAGAGTCAGACACGGCTGAGTGCCTTTGACTTTCAATGCATGTACCCAGAACAAGATTGCTGGATCATAGGGTAGTTCTGTTTTGAACCACTATACTGTTTTCCAGAGTGATTGCACCAATTTATATTCCCACCATGAGTGCACAGGGTTCCCTTTGCAGCACATTTTCACCCACAGTTGTTACCTTGTTTGAACACTTGTTTCCTTGTTTCTGATGACCGCCATTCTAGTAGGTGTGGGGTGGTGGCTCATTATGGTGTTATTTTGCATTTCCCTAGTGAGCAGTGGTGTTGACTACCTTTTCATGCACCTTTTGTATGTTCTCTTTAGAGAAATGTGCAGTCGGATCTTCTGTCCAGTTTTAAATTGGGTGGTTTGGTTTTCTTTGCTATGGAATTCAGTGGGTTCATGTTTTAGAGATTAATCTTTTATCAGGCATAGGATTTATAAATGCTTTCTTCCATCCTATAGGTTGCCTCTTCGTTTTGTTGATAGTCCCCTTTGCTGTGCAGGAGTCTTTTAGTTTGATGTAGTCCCAGTTGTTTGTTTTTCTTTTGTTATCTTTCATTTGGTCTTGATAAACATTTGTGTATAAATTTTTTTGCACATTTCTCTGATAACTTTCTATTATCAAATATATGTCTGTTTTAAGACTTATTTAAAAACTGCCCTCCAGAGGCAACTATGCCCTTTATACTCCCACTGGTGGCAATATCATGAGAATACCCAATTTTAGATATTCTCTCCAATACTGACCAGTATCATTAAAAAAAAATAAAAACTCTCCTAATTTGACAAGTGAAAAAAATGACCTCTCATAGCTTTAATTTGCATTTCTTTGACTACCAGACAGAATGAGTGTATGTTGGGAGTTTTCATCTGAAATGATGTCAGCCTTGGATCTCCTTCTAAGAGTCATCATGTATGAAGAGAAGATTAAGAGGCTCCATCTTATTTATCCTAAATCACTTCATGTCCTATCTTTTGATAGATCTCTGACATCTACATTAGTGGAGAATCAGGGGACATGTCAGCTAAGGAGAAACTGCTCCTGTGGACCCAGAAGGTGACAGCTGGTTACACAGGAATCAAATGCACCAACTTTTCCTCCTGCTGGAGTGATGGGAAGATGTTCAATGCACTTATTCACCGATACAGGTAAATACAGTGGAGCCTCGAGGGCCTGGAGAAGCTGCTTCTCCTCTCTTTCTTGTAATTAGCTATAATGCCACATTTCCTCTCAGCTGACAATCCAGGCTCTGATTCATTTTTTTTTTATTTAAAAAAGGAATACGTACTGAACTCCTGCTCTTCTAAGCACTGGGCTCGTATAGCAGTGAAGAAAGCAGCTAAATTCTTCCCCTCATAGAGCTTACTTTTCAATGGGGAAAATAGGCAATAAACGCATAAGTGTATGCTGTCATACAGGGGTGAGCGCAGTGGAGGGAAGAGAGTGATGGGGTTGTGGTGTTTTGGGCAGAGTGGTCAGCGGTGGCCTCTCTGATGAGGATGTTGGAGCAGAGTCATGGATGAAGAGTGGGCCATGCTGGCCTCCAGGGTCAGTGTGATTCACTTGGAGGAAATAACAATTACAAAGGGCATGAAGTGGGGACTTGCTTGGAGTGGGTGAGGAAAATAGGAATTTTGAATGACAAAAATCAATATTATTGTATTCCTAGTGGTCATAACCATGCGTTGGGAAAATGATACCTTTCCCTTGAAATCCAGCAAACCTACTATCCTGTAAGTTTAGAATTAGGGAGCCCTGGGTTCCTGGAATGTGATTAACAAGGTGACTAGTGCTCCTCTAAACCTCTTGCTTTCTCTCTAACTCATCCAGTATTTTTCAGCTTTGAGTACTTTAGAGAGGGTTTTGTATGAATTCCCATGTGCTTGTAGCTAGGGGCATTTCATATGTCTTGGTGGACTTTTGCAGACCTGATCTGGTAGATATGGAGAGGGTACAGATCCAGAGCAACCGAGAGAATCTGGAACAGGCGTTCGAAGTAGCGGAAAGACTAGGGGTCACCCGGTTACTGGATGCAGAAGGTGAGAGCTGACTGGAGTTGGCGATGTTTGACATAATTATTTCTTCCCCAGTGGGTTCTGTTGTTCTAACAGATTTCTTGCCCTTTGTCTCTCAGATGTGGATGTACCATCTCCAGATGAGAAGTCTGTAATCACTTATGTGTCTTCAATTTATGATGCCTTCCCTAAAGTCCCTGAGGGTGGAGAAGGGATCAGTGCTACGGTAAAAGAACATTTTCCTAGAATACCTTCTGGCTCTGGTTGCTTTGGGTGGAGTGTATTGATTAGACTGTGTTTCTTCAGCACTCAGTGTGTACAGAGCACTTTTGTACAGAGCAGACTGAATCCACATCATCTTTGTACGTGGCTGTTGTCCTTGGTCCACGGGAATGAATGTAGATAGTGCTAATTTTGTAGTGTCCAGCATAGGCTATTCTAGGTGTCAGAAAATTAAATCTCATCTTGAGAGTCCTTGAGGAGCTTTGAAACTGGGACTCTGAGTGTTAAACTGAGTGGCTGTGTCTGTGTCAGTAATTAAAGGAAAGGGCTTTATGTGGTTTAGGGTGGCTTGAGCTACTTTCTCCTGAGCTTGGCTTGCACACTGCTAATCAGGGTGTGTGTGGTGTCTACCTTTTGGCAATAGGAAGTGGACGCCAGGTGGCAAGAATACCAAAGCCGAGTGGACTCCCTCATTCCCTGATCAAACAGCACATAATACTGATGTCAGATAAATCCTTTCCCCAGAACCCTGTTGAACTAAAGGTAAAGTTATAGACTTAAATCATTTTTCATAAATTCACTCTGCGGAGTAAGTCTCAGAGCCTGTTGCTGCTGGCTCCTGGGTGAGGTGGTATGAAAATTGGGATGTTTGTGTTCATTCACCAAATATTAATTTTGTAGGCACTTTATAATCAATACATACACTTCAAAGAAACAGAAATTCTGGCCAAGGAGAGAGAAAAAGGAAGAATCGAGGAATTATATAAATTATTAGAGGTAAGGAAGCTTATCCTTTGCTGAGACCTGGGGTTTGCTGGCAGGCCTTTTGTTACTTTGTTCCCTGCATCTTCTTCCAAACCTTCGTTAATAGCAATATTCTCAGGGTGACAAGTCGAGCGTCACTCTCAGGCTGCTCCTGCGAGTTTATGGTAAAGGGGAAGCATCTGCCATTGCTGTTTTTCCAAGGGCCCATTGGAAAATGGTACACATTCATTCAGAGATCTGGAGTTTTGTGGATGTTTTCCTATTTCTCAGGGGAAGACTAATTTTTTCTCTCAGATAAAAAGAACGAAAAGAGGCTTCCCTTCACATTTTGATTCCTAGAGAATTTGAAGTTGCGGAGAAGGACATTTCCACAGTGGGGATAGGGAGGACAGGAGGATTTATGGAAAATGTGTAAGAAATAGAAGGATTTCAAGCAAGTGGTCCCTATTTTAGAGGTGATTTTTTTTGTTCTCACCTGAAGGTGAAGTACTGCTAAAATATTCACTTGTCATCTCTTGTTAGACAGTGGGAAAAACTGCTGAATGGCTGGGCAAAGAAGCAGGAAGTGATGGACAAGGCATAAATTAAAACTGGGGCCTGAGGGCATGGCTGTGTTTTTGGATTAAAGGAGTATCTGTTTTTTTTTTTAGGTATGGATTGAATTTGGCCGAATTAAACTGCCTCAAGGGTATCACCCTAATGATGTGGAAGAAGAGTGGGGAAAACTCATCATTGAGTGCTGGAGCGAGAGAAATCACTTCGGCCAGCTGTAGAGAGGTGGGTCCAGAGTCTGGAGGGGATCTGGCATCGCTTACTGGGCCGCTTTGAGCCCTGCCCTTGACTCTGGTTTTCACCTTATTATTTTAGGCTGGAATTGCTGCTACAGATTGCAAACAAAATCCAGAATGGTGCTTTGAACTGTGAAGAAAAACTGACACTAGCTAAAAATACACTGCAGGCTGTAAGTCTGACTGCTTTATCTCACATGTTCATGTCACTCCTCATCCTGTGCTGTAATGGCTAAAGTCAACAGTGGAGGGATCCAGCTTCGTTTGTCTTGGAATTGCATGGACCCCTTGGCTCCCTGGGTCCAAGTGGGTGAGAGCAGGGGAGCGGTCCCCCTCTTACTCTCCCTTTCTCCCTCAGGATGCTGCTCACCTGGAGTCAGGGCAGCCGGTGCAGTGTGAGTCAGACGTCACCATGTACATTCAGGAGTGTGAAGGCCTCATCCGACAGCTGCAGGTGGATCTCCAAATCCTACGAGATGAGAACTACTACCAGTTAGAAGAGCTGGCTTTTAGGTGAGCAACATGGGACTCAAACAGAGGGCCTGATCACTACTGGTTCTCAGATATTAAGAGTCAGGCACTGACTCTTACAGCCTGGGCATTAGAGATCAGTCTCAGTAGGGATGCTTCCAGGTATTTGAAGCAGGAAAATTCTCATGGTAGAAGCAGGTTTCCTTTATTCTAGGCCCTGCCCACTAAGCACCTGAAGGATTCGCTAATCTTTGTGTGTGGCATCTTATGACATCCCCACATGTTTCAGAGGGACCTGCAGCACTATGGTACCACATCTGCTTTAGAACTGCCGGAGCGAGTCGATGGAAATTTTCGTAGAGGAGGAGCCCAACACATATGGAGGGGATGAGGGTCTGTGTTCACACCTGAGACTAAGAGCTACATCTTTTGACCCCTTAGTTCATGGTTCATTCTGCTGTATCATCCAGGAGTTGTCTACACTGGTGTTGATTTGCTTCCTCCAGTTAACACTATAACTTGGCACTTGCCTCAAGGATGACTCTGAACCATGAAGATGCACATAACACCACCTTGCATTCACAGGACACTTTTTCTTTTTAAAAAGTTTCCCTAAGATGATCTCATCTTTATTTTTACCTCACCCTTGTCAAATGTATAGGGAAGTTTTTATCTTAAAAAGCACATTATTAATTTAATGTCTCCTTTCTTTTCTTCCATTTCAGGGTCATGCGTCTGCAGGATGAGCTGGTCACATTGCGTCTAGAGTGCACGAACTTGTACCGGAAGGGCCACTTCACTTCCCTTGAATTGGTTCCACCGTCTACTTTAACCACTACTCATCTGAAGGCAGAACCCTTGACCAAAGGAACCCATTCTTCTTCTACCTCCTGGTTCCGAAAGCCCATGACTCGGGCCGAACTTGTGTCTATCTCTTCCTCTGAAGATGAAGGAAATCTTCGATTTGTGTATGAACTACTGTCTTGGGTAGAAGAAATGCAGGTGGGTGTATATTCCAAATACTTATGCAGCACCCTGAGGTTCCTTGAACTCAGCAATTGTCTAAGAGTGTCGGGTTGCTCTGTGTCCCTTGTATAGATTCCCTTAGTTATCGCTGCTGCCTAGCTCCCAAGCCCCCTTCTCTATTAAATTTTGAAATAAGATCAGTTCAAATCATCAAATCCCATCTTAAATGCATGAAAGTGAAAGTGAAGTCACTCAGTCATGTCTGACTCTTTGCAACCCATGGACTATAGCCTACCAGGCTCCTCTGTCCATGGGATTTTCCAGGCAAGAATACTCGAGTGGGTCGCCATTTCCTTCTCCAGGGGATCTTCCTGACCCAGGGATCGAAGCCAGGTCTCCTGCATTGTAGGCAGATGCTTTATTTACTGTCTGAGCCACCAGGGAAGGCTTAAATGCCTAGACTTTTCTAATTTGAAGCCCTTCATGGAGCTCTTCCCTTCAGCTGACCGTGCTCTCTATGGGAGCTGGTGGGAGAAGCTGCTGAGTCTGTAAACCCAGTTATCTTTTCTCAAATTCCCTCATTGCAAAGGAGCTGCTGCTTCGCTGTTGTTTTGTATCAGTTCTGAAGTGTAAACAAGACACAGTTCTAAGGGGCAGTATTCACATGTATTCTAGGGTAACAGTTCAAGTTCAACATTGTCCTCTTACCCTCTAACCCTTTTGTATTCTGTTAAATTCTTCCCATCTTCTGATGACAGATTCCCCCTGTACCAAAAAATAAACTCATAGACAAGCTCTTTTACAATTACCTTCCATTAGCCAATAGTTGATGGCATGAATGGAGCTTAGTATTTGTGGATATTTATTTCTTATCTCCATTCTGACTGTGAAATGAAGAGACTCTGTAAAGGGAACTGCCTAAACTGTAAGGTTAAGCCTTTCAGCCTATGGGGACACCTTTCTTGTTGGTAAATTCAGGGATGTATTCCCATCATGCAGCAGCAAAAGGCTGCCGTTACTGCTTTTAGGGATGGGGTTTATCCTCCAGCTCCTTGAGGGTACATCATAACGTACTTGCCTGTAAGAGGCCAAGAGGGAGATGGTTTAGATGTCCTTTTTGCCGGTCCCCTCTCCATAGCCATGTTGTCCAAATTGATGCTGACAGTTTTTGTTTTCTGCCAACTTAGCAATGAATGATATTCATATTTTTTTTCCCAGATGAAACTGGAGCGAGCGGAGTGGGGCAGTGACCTTCCTAGTGTGGAGCTGCAGCTGGAGACACAGCAGCACATCCATGCCAGTGTGGAAGAACTGGGCTCAAGTGTCAAAGAGGCCAGGCTGTATGAGGTGGGCGGCATTCAGAATCCACTGCGGGTAGCTGGGGTGGCTGTGCGACGGAGCAGTATACAGTGTAGCGGTCCCTGTACATGAAACTCGACCGCAAACCCCTTTTGCACACGAAGTATCTCTTGCTTTTTTGACATAACTTTGTGGGAAAGGTGGTGTTTTTTACAAACCCCTTTTTACTGAAAAGAACATTGACACTGTAAGCTAAGGTCAGAATTAGTAAGTAGCGAAGCAGTTTCCAAACTCAGGCTGTTGGATCCAAAAATTTATGCTCTTTCCACTGCCCATCTACGTGCAGTAGAGAGCTGGTAAGCAGAGCTGTTTCCTCGATCTCTCCTCTCCCTCACTCTTTTGTGTTCTCCTGTTTTACATTTCAAGTCTCTTCTTCCACAAAGCATCTGACTGTTTGAGGAGTCAGCGGGCATGGTTTTGCTTAGAAACCCCCCAGAATCGCTGGAAGCAGAAGACCATGAGGTCTGTGAGGCGTCTTCCTCTGCTGGGCTGCCCACGCTCAGTGCTGCTCTGAGCTGTCGAATCTCAGCCAGAGATGCCTTGTCCAAACTGCTGACTCTCAGAGTAACTAATCTCTGTCTGTGTGCAGATGTAATATTTATATAGTTGAAATCATACCATAGATATAGTTTACTTTTTCTCTAATATATTTTTATCTCATTCTTTTCTTATCAGGGAAAAATGTCCCAAAATTTCCATACCAGTTATGTTGAAACTCTTGGAAAGCTGGAGACACAGTATTGTAAATTGAAGGTGAGTTTTGACTAACTCTGTTTTGTTCTGTTCATGGAGCGTGTGGTTCCCTAATTCAGAAGGCTCTTGGTTTGGGCCCGTTTTAGTTTTCTGTTTTTTTGGTTATTTTGTTTCCTGTGCAGTTGTTCATGTGTATCATAACATTTTTCTCAGTTTTCTTCCTGGGTTAGAAACCACTGCCCTAGGAAGTTTGAAGTAGAGCTTATCATAGTTACTATGCTTCACCAAAGCAGTGGCCATCAAAACTCAAAGTTTGAGATTGACAGGACAGGGACCCCTCTTCTGTTTGTTCTTCATTCTTGGATTCAAGATTGTGCAGAGTAGGACCAGCCCAGGATCATTCTTTATCCACAAAGCCCCACACAGGCCTGGCATGTTCTCACTTCCCGCTAGGACTGACACGGGAGTCCTATACCAAACTTGTACTAAATTTAAAACTGAGGAGAAACACCTAGAGATTTAAAAAGCAAAGCTAAATTCATTTCCTCGCTATTCTTTGCTTTGATGTCAAATGTGCTATATTCTATAGATGAAAGGCTGACAGTCTAACCTTGTAATCCTTCCTTTGTCTAGGAAACTTCTAGCTTCCGGATGAGGCACCTTCAGAGCCTGCATAAATTTGTCTCGAGAGCTACAGCTGAGTTGATCTGGCTGAATGAGAAGGAGGAGGAGGAGCTAGCATATGACTGGAGTGACAACAATCCCAACATCTCAGCCAAGAAAAATTACTTCTCTGTGAGTCCAGCACAACAGACCTGTCATATTTGGTAACACCAGTGGAAGAAGCCAGAGGGGCTGGTCTGAGAGCCTGGGTTTTGGGATTTGCATTTTTCTAGATAGAATAGGGACCCTGCTTGATATATCTGTTCCTGTGAGAAAGTGTATATGGAGAGAGGGGAAATCAAGCTCTCAAATGAATTTATTTGGAATGTAGTTAGAAAGGGAGTGTCTTGGGTGATGAGCGCAGCAGTCTGCAAATTGAATCATTTTAGAAGCAATTTAACTTTGTGGTCAAGGTTATAGACTTTGGGATGAGACAGACCTTAAGTGAAATTCTTATTCCTCTGCTTGTTAGCTCTGTGACCTTGGTAAGTCATTTACTGTCCTTGGGCCTCTGTAAAATGGGATAATAGTGACACTTCAAAGGATTGTGTGAAAGGCTAAATAACATTTAGCGAGCGAATATAGTACAAGGCTTAATATTGTTTAACTGAGGTGTATTCTTGGCTTCTTATAAATTCTGAATTCTCTGAAGTATGATTATTCTCAAGTAAAAGAGAAACAATACTGTAATACAGTAAATAATCTGTAAGAATGAAACTCAGGCTATGATAGAGACATAAGGAAAGTGCTCAGGGAGCATCAAGGAGAAAAGGTCAAATCTGACAGCAAGGATCAATACCCAGCAGCACAGAAGAGCTGGCCTCTAGACTGGGGCCTAAAATGTTAACAGAACCTGGAGCTGGCCAGTCAGCTGTGTGGGTCAGGCGCTGTGTCAGTGGGCGCTGACCGAGCCCTCCCCTCCAGCCTCGTTCCCTCCTTTCTTGCCTTCAGCCTCTCCTGTGTTCCCCTGCTTACTCACATCTGGCTCAGGTCCCATATCTGTTGTGAGTCATTCTCCGGTGATTCCAGCATTTTTGCTCTTCTCTGAAATCCTCTGGCACATAGCGTTCATGCATCTCATTTTGGCACTAACCCTGGGTTGCGGGCTCCTGAAAAGCAGGGTAGGGAACACAGCCCTTTCTTTACTTCTACTCCTTCCTAATAGCACCTATTGAATAAAGCTGAATTCAATTTTCAGGAGCTGACAATGGAACTAGAGGAGAAACAGGACGTGTTTCGGTCTCTACAAGATACAGCCGAGCTACTGTCCCTTGAGAACCACCCTGCCAAGCAGACCGTGGAGGTGCGTGTGACTTGAGGGTGTGAGGGTCAAGTGCACAGAGGTTGTAATTATACAAGTGTTCACCTCAAAGACGTAGCTGTGCTGAGGGGCCCGGAGGACTCATCAAGGGTCATGCAGCTTAGGTCTTCTCCCTTTTCACCCCAGCCCCCTAAAGACCGCAGAAGTTGTGATAATAGCCTAACGAGGGCACTGTGAGAAACCCCAGAAGCGATATCAGCTCCTGACTTCATGAGGAAAGTGACCTGAACCATATTTTTTCACAGAACTGTCTAGACATATCCTGCCTCTTGGGTGCGGTGCCTGTGGCCAGGGAAGAGGCAGCGGAGGCAGCAGAGGGATTGACCTAGGCCTGGGGTTTGCTGCCCCCATCATATAGTTGCAGCTGAGTGTAGAAGAGGCCTTGTCTGTGTAACCTCTTTTAACAAAACCATGTTGGATAAAAGACAAGAGCTCCCCTCTCTTTTGTGGGGAGCTTTGAGCTGATGCCAGCCAAGTATCTCATGTATCCTCTGTGGGCCTCTGGCATTAGCGGAAGTGTAGCTGGACGAGTGCATCGCGCATACGTGGCAGGCCTGTTAAACCTCTGCCTTCTGTCCGTGCGCCTGGTCATTGCAGGCTTACAGCGC
>SJXQ01009898.1:17105-152357 GCA_006408695.1 Aepyceros melampus
GGCTCTGTTTTCATCAGAGGGGATACCTTTTTTCATTCAGGCAAGAGACTGTAAGTGTGATTGCCTGTGCTGGCGTGTGCCTGCAAGCATGTACACGGGATGGGTGAGGTTAAAAACACATCTGTGTCATGAACCTTTACTGCACAAACCACGACCCCAAAAGTTAGTTGCTTAGAGCAACGACCATTAGTCAGCTCGAGAGACTCTGGTTTGGTGGTTTGGGCTAGGCTCCGCTGAAGGTTTTTTCTCATCTTGCCTGGGTGATGCATGGCTGCAGGCAGTTGGCATGCAGGCTGGGGGCTGGTTGGCCCCGGATTGTGTCTCCCATGTCAGACAGTAGACTGGGGTGACAAGTCAGTATGCAAGTCTCTAGCATCCAGTAGGCTGTCCTACTGGATCCTTTTTTGATCCTTTAAAAAATTTTTTTCTGCCTGTTTTTGATTTTCCTGGAGGCTCAAGTGGCACATGACAGTTAATAAAGTGACTTCAGAGGTAGAGGGTTGCAGGGAAACAAAAAGTCCACTGGAGTGGGAAAGAGTAGCAGTGTTCCACAAGCAGCCAGAGAAAGCGTGTCCCGGTGCACAAGTTCTTTTTTCTGCTGTGACATGTGTTAATGTGCCATTGGCTAAAGCAAGCCCAGCTTGGGGAGGACTTTGCTGGGGGATAAAAAGAGATCCACCTCCTGATGGAAGGGGCTGTAAAATATCAGAATCCCTTTTTTTTTTTCCCTTCATCATTCTATCACCACATCAAGAATATACTGCTTTTTTTCAGGTGAGGGTCGGAGGAGGAAATAAGCCATTATCTCTGTTTGGATTTGCTGCCTAATTAAATAAGCTTCCTGATCATTTTGTAATCATGTCAGTAAACTGAAACACGTGATCCCTCAACCTCTAGGCTTTTCATGAAATAGACCTGACAGTCAGGTGCTGTCACTAGCCAGCACACAAGGAGAAAGAGCAGTGGTTTCTGAAGGGCGGAGCAGACTAACTCTTGTATTGGGCTCAGTGGGCTTTGTGGCAGCCAGGCCTGCTCTTTCCCTGGTGTGGTCTTTGTGAGCCAGGACTGTCTAATCAGCCGGCACAGTGGGGTTGTTCTTTCTCCATCTTGGTATCATGATGCACTGAGCACCAGGTGGCCTTCCCTCTCATCCCGTAGTTCTTCAGTGATGCTCGAGACCTGGAGTCATTCTTGAGGAACCTCCAAGATTCCATCAAACGGAAGTATTCCTGCGACCACAGCACCAGCTTATCCCGCCTGGAGGACCTGCTGCAGGACTCCATGGTGGGTGTTGCATCAGTGGGATGACTGCTTCTGGGAAGCAGGGTAAACCCTGTCAGCTGCTGCTGTTCATATCCTTGAAAGCGCCAGGGCTGCGGGTCATCACTGTAAAGTTTGGCTCACATTCGATTGGAGTTTAATCAATGTGGTTCTTTTTCTCTTTTCTTAAAGAAGGTGCTAATAAGAGTCTTTGGGGTATGCTCTTGAAGTAAGGGCCTGGCCATGTGCCCCGAGCCACATGGTGTTCATCACTGTTTCTTTGCATTGTTCCTTGTTTTAATTCAGTAGTTGGAGCCACAGATGGGGTATAGAGCATGAAAAATAGGGTTGATGGGATTAGCTGACACTAAATTCTTTTTCACTCTCTTGTGCAAAGAGAATTAAAATACCAGTGAACTAGACCTGAACCAATATTTTCCTGCTTTGGAAATTTTCTTTTGGTAACAATGAGATATTTGAAACATTAATATCTTATTTAGATGTAATACAGTATCTATCCAGTTTATTTATGTAGCAGTACTACCTTTTTTAAAATAGTTTTGCATGCAGGATTTAATCCAGATCAAGTTTATGTTATCCAATGAACTATTCCTTCAGTGGTGTCAGTAGTAAAAGTCAGCAGCAGACTACTTACTAAGCATATATTATATAGTTAACAAGATGGGGCTCAAACTACATCTCAAATTAAGATGGAAATATATATTTAATAGGGAAATTACTTTTCCTTTGTGAGAAGCCAAGGGGAATCTCACATTTCAGTAACAAGTTATAAGTAAGAGAACCATTATAACCCCAAACACTGTCATTTTCTTTTTTTTTTTTTTTCGCGTGGGTGAGACTTGGGAATTTTTGAACATTGATTGAAAAAAAAAATGCTTTCAGGTATTGTAAACTATGAATGAATTTAGGCTCAGTGATTTCACCTGAGCAAAGAATTTGTGAACTGAATTAATTTGGAATGAAGGGTAAAGACCTGACTTTTCCATTGTCTCTAGAATGTCTCTCAGAGGCACATCAAGTATGAAGGAGGAATATAATAACCCTTGGCTATTATCTCCTCCCTCCCACAGAGTGCCTTCCTGTCGTAGGGTAACTCCTCTGCAGGTGTTGTCCTATCTCCTCTTCTCGAGGGTCGCTGCTCTGCTCCCTCCTCTCCAGGTCAGGGGCATCGAGTTGGCGGCGTCATCGGGGCATGGAGTCACCTGGGGCTGCTCCGCTGCTTGTCCGTCAGGTTCGGGAGCATCTGTCATGGCTTCTGGTTCTTTTCAGACCTTGTACCACGCTGAGCACTTGGTCTCTGGAGCTTGAGATGTTTGGCTGTGGGTTAGACAGAAATTGACATCTTTATTGCAAGGAAACTGAAATGGGTAGACCAGCTCTCAAGAATGGAACAATGTGGCTGTCTCCCTGACATATTCCATTCCTCTCTCTTAACTAATAAGTTAAAGTTGTATTTCTTTCAATCATGCTCCCGGGGACAGGCACAGGTAGTTTGTTTAAGCATTTCTTTTTCTCTACTTGCATATTCTTAATTCTTTAATGGCATTTCTTAACATTATTAACTCTTTAGCCTCATCACATCTACTTCCATCCCAAGAAAGCCCTCTTCTGGGGACTTTTTAATAAGTCAAAATGATCTCGAAACATCCTGATTAATAGATAAAAGTTGCCTTTTACATTCTAATGGAATTGGTAGTAGATTGCTACCAATTTTGTTGATAAGAAGTTCATTAGTTTTTAAGAAAATTGGGTTTGCAGAGACTTGAGAGTTTCAATTTTGTATGAGATCTCTTTCAAATCAATCAAATTTATATAAATATAGCACAGCAAGACTCCAAAAGGTAAACCCTAAATTGTTTATCACAATACCTTCACCAACAACTTTGATTTATAGGTTGTTGGTTGAAGAGCTAAATCTTTCTCTAGAAAGTTTGATTCAATCTAAGAAAGTAAAATATTTCTAATAGAGCTTGGGAGATAACATTATTTAAAAAAGAAAAAATTAAAAGAGTGTAACTCTTAACTTCTCCTAAGCAGAGAGGCAAGAGCTGGCTTCTGTCAGTGAAAAACTGAATAATAATAATAATAATAATAACCACAACCTAGTTATTATCATTGTTTTTAACTTCCATGTTCTCTGAACCTTATTTGGCAAAATCCTTTGTTAGCTGTATTTGGCAGCTAGAAATTCTTATTTTGTTTTATTTATTATTTGCTTTTGCATGTGGCTTTATGGTTCATTGAAAACTGCACAGGGAGAAAGCTGCAAAATTTCGGTATAAATGCACTTGGTAGCAGACAGAAGCATCCTCTCCTGTCTTCTTTATCCCTGTGTTTCTAAGATGGCTCCACCAAGGATCCCTACTTAACCGAGAAGTGACGTTCTCAGAGGGAGTGGAGCACTCAGTTTTCTTTGTTGACTCAGTCTCCCGAGGAGCAACATTAATGTCTCTTTGGTTTTCTTCTCATTTTGTAGGATGAAAAGGAACAGCTTATACAATCCAAGAGTTCCGTTGCCAGTCTTGTTGGGAGATCAAAATCCATTGCTCAGCTAAAGCCACGCAGTCCTGACCACATGCTAAAGAGCACCATTTCCGTGAAGGCCATCTGTGACTACAGGCAGATTGAGGTGAGGAGGTGGGGAGGGTAACTCCTACTCCAAAGGGAGACAGGGGACAAGGGAAGCCTTCAGTTAGAGTTATCATAGTAAGGAAAGATCAAATGGTAAGAGTTCTGTTGTTAGAACTTCAGTTCAGTTAGTCGCTCATTCGTGTCCGACTCTTTGCAATCCCATGAATCACAGCACGCCAGGCCTCCCTGTCCATCACCAACTACCGGAGTTCACTCAGACTCACATCCATCGATTCGGTGATGCCATCCAGCCATCTCATCCTCTGTCGTTCCCTTTCCCTCCTGCCCCTAATCCCTCCCAGCATAAAGTCTTTTCCAATGAGTCATGAGGTGGCCAAATACTGGAGTTTCAGCTTTAGCATCATTCCTTTTCCACCTTTGCTTGAGGTGGCCAAAATACTGGAGTTTCAGCTTTAGCATCATTCCTTCCAAAGAAATCCCAGTGTTGATCTCCTTCAGAATGGACTGGTTGGATCTCCTTGCAGTCCAAGGGACTCTCAAGAGTCTTCTCCAACACCACGGTTCAAAAGCATCAACTCTTCAGCGCTCAGCTTTCTTCACAGTCCAACTCTCACATCCATACATGACCACAGGAAAAACCATAGCCTTGACTAGATGGACCTTAGTCGGCAAAGTAATGTCTCTGCTTTGGAATAAGCTATCTAGGTTGGTAATAACTTTTCTTCCAAGGAGTAAGCGTCTTTTAATTTCATGGCTGCAGTCACCCTCTGCAGTGATTTTGGAGCCCAAAAAAACAAAGTCTGACACTGTTTCCACTGTTTCCCCATCTATTTCCCATGAAGTGATGGGACCAGATGCGATGATCTTTGTTTTCTGAATGTTGAGCTTTAAGCCAACTTTTTCACTCTCCTCTTTCACTTTCATCAAGAGGCATTTTAGCTCCTCTTCACTTTCTGCCATAAGGGTGGTGTCATCTGCATATCTGAGATTATTGATATTTCTCCCGGCAATCTTGATTCCACTTTGTGCTTCTTCCAGTCCAGCATTTCTCATGATGTACTCTGCCTAGAAGTTAAATAAGCAGAGTGACAATATACAGCCTTGACATACTCCTTTTCCTATTTGGAACCAGTCTGTTGTTCCATGTCCAGTTCTAACTGTTGCTTCCTGACCTGATTATAGATTTCTCAAGAACTTAAACATGCTCAAATCTATCATTAAAAACATAAGCCTCAACTCTGCAATCTTGACCTGCTCCCTGCCTCAGTAACTGACATCATTATCTACCCAGTTGCCTAAGAGTGGCTAGAAATGGGGCTTCTTAGCATCCTAGAGAGATCCATGACTTCTCTCCTCTTTTCCTACACTGCTACCAAGTCAGCATTTGTAAAGAAACACCCCTCATTGTGCTTCCCAGGTGGTCCAGTGGTAAAGAACCAGCCTGCCAGTGCAGGAGACGTGGGTTTGATCCTTGGGTCCAGAAGATCCCCTGGAGTAGGAAATGGCAACCCACTCTAGTATTCTTGCCTGGAATATCCCATGGACAGAGGAGCCTGCCGGCTACAGTCCATGAGATCACAAAGAGTCAGACATAACTTGAGCACACACATACATACACACACACAGATATCCCTGAAGTATTCTTTCTATGCCTGCTGCTTCTACCTAAATCAGACCCACTTGGATTATTGCATCAGCCTCCCATTCAGTGTATTCTTTATCCTACCACCAGCATGATCTTAAAAAAAAAAAAAAATCACTCCCCTGCCTAAGTCCTACAACAATTCTCCATTTGTCCTTATTTATTTTATTTTTTACGATTTTTTTTTCCAAATGGGCCACTTTTAAAGTCTTTATTGAATTTGTTGCAAAATTTTTTCTGTTTCATGTTTTGGTATTTTTGGCTATGAGGCATGTAGCATCTTAGCTCCAATCCTGACCAGGGACTAAACCTGCACTCCCTGCGTTGGAAGACAAAGTCTTAACCACTGGAACACCAGGGAAGTTGCCCCATTTCTTTTCAGAAAGTCTGAATTCCTTAATGTGGCTTCAGAGTCTTGAATAATCTCTTTACCCCTCTAACAAAGACTGGGTCTTTTGCCTGCCATGCATTCCCTGGTAAACTGAGTTTGTCATACAGTTTTGTAACCAAGCAGCACATCAGAATATGTGGGATATGTATCTCTAGTGGACTAGCATACTTCCAAGCACATAGTAGGCTCAATAAATATGTGTTATACCAAAGTCCCATCACTTCATGGGAAATAGATGGGGAAACAGTGGAAACAGTGTCAGACTTTATTTTTCTGGGCTCCAAAATCACTGCAGATGGTGACTGCAGCCATGAAATTAAAAGACGCTTACTCCTTGGAAGAAAAGTTATGACCATCTAGATAGCATATTCAAAAGCAGAGACATTACTTTGCCGACTAAGGTCTGTCTAGTCAAGGCTATGGTTTTTCCTGTGGTCATGTATGGATGTGAGAGTTGGACTGTGAAGAAGGCTGAGTGCCGAAGATTTGATGCCTTTGAACTGTGGTGTTGGAGAACACTCTTGAGAGTCCCTTGGACTGCAAGGAGATCAACCCTGGGATTTCTTTGGAAGGAATGATGCTAAAGCTGAAACTCAGTATTTTGGCCACCTCATGCAAAGAGTTGAGTCATTGGAAAAGACTTTGATGCTGGGAGGGATTGGGGACAGGAGGAGAAGGGGACGACCGAGGATGAGATGGCTAGATGGTATCATGGACTCAATGGACGTAAGTCTGAGTGAACTCCGGGAGTTGGTGATGGACAGGGAGGCCTGGCGTGCTGCGATTCATGGGGTCACAAAGAGTCGAACACAACTGAGCAACTGAACTGAACTGAACTGATACCAAAGAACGAATGACCTTATCCTGTGCTTTTCTTTATCTCAATGCTAAGTCGCTTCAGTCGTGTACTACCCTGTGCCACCCCATAGACGGCAGCCCACCAGGCTCCCCCGTCCCTGGGATTCTCCAGGCAAGAACACTGGAGTGGGTTGCCATTTCCTTCTCCAATTTATCTCAATATTTCTGTCTATAAATTAGACAGAAACTAATAATACTAGTTACCTATCTCCCAAGAGAAAGAGCTAATGATTTCAAATGCTTAAACATTTCAGGGATTTGAGTGGGGTGACAAGAAGGGAGGATGTGGAAGTATCACAAAAGCAAAATTGTATTATATCCCTTTAATTTTTACCGTGTTCATTGTGGATACAGAGAGATTGCTCTTGGAGCTCTGACAGTCTCCATATAATTGTCATATCTGAGTTACTTGACATGTAACAGGCATTTAATAAACACTTGCTTCATTTATTTCTTTCATGTTGCAACCATCCCTGGGTTGTATATTTATATACATTATCTTTTTGTCAAAGTCAGAAATTTCCCTAGGTGATAAAGATCTCCAAAATTACTTTTCCTTAAGGATTTCATAGCCTTGGGATCAGGCACCAGGTAATAATAGGTTGTTTGTTTATCCATTAGCAATAACTTGTAAATTTGTCTTTTCAGATAACTATTTGCAAGAATGATGAGTGTGTATTGGAAGATAACTCACAGAGGACCAAGTGGAAAGTGATCAGCCCCACAGGGAACGAGGCAATGGTGCCGTCAGTCTGCTTCCTCATCCCCCCACCCAATAAGGATGCCATGGAGACGGCCAGCAGGTACTGGCTCAGCTGCCACCCTGTGCTTCCACCTCTGCCCTTTGCGGGTGAACTGATGGAAGGATGAATCTGCGTTTGCTTTCTAAGAATTGTTGTAATTTTTCAAAAATTTCAAATGGAGTTATTTTGTCTCTATTTTTTCTGTCATTGCTTTTCCGCTCTGACTTCTCATAATTATATTATCAATATATTCAGGTAACATTTATGATATTGCTGAATATGTGCTTGAGAATATAAATTAATTTAGGTTTAAAGATTCCTATGTTGTTAGTATTTGACTTGTTGCCTTTCTCTGCTCAGCTCTGCTGAGACAATCACATTTTTTTCCCTTAGAAGTTCTTTAGGGTGGACCTCAGGCCTTAAAGCTATAGCCAGGTTTTGTGTTGCTTGTAGGGTGGAGCAATCTTATCAGAAGGTGATGGCCCTTTGGCATCAACTACATGTCAACACCAAAAGCCTTATCTCCTGGAACTATCTGAGGAAGGACCTTGACCTTGTAAAGACCTGGAATCTGGAAAAGGTAATTATGGAAGCTTTAACCCAGGCTTATAGCCTATTGGCAAGTTTTATTTTTTCAGCAGGAAGTTTTCTCTATTACTGTGAGACTCCTACTCACCCAATTAGTGGGAAATGAAGTCAGGGATACTGTTTCAGGGTTAGGAGCTTGAGGATCATAGAAACTAAAACCTTTTGGTTGAACGTGCGGAATAGGGGCATGCTGGTGAACTGGCCGTCATTAGGTTTGCATCCAAGAAGGCACAGAGTGCTTCTGAGATCCTGGTAGTGTCCTGCTTCTTGATCCGCATGCTGATTTCATGGACACATTCAATTTGTGAAAAATCAGCATGTTTATAAGTATGGTTTGTGCACTATTTTGTTTTACATTTCCATTCTATTGAAATGTCCACTGTTTTTTTTTCTCTGCAGCTCCGCTCCTCAGCACCTGGGGAGTACCATCAGGTTATGAAGAATCTGCAGGCCCACTACGAAGACTTTCTGCAGGAGAGTCGTGACTCAGCTGTCTTCTCAGTGGCTGACCGTCTTCGCTTGGAAGAGGAGGTGGAGGCGTGTAAAACCCATTTCCAGCACCTGATGAAGTCTTTGGAGAATGGTATGTGCCTTGGGAAGAAGGAGAGGAAAGGTGGGATGAAAGCCCTGAAGGGTGCTGCTCGACCCTTCATACAAACTAGAAAGTGTCATCACCACCTTTTTACCACTTGCATTGCTGGAAAAACTTGAGACAGCGAATAACTCACAGAGATGAATTCTCAAAATCAGATCATGGAAGAAAAGGCTGTATTTTATTCATTATTGCTAATAAACATATCCCATTTTCTTGTGGAAATTATGTATTTGGACCTTAAAGATCAGTATATAATGCAGGGAGTTTGAGAACAGGCAGAAGGTTCCCCATATAAGGCTTTGCTTTCATTCATGGAGTATCAGCTCTGCTAGAACCGGTCTAAGGGTAAATCTGTTTTTCTCAGGTTTGCTGATCTCTGTTGTGGTGCTTAATGGTCTTCTGTGCTTGTGCATTCACAGAGGACAAAGAGGAAACTGTGGCCAAGATGTACATTTCAGAGCTGAAGAATATCCGGCTGCGCCTGGAGGAGTGTGAACAGAGGCTAATCCAGCGAATTCAGTCCCCAGCCAGCTCTAGGACTGACAAAGATGCTCGGCAAGACAATGCGTTAAGGATTGCAGAACAAGAGGTAAGGCTTTAGAGCAAGGTGGGTGCTCTAAGACTGCTCAGCAGAGCTCTGCTTTCCACTCTGTCCCTTACATGTATGTTATATTCTGTGACATGATTACTGTCAGTCATGTGACTCCGCAAATAGTATGGAAAGGCTCAGATTCTGCTATGGGCTCTGATATACACTTTCTCTGTGACTTTGAGCAAATTTTTTTTTTTGAAGATGTTTTTGATGTGGACCTTTTTTTTCCTAAGTCTTTGTTGAATTCTTTACAATATTGCTTCTGTTTTATGTTTTGGTTTTCTGACCATGAGGCATGTGGGATCTTAGCTCCCCAACAAGGGATCCAACCCACACCCCCTGCATTGGAAGGCAAAGGCATAACCCCTGGACTGCCAGGGAAGCCCCTGTGCAAATTACTTCTCATCCTTAGTTTCCTTTCTGAGAAAATGGAGATAGTACAACCCTCCATCCATAGAAGAACTATAGATGGAGATGTGTGACATTGTGCAGGAGGCAGTAATCAAGACTATCACCAACAAAAAGAAATGCAAAAAGGCAAAATGATTGTCTGAGGAGACCTTACAAGTAGCTGAGAAAAGAAAAGATGCTAAAGGCAAAGATATACACCCATTTGAATGTAGAGTTCCAAAGAACAGCAAGGAGAAAGCCTTCCTCAGCAATCAAGGCAAAGAAATAGAGGAAAACAATAGACTGGGAAGGACTAGAGATCTCTTCAAGAAAATCAAGATACCAAGGGAACATTTCATGCAAAGGTGAGCATAATAAAGGACAGAAATGGTATGGACCTAACAGAAGCTGACGATATTAAGAAGAGGTGGCCAGAATAAACAGAAGAACTATACAAAAAATATCTTCATGACCCAGATAATCACAATGGTATGATCACTCACCTAGAGCCAGACATCCTGGAATGTGAAGTCAAGTGGGCCTTAGGAAGCATCACTATGAACAAAGCTAGTGGAGGTAATGGAATTCCAGTTGAGCTATTTCACATCCTAAAAGATGATGCTGTGAAAGTGCTATACTCAGTATGCCAGCAAATCGGGAAAACTCAGCAGTTGACAAGGACTGGAAAAGATCAGTTTTCATTCCAATTCCAAAGAAAAGCAATGCCAAAGAGTGCTCAAACTACCGCACAATTGCACTCATCTCACACGCTAGCACAAGCTTCAACATACATGAACCATGAACTTCCAGATGTTCAAGCTGGATTTAGAAAAGGCAGAGGAACCAGAGATGAAATTGCCAGCATCTATTGAATCATCAAAAAAGTGAGAGAGTTCCAGAAAAACATCTACTTTTGCTTTATTGACTACACCAAAGCCTTTGACTGTGTGGATCACAAGAAACTGTGGAAAATTCTGAAAGAGATGGGAATACCAGACCATCTGACCTGCCTCCTGAGAAATCTATAGGCAGGTCAAGAAGCAACACTTAGAACTGTACATGAAACAGCAGACTGGTTCCAAATTGGGAAAGGAGTATGTCAAGGCTATATATTGTCACTCTGCTTATTTAACTTATATGCAGAGTACATCATGTGAAATGCTGGGCTGGATGAAGCACAAGCTGGAATCAAGATTGCCAGGAGAAATATCAATAACTTCAGATATGCAGATGACACCACTTTTATGGCAGAAAGCGAAAAAGAACTAAAGAGCCTCTTGATGAAAGTGAAAGAGGAGAGTGAAAAAGCTGGCTTAAAACTCAGCATTCAGAAAACGAAGATCATGGCATCTGGTCCCATCACTTCATGGCAAATAGGTGAGGAAGCAATGGAAACAGTGACAGACTTTATTTTTTTGGGCTCCAAAATCACTACAGATGGTGATTGCAGCCATGAAATTACAAGATGCTTACTCCATAGAGGAAAAATTATGACCAAGCTAGACAGCATATTAAAAAGCAGAGACATTACTTTACCAACAAAGCTCTGTCTAGCCAAAACTATGGTTTTTCCAGTAGTCATGTATGGATATGGGAGTTGCACTATAAAGAAAACTGAGCACCAAAGAATTGATGCTTTTGAACTGTGATGTTGGAGAAGAGTTTTGAGAGTCCTTTGGACTGCAAGGAGATCCAACCATCCATCCTAGAGGAAATCAGTCCTGAATATTCATTGGAAGGACTGATGCTGAAGCTGAAACTCCAATACTTTGGCCACCTGATGCTAAGAACTGACTTTTTGGAAAAGACCATGATGCTGGGAAAGATTGAAGGGGGGAGGAGAAGGGGCGAACAGAGGATAAGATGGTTCGATGGCATCACCAACGCAATGGACATGAGTTTGAGCAGGCTTCGGAAGTTAGTGATGGACTAGGAAGCCTGGTGTGCTACAGTCCATGGAGTTACAAAGAATCAGACACAACTGAGCGACTGAACTGAACTATCTGAGTCACAGGAATTTTGAAAATTAAGTGATACAGTACATGCCATGAGCCTCCTGGAAAAGTAAAATGCTATGAAAATGTAAGGTGATATTTTTGATGTAAAAGCAGCAAATATTAATTGCTTTATGAAGTTTTGGGGGGCTTGCAATGAAAGTAAGCCAGAGGTCCTTGCTTTTGATTTATAGTGTAGTTAAAGAAGAGCAAAAGCTTAAAGTCACAGTTAGAGATTTCAGTGTAAGACATGTCATAAGAGAATACCTAGTGTGCCTCCAGATTTCCAAGCAAACATTGCTGTATGAATGTAGAGTGTTACTGGAACATTTCTACTTGGGGTGTGACAAGAGAGCTCTGTAAAGAATATTAGATTTGATCTAGGGGCTTAAAGGAAATGGAAAGGAATGCCTAATGAGGAGGAGTGAGTTGTCTCAACTGTCTCAGTAATTCCTAAGCCTTAAGAGAAGGATGAGAGCCCAGTGTAATTTTCTTTGGTCATAAAGAATCTGAGGCTGTGTGAGGCATGTCAGTGTTCCTTGCTGTTCTGCAACCCCATGGGCTGCAGCATGCCAGGCTTCCCTACCCTTCACTGTCTCCTGGAATTTGCTCAAACTCATGTCCGCTGTGTTGATGATACCATCCAACCATCTCATCTTCTGCTGCCTCCTTCTCCTTTTGCCTTCTGTCTTTCCCAACGTTAGGGCCTTTTCCAGTGAGTCAGCTCTTACATCAGGTGGCCAAAATATTGGAGCTTCAGTTCAGCTTCAGTCCTTCCAATGATTATTCAGGGTGTATTTCCTCTAGAATTGATTGATTTGATCTCCTTGCTATCCAAGGGACTCTCTAGTCTTCTCTAGAACCAAAGTTTGAAAGCATCAATTCTTCCGCTCTCAGCCTTCTTTATGGTCCAACTCTCACATCTGTACATGACTACCAGAAAAGCTGTAGCTTTGACTCTATGAATCTGGATCTTTGTCAGCAAACTGATGTTTCTGCTTTTTGATATGCTGTCTAGATTTGTTATACCTTTTCTTCCAAGGAGCAAGTTCTTTTAATTTCATGACTGCAGTCATCGTCCACAGTGATTTTGAAACCCAAGAAAATAAAATCTGCCACTGTTTCCACTTTTCCCCATCTGTTTGCCAGGAAGTGATGGGACGGGATACCATGATCTTTGTTTTTTGAATGTTGAGTTTTAAGCCAGCTTTTTCACTCTCCTCTTTCACCCCCATCAAGAGGCCCTTTAGTTCCTCTTCACTTTCTGCCATTAGAAAACCACTCTAGTATTCTTGCCTCTAGAACCCCATAAACGGTATGAAAAGAGTCATGTCAAATAAACCTATAATTCTCATATTGAAGTTTTTTTTTTTTTTTAACTTTTCTATGGTCATTCAAAAATCTATTTGTCCCTGCAAAAGAGAGCATTCAAAGAAATTCAGGTTAATATTGAGCTCTTCTAAAGGACTTTTTTTTTCTTTTCTTTTAATAGTTTCAGATACATAGGAAAGTCTTTATTCTCCTGTAGCCTTCACTGGATTCCAAAAATGTTACCATTTTTCTACATTTGCTTTGTCATTTTCTTCTAATAATAATAATAATAATAATCTTTTTTTGGAGAGTAACTTCCAGACATGGTGTTCCTTTATCCCTATATACTTCAAAAAACAAGGATAGTCTCTTACATAACCACGGGACAGTGATTAAAATCAGGAAATGAACACTGATATTGAATATATTACTGTTATCAAGACCTTAGTTGAAATTTCTTTAATTAACCTAATAAATGCCTTTTTTTGTTTTTGTTTTTTTGGGACTTCACCATGTGCCTTGCAGGATCTTAATTCCCTGACCAGGGATGCAGTTTGTGCTCCCTGCAATGGACGTGAAGAATCCTAACCACCAGACCACCAGGGAATATACCATAATTGCCCTTTTGGTAGGACCTCCTACCTCAACAATAGGACCTCCTACCTCAACAATTCCTGCTTCCTCTTACTTTTACCAGCCCCAACCCTAGAATCAGTGTCTCTCCAAGGAGTCTTGCTTTCTTTAGATCCCTTTATTTAGGAACCAAGATCGGGTGCTGAGTGTGCTCATTTTTATTGGGCCTCACTCTAGGCCTGCTCAGCATATAAAGCATACGTTCCGTTCCGTTCAGTCGCTCAGTCGTGTCCGACTCTTTGAGACCCCATGAATCGCAGCACGCCAGGCCTCCCTGTCCATCACCAACTCCCGGAGTTCACTCAGACTCACGTCCATTGAGTCCGTGATGCCATCCAGCCATCTCATCCTCGGTCGTCCCTTTCTCCTCCTGCCCCCAATCCCTCCCAGCATCAGGGTCTTTTCCAATGAGTCAACTCTTCGCATAAGGTGGCCAAAGTACTGGAGCTTCAGTTTGAGCATCATTCCTTCCAAAGAAATCCCAGGGTTGATCTCCTTCAGAATGGACTGGTTGGATCTCCTTGCAGTCCAAGGGACTCTCAAGAGTCTTCTCCAACACCACAGTTCAAAAGCATCAATTCTTCGGCGCTCAGCCTTCTTCACAGTCCAACTCTCACATCCATACATGACCACAGGAAAAACCATAGCCTTGACTAGACGGACCTTAGTTGGCAAAGTAATGTCTCTGCTTTTGAATATACTATCTAGGTTGGTCATAACTTTTCTTCCAAGGAGTAAGCGTCTTTTAATTTCATGGCTGCAGTCACCATCTGCAGTGATTTTGGAGCCCAAAAAAACAAAGTCTGACACTGTTTCTACTGTTTCCCATCTATTTCCCATGAAGTGATGGGGCCATAGAGCATACACGTGACCACAAATATTTGTATATATCTCTTTCCATCCTCTTCCAAACCAATACCTCAGGGCTCATTCTAACCTCTCTTTTCTTCCATATTTGTAACTCCTTTCCCCAAGACTGAAAAACCTCCTTTACATTATCCGTAATGTAAATTTACTTACTGCTTAATTCTAACATGTACAGATCATGGTTTCAGAACTGCTAACTCATAGTATTACAAAAAGCAAACCTACTATCTAGAGTTTGTAATTCTTTTTGTCTTTATACTGAAGGTGTGTCTGGAGTCAAGTCTGTGTTCAGAATTTGTTTGTATTCTTTGCCCTGCTCTGCCTTCATTGCTGCTGCCTGGTTTATTCCATCATTCTCCTATATATGACATTTGGTCTGTTTCTGATATTTTGCTGTTCTAAACTAGGACTTCTTGCTAACCTCTTGGTTCAGTTCTGTCTCTGTGTTTGTTGTGTGTCTTGTTCCTGATAGCACACTCAAGAGGCTCTGCAGCAGTTGAGAGTGGACTTGGATGCTGTTTCCATGAAATGCAACAACTTTCTCCATCAGTCCCCATCTGGTTCCAGTGTCCCAACTCTGCGCTCAGAACTCAATCTGCTGGTGGAGAAAATGGACCATGTGTATGGTCTCTCCACTGTCTATTTAAACAAGTAAGTGAGTGAGAATTTGAGTCAAGAGGGCAATGTTTTCCATTTGGATGGGGGAAAAAAATGTATCTGGAATGTTTCATGAACAATTCAGGGAGATTACAGGTTTTGAAGAGCTTGTACTCATAAAAAGAGACCTTGGCTTTAGTTCCAAATAACATGGAGTGGGTTCATTTGGGCTGCAGTGAACAAATGCTGGGAATATAGAAGGGAAGAGGGGGAGTTGATTTGCAGTTTTATGACTGTTTTGAATCTCATTTCTGTTTGATTAGATACTTCTTTTTAAAACAGAAAAAGGGACACTAAAGAAAGAGAAATTTTTATCTAAATTGCAATTAGGCTTTGAGGGTCTTGCCTCTACCCATACATCCCCACCTATGACCTTGAGGAGATCTTGGAGTCTTTATGGTTTTGGGTGGGTTTCTGTCCTCAAGCCTATTTTCTTGTGAGACCCCCACCATATGCACGCATGTGTGTGTGTGTGTGTCCCAGTGTCCCCCAAACTATATTTTAATTGGCTTAAATTGGCAGTACATATACTATGCTTGTTTTATGAAACCTGTCATCATTTAGTAATGGTGAAATTGATTTTGACAGTTACAGTTGGTGACTCTTGGTAGTGCTCCAGGTCCGAAGCCCAGCTCTTAAAATGCATGTACTAATGGAAGTGATTTTATCCTCACAGGCTGAAGACAATCGATGTTATAGTGCGTAGCATCCAGGATGCTGAACTCTTAGTCAAAGGTTATGAAATCAAGCTGAGTCAAGAAGAAGCAGTACCAGCAGATCTTTCAGCTCTGGAGTCCCATCGATCTACATTACGGGTCGGTTTTTCCTAGTTCCTAGTTTGACTTAACGTACTCATTGCTTGGGGTTAGCAGAGAAATGCAGTTTTAGATGGCATGCCACTGATTAAAGTTTGCATTCAAATTTGGCAGAATATTATATTTAAAGTCTTTGTATGTAGGTCCAAAGAAGAGAAGATAGAGACATATATCTAACTACAAAAGGGAGATAAAGGACCATGCTTCTCTATTTATTTTTTCCCTTTTCTCCCCAGTAAAGTCATAGTTTAATTGGATACAATCAATAGTTATGCTGTAAGTTTGTAAATCACTTAGCTCTTACCTCCTTTGATGCTCACAGGCAACTCTGTGAGGTGGCTATAGGAGGGAATTTTACCTCTATGTACATATAGAATACCAAGATTCAGGTTGGCTAAGTGGCTTATCATAGTTTCATAGCTTATAAGTGGTGGAGTCAGGTTTCAAACACTCAAGTTTCAAACAGATTTCTTGCACTTTTCTCTACTGGTTGCCTAGTGTGCCTGAGGACTATGGAGGCATTTCTGGCGCAACACTGTGGAGTCTGGGTTTGAATCACAGATGTAACATGGAGCCAGCTATAGACAATAACTTGTTTTGTTCCTTAGTCTGAGTCCCTTTCATCATGGAATATATTTAACCTGTTGCTCTGCTTGTGTTTTTATAGCACTGGCTTAGTGATGCGAAGGACAAGAATTCAGTGTTTTCAGTCCTGGATGAGGAAATTGGCAAGGCCAAGGTGGTGGCAGAGCAGCTGAGCCGTCTGACCCCAGAGCGAAACCTGGATTTGGAGCGCTGTCAGGAAAAAGGTTCCCAGCTACAAGACCGTTGGCACCGGGTCATTGCCCAGCTCGAGACCCGGTGAGTACTGCCCCACCCTTTTCTTCTCTAGGGTTCAGAAACTAGGTTTTAAATGAAAATAGAGTTATTTCTGTGTATGCTTATTTAAAGGCAGAGATTGGTCAGAATGTCGTCCAGAATGTATACTGTCACTTAATTTCACACTGTTACTTAATTTCTACCCCATCCTGACTGATTCCTGCCTTTAAGTAAGCATACACTCACTGACCAGGGAACACCTGCGTCCCCTGTAGTGGTAGCACAGAGCCTTAACCACTGGACCACCAGGGAATTCTCTAGCTTTGATACTTAATATGAGTCATTATTCATAGTGGGGCTTTGCAGAATTTCTTGCTTCCTTTTCATTCACTAATTTAGTGTTTTTATCTATTACTCGAGGTTCTGTTTTTGATGACTGACTTGAATAGTGAAGACAGAAAACCACCTATCTGCGGCCAGGCTAGTTAGGAAAATATATAGGGAGAGGGGTAATAGAGACTCATGTAAGTTTGGGTTAATTCTCTATAATTGAATTATTATCCCAAGGCTGCTGCTGCTAAGTCACTTCAGTCGTGTCCGACTCTGTGAGACCCCAGAGACGGCAGCCCACCAGGCTCCCCCGTTCCTGCTAGTGAGACTAATAAAAGTGGTATAAGAAGCTGTTACTGGAATTAACAGTAACTACTGTTTTTCACCCACTCTACCCCTACTTTTTCCCCAAAAAACCACAGTTCAGTTCAGTTCAGTCACTCAGTCACCACAGTGAGTCATAAATCATGGCTGTACACCTGACAGGTCCTCTATCACCAGGAGACCAAAGTGTGCAGGCGGCACTACCTTATTGGCAACCCCAGTAATCCTTGGCAACATAGGTGAAAAAATTGACAAGGATTATCACAGGATGTCAGGCTTCAAAGCAGTTTCCAGGTCAGCAGGGCATGCCTGGTTTCCACTTACTTCTCACCCACAGAATACTGGGTAGATGCATAGTTCCCACTCAGTGTTGCATTGCTGTTCCCTCGAAATAAAGATGTATTCATTCCTCTGTGGTCAAGCTCAGCTGGAGTCATGGCTGGGCTAAAGAGGGAACTGCCTTGTTTACTTAGTTGTATTTATACTAAGATATCTGATAGCAGTTTCCCTTTGCTTCTGCAGCCAATCTGAGCTAGAAAGTATCCAGGAAGTCCTGGGAGATTACCGAGCCTGCCATGGAACTCTCATCAAATGGATTGAGGAAACCACTGCCCAGCAGGAAATGATGAAGCCAGGCCAGGCTGAGGACAGCAGAGTACTCTCCGAGCAGCTCAGCCAGCAGACGGTGGGTGTGGCTATGGCCCAGTGGAGGTCGCAGTTAACTTCCCCCCAAATGTCAGGACATTCTGAGCCCCTTCTGAAAAGGGTTTAAGCAGAATGGTCACTGGACACTGGTTTTGCATTAGGGCTCTTCCAAGATTGGAAGCCCCTTCCAATCCTGAGTTCCCATGAGTATATATTGAAAGCACCAGATGGTCAATATTGCATTTTGTTTTGCTAGGGTTAGAATATAGAAAATGAAAACCCAGGGAAGCTATGAGTTGAAGAAAATTATCTCATTCAAAGCTGTTTTTTCGTCGGCATTTTGAGGGATTTTTTTTTTTTTTTGGCTCCCTTCAGTTCAGTCCTGTTCAGTTCAGTCGCTCAGTTGTGTCCGACTCTTTGCGACCCCATGAATTGCAGCACACCAGGTCTCCCTGTCCTCACCAACTCCCATGAGCCAATTACTTAATCTCTTAGTATTCTGCTTTCCACAGCAGTAAAATGCATATCGTCCATTATTTGTTCAACTGCCCTCATAAGGTTTTTGTAGTTAGGATTAAATGACATGATACATGTAAATTACTTAGAACAGTGATTTTCAAAGTGTTAACAGCCAGAGTAGCAGCTTCAGCATCACTTGGGAACATGTTAGAAATGAGAGTTCTCAGACTCGAACTGAAATCTATCGAGTCAGAAACTCTGGGGATGGGACCCAGCAATCTATGTTTTATCCACTGTTCTAGGTGATTCTGACACAGCTAAGGTTTGAAAACCACTGCCGTAGAACATAATAAATGCTTACCTGTTTCATTGATGATAATGACAATGATAAAAGGTTGTGATGTTTTGGTTCTTAGGAGCTGTTTGCAGAAATTGAGAGAAATCAGACGAAACTGGACCAGTGTCAAATATTTTCCCAGCAGTACTCCACCATTGTAAAGGTAATGCAATCAGTCCTAAAAGTAACATAAATAGTCTCCAGCTTGAAGATCTGCATGTCACTGGAGGTTTTGTTTTTGGACAAGCAAGCAGATCTCTTCTGCTCCATCTTTAAGTTAATGCAGGTGTGTTTGTCATGGCACATATTTGGGGATACTCAGAGAGGTATCAGACAAGAGATGAGTTTCAAGGAGTCTCCATTTGACTCCTGAATGGGTGAATGACAGGCCTCTTAAACTTGCCATGTAAAAAACAGAATGTTTGGGTTTTCTTCTCAACACACTTCTCACTGTCTTGCATATCTCAGGAAATAGTGTCATCATTTTCCTTAGTGCTGAGGCAAAAAAAGCCCAAAGAGTCATTCTTCATTCTTCTCTTCACCTTAAACCTTATGTTTAATAGCAGTCTGGGACATAGTTGGGTCCATCTGGCTGTGCTTCTGGATCTGACTGTGCCTCAGCGCCCCTCTCCCCCCTTCCCAGGTTTGCATCTAAGTGAAGAACCTTCTAGAGTTGCTCCAGTGTCTGAGCTGCTCTCTCACTTTTGCTCTTGCCCACTCAGGCTCTTTTCCCACACAGTAGCCAGACTCACTTTGCAAGAATGTACCGCATGTCACGGAACCTCAGACACTGTTGATTATGAGTTGCTTTACTTTACGCACTGCCCAAAAGGGGGAAACTCTACCAATTATGCAAATGCCCAGGGAGACATTTCCCAATTTTCGCGACACCAAAACGTGAGGGAAATGTGCACTTTGCCATAGCTGAAGCATGATAGACTGGCTCCTGTCACTCTCTTGCTCGGCACTGTCTCATGACTGCTTGTCATGCTCATACTGAAATTCTAAATTCTTTTATAGTTTCTCAGGCTATACAAGATCTGGCTCCCTACTCCCTATTTCCCTGATAAGGTCTTTAAAGAAAACTGACCTGAGATTCTTGTATATTGATTTGTTTATCATGTGCCTTCCCACTAGAATGGAAGTTCCAGGGGAGCGAAGTTTTTTCTGACTTGCTCCCCACTATGTGTGTAGCACTCAGAACACTGACAAGCATGTAGTAGGTGCTCAGCAAATAGTTTTTTAATGCATACATTTCTTTAGTTAATAACAGGAGACTTGGTATCACAAAGAATTGAGTTCAAATCCTAGCTTTGCCATTTTCCAGGCTTAAGACTTTGAGCAAACATTTACCCCTTAGAGTTTCTGTTGCTATGTCTGCAAAATTGTGAATAGTAGCTACCTCACTGAGTGATTGCAAAGATTAAACGGGATAATTTTTACATAGGACAATGCCTCAAAATTAAAATACGTTCAGTAAATGGTAGCACATGCTTTTATTTTTGTTACTATGACTGTGCTAACTTCAATGGTGTCCGGCTCTTTGTGACCCCATGGACTGTAGCCCACCAGGCTCCTCTGTCCATGGGATTCTCCAGGCAAGAATACTGGAGTGGGTTGCCATGCACTTCTCCAGGGGATCTTCCAAACCCAGGGATTGAACCTGTGTCTCCTGTAGCTTCTGCATTGCAGGCAGTTTCTTTAGCCTGAGCCACTGGTGAAGCCTTTTTTTTTTTTTCTTCAATAGACTGCTTAAGCACTCATTCAGTATTTTCCTCTTGCCTAGAATTTTCAAAGTTGACAACAGAAAGCAAGACATTCCAGGCAAAAGGAACTTCATAATTAAAGGCAAAGAAGAATAAAAGACAATGATTATATGAGGAAATAACAAATTCTAGCTATCCTGGTATAGCTAGAAATTATATCATACGTGAGAAACAGTAATTATGAAAACTGAGAGAGGAGATTGGGATCAGCCCATGAAAGGCCTTGTTCAGTTCCTTTGTCTTTACCATCTATTCTTGTTCCTCAAAATGTGGTCTTTGAACCAGGAGCATTGGGATCACTTGGGAACTGGTCAGAAATGCATAAACTTCATTTTAACAAGATCCCCAGGTGAATGTTGATATTTGAGGAGATCTGCTCTAAGTCATTGAAAACTTTCAAACAGGGAAATGAAGTGGTTATCTTTTTGACTTTAGAAAAGTTATTCCAGTAGCATGACAGAAAATAAATTGGAGGTGAGAGTGTAAGAAGGAGAATAGGAGGTTGTTGCAGCATCATGTGAGCCATGAAGAGGGCCTGGACCAGGCCCTCTAAAATTTAGAGTGCTGGACCAGCACTCTAAAATTGCAGAGGAAGTGATACAGTAGCATGGCGACATGAAAAGAGCATTAGTTTAGGGATGGATGGAAGACTGATTCCAGTCCTGACTGTGTTGCTCACCCGCTGAGTTAATTAGGGAGACTCAATTCCTGTCTGTGGGCCTCAGTCACCCTGTATGTGAGATGAAGGATGCGGTCAGCACTCAATAAATTGCCAACTCAGGAGTCTGCAGACCTGACCCACAGGCTAACTCCAGCTTGCCTGCCTATTTTATATGGCCCATGAGAAAAGGCTATTAAAAAAAAATAATAATAATACCTCACAACACGTGAAAATTATATGAACTTCAGCTTACAGTGTCTCTAAGCTGTATGTTATGTTTTATCATACGCAGCCACACTCTTCCTTTCGTTGCTGTCTACGGCTGCTTTCACTTGCAGTGGCAGAAGTGGGTAGATGGTGTGGCCTTTTCAGAAAGTTTGCTAACCTCTGTGCTGGAGGATCATCACCATGGAAACGCTGTGGTGCTACCGCATGGTGTGTGTGAGCCCCAAGCCCGGTGTAAATGCAGTTCCGTGTCTTCCTCCCCAGGACTACGAATTACAGCTGATGACATACAAGGCCTTTGTGGAATCACAGCAGAAATCCCCGGGCAAGCGCCGTCGCATGCTCTCCTCTTCAGATGCCATCACGCAGGAGGTGAAAGGAGGGGGTGGGCAAGGATGTGTACACTGTCCTCAAGGAAGGATTTGCTCGTCGAGGCCTTATGATTTGATTACTGTTGAGCATGTGACTTCATGAAAACTTCCTCTTTTTGTCAGCTATTTAAATTGACTTTTTTGGCAGATAACTTATCTACATTTTTTTTTTTTTGAATCATAGTTCATGGACTTAAGGACTCGCTACACAGCATTGGTGACCTTAACAACTCAGCATGTGAAATACATCAGCGATGCGCTCCGGCGGCTAGAGGAGGAGGAGGTGAGGACAGCTGGTTCTAGATCATCTTGAGAATAGAATAAAAAATCCTGTCCCTCATCTGTCAAGATTTAAAATGCACACACAGCTGACGTCCGTTGTGTACTTTTCCCATGAAGTTGCTGGGTGCACTGCACCAGCGAAATAGAGAATTCTTGTACCCATGGGAACACAGGGTCAGGTTCCTGCCAACTTTTTTATGTGTGTTTTTGTTTAAAAGCACTTTACCTAATGCCTGTGTGCTAAGTCGTTTCAGTCGTGTCTGACTCTGTGACCCCGTGGACTGTAGCCCACCAGGCTCCTCTGTCCATGGGATTCTCCAGGCAAGAATACTGGAGTGGGTTGTCATGCCCTTCTCCAGGACTTTACTATATATATCTTACTGATTCACTAACACTGAACTCATATCTAAGAGAAGCATAACTCACACCTGAACAAGTCTTATTAAGCACATTTTCTCTCTGAGGCACATGACAACCTTCTGGTGAATAATAAGGACTGACTGTCTTGTGTCCAACACTCCCACTTCCAGGTTTTGTTATTATAGAAACATAAACTTTAAGAAAGAGCTGTGAAGAGAGATCCTTAATACAGCATAATTTGTTAAAGGGAAATATTGGAGATATCCAAATTCCATATGATAGAATGCTATGAAACTGTTAAAAATAATGAAATAGATTTAAATGAAATGACATAGAAAGATACTTATAATACATTATTTGAAGAGAAAAAACAAATTTGAATTCTATGTATAATTATGATGTCAGAAAAAACAAGAGTGTGTACCACAGAGGTACAAAATGAGAGTAAAAACAAGTTTAGAAATATTCTGTACCAAATTCCTGGGGAAATGAGGTTAAAGGGACATATATTATGCATTCCAGATTGTTTGAATTTGCTGTAATGAGTATGCAGTCTTTCTGTAATTATAAAAATCTGTGTTTTTGCAAAATAAGTTTACACATATTCAACAATTCTTACAAAAGAAATGCTCTTGGAAACATTAACCTGTGCCAACTTTTGCCTACATAAGTTGGCCAAAGATTTTCTTTGTCAGTACATACCTCATTTAATCTCTGTAGATGTCCATCTCTTCACTTGAAAATCTAAGAATTATGAAAATAAGATGCTATATGGGAAGGGCTTCTTAAAACTAGTAAATAACTATTGACTGCACATTCCATAGGAAAATAGCACGCTTTTCTAAGAAAAGTGCCAACCTAGTATAATGAACTTAGCTATTAGTATCACACAGGCACCGGTGAACAATGCTGTGGGTGGGATAAATTATATTTAACTTGGGGTTATTGGAGCTACTGATTGAGGTAACTTTCATGTCTTTATTTTAGGAACTCTGAATCAGGCCTGTCTAGTAAGACATTGACCAAGATACTGATTTTCTATTTCTTTTTCTAGAAAGTGGTAGAGGAGGAAAAACAGGAGCATGTGGAGAAGGTTAAAGAACTTTTGGCTGGGTATCTATCCTAGCAAAGAATACACAAAGCAAAGCTACCTCACCCCAGACCAAAGAACCAACAGACATTGAAAAGGCTATTATAGAACAACAGGTGAGTGGAAGGTCCCTCTATCACTTTCTTGGTAGCATAATATGAGATTACTCATTAGGTGGGATAATATAAGGTACATATGAGCCACTCAGGAATGATTATTATCTCAGTAAATGTTAGCTTCCAGGACTTAAAAAACTGAAGAAGTCATCTTATTTGTGTTTCTGCTTTCTAAATCACTTTAGATAGTAGTAATGAAAATCTTACCTAAGCTAGGTTTTTTCCCTAGGATTTTATTTTAAATGACTTTTGATTCTTCAGTTTCATGGCCTCTGAAGTTTTCTCTTTTCTTCTGCTACATAGGTTCTGGCAGAGGAGTTGACAACCAAGAGGGAGCAAGTCTCTGAGGCCGTTAAAACTTCACAGATCTTCTTGGCCAAGCACGGTCACAAGTGAGTCATAAATGAGATACTATGGCACATGTAGAGGACTGGATCTTACTGACTAAAACCCAGGGTCATGATGAGAACTCAGGCTGGAGAATTCAAGGGGGCAGCAGTCAGATTAGGAAGAACTTTGTAGTTCATGCTGAGTTTGCATTTTATGTGTCAGGAGGGCTTTTGAACCTGATCAGGCTGTTCATAAAGGTTTCTAGAACAATTTCATAGAGGAATGGATAGACATAAGAGGCACGAGTAGAGGCCTCAGCGACCAGTTAAGAGGCTGTTCTGACAGTACAGGCAAGAAATGATGAGGTGGAGAAGAGACAAAGATTCAAAAGATACTAAGGATGATGAACTTACAGGGCTTTGTGACAAATGAAATGATCAGGTGTAACTCCCAGGTTTCGGGCTTGGGCCACTGGACATTTGGTGATGTTGCTAAATGAGATAGGGAATACAGGAGAGGGTGTGGCTTGAGGGGTAAGAAGGCCACTTTAGTTTCAGATATTATGAATCTGAAGAGCCCACAGGACATCAGAGATAGACCTCTAATATGTATTTGGAAGTCCCTGATACATTACTTATGCCTCAAGTGGTTCCACTAAAGTTGTCCAGTGGCAGCTATATGTGTAAGTTTAGAATTTATGAGAGAAATTTGAAGTCATAGAGATTAGCATAGTAAAAACCATGACTGGATTATCTTACAAGAGTTCAAGGGCTTCTCAGCCTGTAAAGGAGTCTTAGAGGAGTAAGAGGAATTTATGAGTGAAACCTCAGAGTCCAGGGGAGAACAGAATTCCAAAAAGAAGGAAATGGGCAAAAGTCAAGTAAAGGTAAGACATGGCTATTAACTTTGGCATGTTGGAAGTTTTTGGTGACTCTGGTGAAGAGTTGGGGGATGATGTCAGATTGAGAGGAATGGGGAGCTCATGAGGCAAGGAAGGTAGTAGGAGTGAAATTAGACTACTCTTCCGAGGAGCTTGTTGTGGGAAAGGAGAGAAATAATAGACCAAATACTCAGAGTAGAATTTATGATCAAGAGAGAGTGTTTTGTTTTGTTTTTTTTCTTAAAAGATTGAAGGGACTTAACTGTGTTTATGGAATATTGAGTCTCAAGGACCAAAAGGGAGAGAAAAATTGATATCATGGGAGAGGGGTTGCACAGGATGTAGAAGAGGATAAAATTCATCTCTGGGTAGAAAGTACAGGCTTAAGTAGGAGTTGAGGCAGCTTTTCTTCTGAGGTCTTGGGGAAAAGGAGATTAGGGAAGGTATAGATACAGGTAAATATGCCAGAAGTAAAGTCAGAAATTAAGAGAATTAGTGCCCAGTGGTCTGTATTTTCTCTTTGAAATAGGTAAAGAGGTTGTTTGCTGAAAGTTAGAGTGGGCGCCCTGAGGATTGTCAGGAAGCATTGAAGTCTGGTAGTGGTTGGACCAGGAGGACTTCTACATGATTTTGGAATCCCCCCACTAGATGACTTGGTCTGCAGGTGGGATCAGAGAAGTCGAAGGGTTTGATTGATTTGGGTTTGGAGTCTTGTTAGTGAGGAAAGAGTGCAAGGTAACAGTGAGGGATTGATCGAGAAGGTGGACTATGTGGACTTTAATGAGAAGAAAAGATAATAGAGATGGATTAAGAGAAATGGAGAGGTCAAGGAAGGTTTGGTAAATCAACAGGTAGTTTTAAGATGAATCATAACATTCAGTCTCAGAAACACAGTGTATTGATAGAATGAGAAAAGGAACTTGCAGAATTCACCAGATTCAAGAAAAGGGTCTGAAGAAAATCTGGTAAAATACTAAAGTTTGGGAAAGTTGAATAGTTAGGTAATGAGTAAATGAGTTTGTTGTATCCTTCTCTTTTGTCTCTTTAAGATATTTCATTTTTAAAAGAGAAGAGATATAAGAGTAAAGGAAGAAAGCTAGCCATGTAGGATTATAATCAGAAAGTAGATTCTTGAAGTTTAAAATGTCAGAAGTGGAATAATTTTAGAGAATGGCAGCATCTAAGTATGGATGAGGCTGAAGTGGCCTGGAGGCCATTTGGATTGGGAAGTTTGCTGGACTACAGGTATAGAGTGTTAGGTAATTGATGGCATGAGCATTGACGTCAGCAAGAATCATGACTTAGTCTGAAACAGACAGGAAAACTATGAGCTAGAGGCCAAAATGTTCAGTGAGTATGGGAGGCTGACCAGGTGATCCATCATAAACAGTGACAAAGAATACTATCCAAGGTGGAGACGTCATTTTGAAACAATAGAGGAGAATTGGGGAAAAGGTCTTTCTCTAAAAGAGCTTTAAATGCTTCCTCTTCTAGGCTGTCAGAAAAAGAGAAAGAACAGATATCTGAGCAATTGAATGCCCTCAGTAAGACTTACCATGACCTTTGTGAAGGTTCAGCAAACCAGCTTCAGCAACTCCAGAGCCAGCTGGCCCAACAGACAGAACAAAAGGTACTTTGAGTTTTTCTCTCCAGGTGTTGGAAAGGTACCTTGGGAACAGTATGACTGCAGCTTTGCTGATTGAGTCATGATCACTAGCTTTCCATGACCAGTGTGACTTAATTTTTAACCTCACCATGCAGCCATTTGTCTCGTGTTTCTTTACTGGGGTTCCACGATGTGTTGGTCAGTCAGAATCACTAGAAGGTGCATATGGCTAATCCTTTAGATCTGCTTCACCATGGTGTCATCTTGCATTATGTGGCAGACCACAGTCAAGGAGAACCTGAATTTTGGGTCATATCTGATGAGAAGGCAACATGGTTACTCTGTGGCATTGTCACTCAAAAGACAGCAGGGAGTTCTGAATATTGGGAAGTAAAGGCAGTGGACCTCTTCCCCCTGCTCCCCATACTTTTTTTTTCCCCTTTCTATTAAATAAATTAGAAATGTCAATTTCCAAAACAAACTGGTGGATTAGCTGCACTGACTGAGACGCTGGTTCCCCTTATCCATAGTCACCCCATCATGTGACATCTTTACCAGTTACCACCGTGTTCATTGCCTGGACCACATGGAAGTTGTTATGTTCCTGCTGGTTGTCCTGAGTTCTTCCTGGATACTTGTGTGTATATGTAAACTCACCATATTATATACATGTGTCTCTGGGACATATATGTGTGTTTGCCTGCTTATTTCCTATGTTGTGAAGCAATGGCCAAATTCTGTGAGGCAATTTAAGCTCCTGTGGCAATCAGATTTGGTCTAGATTATGCTCAAAATGATATTTAGACAAAATATGCTTAGACTCTGATCCTGAAATTTGTATAGCAGGAGCTGGAGTTGTAAAGGCCACAATGTAGAACCGGCTGTGATTTATTCGAGAGCAGATTTCCAAAATGAACGTGCTGGTTTAGCACTCTGTTTGTGAGGTAACCCGCTTCTAATGGCTCATTGCTTCACCATATACGGGAGTACATGAAGAGTTTTAACAAAGTTGCTTGCTGAGAACACCCAGTTCTCATTTTGAAAGGTTAAGAAAGGGGAGAAGGAAAGCAGGAGAGGCAGCTGCTGAGCACCACTTCATTGAGCATGATGTGCCCCTGTTACCGTTCGTGTGTTCCATGTGAAGTACTGTTCTGATTAACTGACATCCTTGCTACAAGTTTAACTAACCCTTTGGAGTTTAAGCACAAATGCACAAAGGGAAAAGAGGACGACCTGTTTGGGGTTCTTTTTTGCAAAAAAAACAAACAGTCGCATGCTGGACGCTAACACCAAGCTTACACTGTGTGTGCGATACGGCTGAGCTGCTCCATAAGGCTCTCTCTCTTATCTGCCCAAGGCACACCCTGCAACTCTGGTAAGTAGAGCCTTTTATGTTTTCTTTCCTCTTCTCCCTCTATCATCTTCTGCTTGTGTAGGTCAGAATGCTGGTGTTTGGTGGGGCCAAAATGAATTTCTCTGGATCATATCCCAGCTCAGGGATTCTTGCCTGTCCTCCAATTATGAGGGTGTTAGAAGGAATAGTCTTTTCTCTTTGGCTAGACTCTGGACCTTTTTCCAATGCAGGCATGTCTGAGAGTCCATGAACTCACAGAAGAAATTAGAAATCTCTCAAAGAATCTCTTTCTTTGTCATATTGTCTGCTTCTGAAAAGCCTTTATATGAATTTTGTAAATGGAATTTTTCATATATTTCAGAGTCGCATACCACAGTGGGATTTTCCCTTCAGCCCCTACAGACAAGATAGCTAGTAGATTCACAAAACATACATTTACCTTATGCAGGTTAAACTCTACATCCTGGGTCAAAAAACAAAGGGAGGATGAAGAATAACACATAATATTTTAAATAGTGTGAAGAATTCTCAGTTATTCCATTATTTGAACAAACATAGTACGATGAAGATGCAGCCCAGATCTGGTTCCTCATTTACTATCTATTCTCCATCTCTGATAGTATGCAGCTAATCCAGCTCGAAATTCTCAGGGCGTATTCTTAAAATCTGGGCAAAGTAGGTTAATGATTTTAAGAATTCCTTACTGTTTATCAGTTTATTCATCAAATGTTTCTTGAACTGCTGGTACTAGTCCTAGACATCCAATGGGCAAAGCACCTGCTTTTATGGAGGTTGCTTCTCACTGAGACTGAAATGAAGTGCATTATGGGAGGCAAGGAGGGACTGACAGTTGCTTCAGTAAAATCTTCTGTAGATAAGAGTTAAATAAGGACAAATAAGTAATACTGATCAAAGAGGGACAGATATAAGCCTGTATGGAAGATGAAGATGCTGAAAACTAACTAGAGGAAGTAGAAAGTTGGAGAGTGGTAAAAGTGATGTGTTCTGAGTGGTAAAATACTTAAATGGTTTAACTTCTGAATAACATTCTGCCTTGAAACGGTTCAAAATAGGAATTCTTCTGAAACTTGTTTTGAGGCTTTTTTTTATAAGGATGGTGTTGACAGTGTGTAAGACTGGCCTTATTCTGTGTCCTTAGTACTGAACTCCTTTGTAAGATGGAACTCTACCGTGCTTCCTCTTCCTGCTCCCCTGGATCTGACTGGCGAGAAAGTAGAGTAGCTTGAAATTTAGAGTCAGTCCTTGGTTTGATTCTGGAACTCACTTGTTTTGTGACCTTGGACAAGTTACCTAATCTCTGTGTACCTCATTTTCCTATCTGCAGACTGAAAATTAATTGCCATCATAGGATTGTTGTGAGGATTAAATGTCACTGCTTAATAAATATATTAAGTGCCCAGTAAATAGTAGCCATCATTGTGATTGACTGTATTACCTGTTCTAGCCTGGACTAGAGGAAAATTCATTAGTGGTTTCAGAGTCAAGGGACCCTAGTCTGCTCCTTCCTTGACTTGCTACTCCCAATTCCTAGAGCTAATTTAACTCAGAGCTGTTGCCATGGCAAATGCTAGCATTGGCCACCAAAAATGTGACCACCCTAGTCACTCAGCACCTGCCTGAGTAACATAGACAGGGCCATCTACTGAGCTGCACAGCGGTTGTGTGGCTCTTGGGCTGCTGATATCTGTCTTCTGACCCCCTGGACCGATCCCACTGAACTCCTCAGCAGGGAAGTGCTACTTCAGGAGTCTTCTGCATGGATTGCAACCCTGAGAAGTTGTTATGTGAGGTCAAATTCTCACTTTGGGGGAACTGGTATGTCTTTAAGAGCCTTTTTAGTGATTAGTCTTATAGCTGTCTCCTCACTTTCATTGCTTGCTACTTTGTAGAGCTTGTCACTCAGATATGCTTAATGCTACCATCCCTTGGGTACTCTGTAGACTTCTGTCTATGTTAAACATTCTATAGATTAGAAAAAATCTTTTTTAGTATTAACATTGCCAGGCTTCAGGATGTTTCCTACAGGTTGGGGCTCATCTCAGGCTGGGTTTTTTCTTGTGGTTGGAACTTTATATACTGTAGTTCTTTGAATGACTCCTTTCAATAATTGTGCTTCTCTGATTCAGTGTTCTTGTTCGTTTTTTCTTGTAGGGCTGCAGAGCAGTGGCTGGGGTGATTGACCTAGGCACAGTGGAGATATTTCCCATCTTCAGAGCAATGCAAAAGGGCCTCATTGACCAAGACACAGGCCTGGTGCTCCTGGAATCCCAGGTTATCCTGTCTGGCCTCATTGCCCCTGAGACTTGTGAAAAGCTGTCTTTGGAGGAGGGCCTAGCCAGAAACCTCATTAATCCTCAGATGTACCAGCAGCTCCAAGAGCTACAGGATGCCCTGTCCTTAATCAGCAGGCTCACGGAAAACAAAGGCCCTCTTTCTGTGGCAGAAGCAATTGAAAAGAAAATAATCAGTGAGAAAGTTGGACTGAAAATCTTAGAAGCTCACCTGGCAACTGGAGGTTTCAGTCTCCCCAATGATGAGAACTGTATTAACCTAGAGGAGGCTTTTCACCAAGGCCTCATTTCTGCATGGCTTCACTCAGGATTAGAGTCCCACCTGAGATCATCCAAGAACTTGATAGACCCAAACACAGCTGAGAAAATAGATTTACTGGATCTGATGCAGAGATGTATTGTCCACCAGGAATCAGGATTGAAATTGCTGCCTGTCAAGCAGTTGGCAGGGGGAATGGTGAGCTTGAAATCAGGCCGGAAGGTTAGCATTTTCCGTGCCGTTCAGGAAGGGCTGATAGATAGGCAGGTTACTGTCCGGCTGCTGGAAGCTCAGCTTTTTGCTGGAGGCATAGTGATCCAAGAACCGGACACAGACTTACAGTGGGAGAGGCTGTGAGACATAACTTGATTGAGCAAGATCTGGCCTGTGCCCTCCTCATAAGGCAGCTTCAGACTGGAGGGATCATAGATACTGCCACTGGGCGTAGGCTGACAGTGGATGAAGCAGTGAGCCATGATCTGGTAACTGCTAAGATCGCCCTTGTGATTCTGGAGTCCCTTTGGTCATTCATGGGGTTGCTATGGCCTGAGTCTGGAGAGATTCTCCCAATTACAGATGCCCTGGAACAAGGTATTGTGTCTACAGAACTAGCTCATAAAATTCTTAGTGACCGAAAGCATATTAAAGCCGTATTTCTACCAGCAACGACAGAGATTTGGTCCTGGGAAAAAGCAATTGAAAATGGTATGTTAGACAAAAGTCTTGCTAATAACTTGAAGTCAGTTTGCATCCCCGATGTGATGCCCCACATGCAATTAGCAGACTCTTTAGAACGAGGCAAGTTGAACACAAATCCTGGAGCAGCAGGTGTGCTGTGTAGCACAGGCCAAACTGAGGATGCCACAAGCCATAACGAGAAGCTGCTGTTTCAACTGATGACTCACAGCTATATTAACGTGAGGGATGGGCAGAGGCTGCTCCTGTTGGACAATGAGCTGATAGAGGCACTAACAGCAAGAGGTGATCAAACAGGTCCTCCAGAAGTGTTTGTAAGTGGGCATCAGAGGCTAGAAGCTGCTGAGAAATTACAAGAAGCAGTGAATGTGAAAATGACGGAAACTTTCTGCGATGAGCTGAGTGTGAGGTCACATGAGTTCCAGTTTTCTTCACAAAGCAAAGAAGATGCCGATCAGGTGAATTGCACTGAAGCAAAAGGCAAAAAGATCATTGTAGAAACACAAGGCTCTTCTATAGAGAACCCCCAAATGGACCTATTTTTAGGGCAACAAAAAGTGGGAAATCCAAATGTCGATACTTTTAAGGTCATAGATAAAGTCAAATCAGAGTTTAAAAGACAGTTGTTTGGTACCAAAAAGAAGAACAAATAGAAGTGTCTACCAGAGAAAATGTCAGTAGAGAATTTCTCCTTTCAGTACCTCCTGAGAAAGCAGAAGATGTGACTGTGGTGGAGGACAAAAACCTGCTTTCTGTTGAGTCACTAAAAGAAGAATGGCAGATTCTCAGAAAGACATCCTTGATGTGTCAGAAAGAGCAAGCAAACACACTTGAAACTGAGTATCCTCTAGGTGAAACTGGAAGACCTCTCATAAAAGCCCAAAGCAGAAAGTCACAACTTCAGGTCGAGAAAACTCTAGCTTTAGAATCAGAACTCAGGTCTGAAAAGGATAAGAATATTCATTCTCTGGACAGGAAGAAAGCATTAAGTAAGTCACCTCTGGGTAGGGATGACCATCAACAATGTCCAGAAAGTCACAGCATGGCAGACGGTAGCAGGATGACGACATACAAAGACGCTGATGGCAGTGAAACTCCCCTGCCATGCAGTGCTGCTCCAGAATTGCCTGAAGAGGCTGTCTTGAATACATTAGCTGCACAATTAATAGAGGGTGGTATCCTTCATGAACAAACAGGCCAAAAGCTCTTACTAAGTGAAGCAATAGCCCAAGGCCTTGTGCCCAGTCACACTGCTGTGAAACTTATGGAAAAGATGAACATGTTTCGAGGATTCTATGACTCTCAGACCTGCGAGTCTCTGACAACTGAAGAAGTCATTGATGAAGGTCTGATGGATGAGAAGTTGTTGCACAGTGTCCTCATGGCAGACAAAGCTATAAGTGGTGTCTTAGACCCTCATACCCACACACTGTGCTCTGTGAAGGAAGCAGTTGCCATTGGACTTCTTGACACACAAACAGCCACCAGAATTTTAGAGGGGCAGGTGGTGACTGGTGGAATCATTGACCTGAAACGAGGCAAAAAGCTTTCAGTAACTTTAGCCTCAAATCTTGGCTTGGTGGACAGTGCTGACCAGCCAGAGCTTATAAATCTGGAGAAAGCTTCCAAAGGCAGAGATGCTGAAAACACAGTTAGGGAGAGTTAATTAGCTTACAAATGGAAACAACTGGAATTATGGACCCTGACAGCAAAGCCCCTGTAACAGTCATCCAGTCCATTGACAGAGGACTTTTGGAAAGAGATGAGGCCATTCAGTTGTTGACAAAGCAGGTGGTAGATGGAGGTATCATTCACCATGTATCTGGGATGAGACTGTCTGTTGATAATGCCTTTAAGCATGGCATCATTGATGAAGACTTAGCCAAGGAACTCAGAAAAGTTGAGACCTTAAGCCTCCGTCAGTTCTCTCATCCTGAAACAAAGGAAACTATTCCCCTCTCTGAAGCCTTGAAATTAGATCTTGTAATGCTGGACTTGAAGAGAGAAATCCAAGAAATTCAGGCCTTCACTGGAAGCTTTGTAGATCTAATTTCTGGCCAGCAACTGACCCTGGCAGAAGCTGAAAAGGAAGGACGATTAACTAATAAAGCAACACTGTCTTCAGAAATGATGAATGGGATTATAGATCCTGAGAGTTACAGAATTGTTCCCTATTCAGAATTAGTAAAAAAGTGTAAAATTGATATTGAATCTGGGCAGAGATATCTAGAAGTAATTCCCTTTTCAGACATTAAAGATGGAGCGAGTAACAAAGTACTTACATTGTCTCAAGCAATTAAGCTTGGAAAAGTAGACTTTGCAGCTACACTGAAGGTTCTGGAAGCCCAGGCAAATGCTGGGGGAATCATAGACCCTGCCACAGGAAAAAGATTGACATTGGCATCAGCTCTGGAACAGAAATTAGTAGATGAAAACATGGTCAGAATTATTGCATCTCGTCAGGTATTGGATGGAGGAATTATTGACATATTCAGTAATCAGAGAGTGACTTTAAAGGAAGCTATTGAGAAAAGACTCATCAGTCCTGAACTGGCAACTATAATCCAAGTGGATACCTTTAAGTCCGGTGATCACCAGGCTCACGTTGAAAAGCAAGATGGAATTGAAGTATGTGAAATAAAGAAGGAATTTCTAAGAAAGGAAATGTTAATTGCTCATAGTCACCCGCTGAAATAAGTTGTGGTAAAGGAGAAAGTGAGAAATTATTTCAAATTGAAGACCAGTCTGCACAAAAAAACATTAAAGTGAGAGTTGCTAATGGGAAGGAGGCAAACAAAAGCAGGGAAATTTCATTAAAGGGATTGGAATGTGATGACCAAAATAAGAGATCTTCTCCAGGTGCTAAGGAATCTTTGGGTGTCATAATTCCTAGTGCTGGTAAAGGTAAATCACTGGGCCAAGATTCAGAGACATATCTTCAATCAGAAATTTGTGATTTTAACCCCAAAGAGGTGGCTTATACAACTATGGGAAAAAATACAAATGAAGAGCAAGAAATAGTAGTACAAACAGAAATTATTTCTCATATGAAACAGCCTGTATCAGGTCTAGATTCTGAAGAAGTAAGGGAAAACCAAGGAGGAATTATTTCAGAAGTGCAAGAGTCAAATCATGAAACTTTAGACAAATTGCTAATTCAGCAGGTTATACCGAAACCAATGAAAACCACGGAGAAGGGTAAGAAAGGGAAGAAGATTGTAGAAGAACGCGTCAAGACCCGCAGACCAGCAGCTCTTTCAGAAGAAAAGCTGAATCAGGAAACTGCCATTAGTGATGACCATGACTCCAGGATAGAGAATCAATGTATGGAGATAACTGCACGTGAGAAAGGGAAAGAAGCTGACAAGGATCTGGGCTTTTCTCTTGTTGGTGAAACTGAAGACTCTTCTTCCCAAATGACACCCAAAGGGATTTCTGTAAGAAATCAAGTCAGTGAATCTCAAGAAATTATTGTTGGGATCCAGAGTGAACTACTCTCCTCTTTGATCCCAAGGCCTGAAGGATTGCACTATCAGGAACCAGTTGGAGGAGTCCAAGCTGCAGGCACAGCCCTAATTTTCACAACAGACAAGTCTTTCCAAGGAACCACCGGACAGGAGACCAATTATCATCAAGATTCTTGTGTTACTTTTAAGATTAGGCAAACCAAAGATCTGACTTTCTTATCTAATGAATATAAAGAAAATCATACCAAGAAGTACCTTTTGACTCAACAAGCACTGTTAAATTGGAAGAAATTAGAGCAGGCTCCAAAGAAGTCAGTAATCTGGAATTCTCAGACAGAAAGGACCTTCCTCCTCGGGACAACAAAAGTGATCGTGAACATGGCAGAATTCTTGATTCTAAAATAGTGACAACTCAGGAAATACCTGGAGAGGAATCTATACGAATGTCAAACCTTATAGTTACAGGTGCAGAAGTAGGGTCCTTTGAAGGCATAGTGACTCAGAGAGTTCCCAGAGTCTCAGTGTCCCTTCTCCCAGAGAAGCTGTCCAGAGAGGTGTCTCAAAAAGATAGTACAGGACAGCAGGAGGCCACCATTAGTCCTATTCCAGACACCAGTGAAGAGGAGATGGTGCCCCCAGTATCATGCCCCACAATGAAGATGGATGGGAAGACACCACAGGAGAAGCTCAGAGCAAGCCCTGGCAGCGAACAGACCCCGTTGATGACTGTACCAGGGGGAGCGAGTGTGAACCCGGAGCCCTTCAGAGCTGCTAAAGTAAGTTACCCAGTGGTGTGTGTGTGTGTACTTGTTAAGGCTAATTTAATGCTAAAACTCTTGACTGGATACTGAGTTTTCATAGGTATGATTAATTGTGTACATACATCTACTTAAGGACAACTAGAGGATTCTCTAAGATATAACTTAGTTTATTGTCATCTGTTTGTAACATAGTTGTTGGAAAATTAGGTAGTAGCCCTGAATGTCTTTCCGAAATTTGCAAGGGTATCATTGAAGCTAAGTTAAAATACTGAGGCTATGGTACCTGAAGTCAGAAGAGGTTTTTGCTGAAACGATGCTTATAGATTGATAAATTCAGCTTGTGCCCCCTGAGGAAATTAATGAATTGTTTTTCTGTCTATTAATTTGAGACAGTTTAGATAAAATAACACAATTTATTTCATTCTATGCAATGTGTAGTAAAAATTTCTGTTCTGTTCTACAAGCCTGTCTGCTTTAAAGGCAGACTTAAAGGAGAATGTAGATTTGAATGAGTTTTCTTTTTGGCTCCACAGAATGTATTTACCCGGCAGCTCTGCCTAGAACATGATGAGAAGTTGGTATCCTATCTGTCTCTTTTACGGGACATTGAAATGAGGACCAAGCAGATTCAACCTCTAGAGCTCAACCTGGCAGAGCTACAGGATCTGCTGTGTCAGGCCAAGGTAGGTTCCCAGAGACTTCCTCCAGGCCCATCAGCTTGGGAAAAGTAGAGAAGACACGACAAGAGAAGCTTCTGAAGAAAGAACATGTTCAAAAGCGCTGCTATTTAATGGACAAAAAGTAGATTGGAAAAACTATCATTAGAGATCTATGAAGAACAGCATGGGGTACTAGTCCCACAGAAACCAAAAGCATAAGAGACTCAAGGGAGTATTAGAGACAGTGGGCAGTATTAGATACTGGTCAGCAGTATTACATACAGTAGGGGGACTGAGTACAGTAAAGACTAAAAGTGGGACTCAGTGGCTGAGAGTCACTGGGCACCCTGATAAGAACAGTTACAGTCGAGTGATGGGATATAAACCAGGTTGCAGTGAGAATAAACAGGATGTTGGAAGGTGAAGACAATTAATGTAAGTCATGCTTTCCAGAAGCTTGGTGGTGCAGGCAAGGAGAGAGAGGCAGGACACTAGCTAGAGGAGATGCATTGGAAGATGAACGTTTTGGGGGGATTTTTAGGCTGAGGGGAAAGAACCAATAGAAGAGGAGAACTTGAAGTTAGGGAAGAGAATAAGTGATCACTGATGGAATGAGGTCCCTGAGACATGGAAAGACGTAGACATAGACAGCCTTGAGTGGGAGGAGGAGTAACTCCTTCACTGCAGCTGGAGGCTGAGAGTTGTCGCAGGGGTCATGAGGAGCGCAGAGACTGTAGAGGTTTGCCAGCTCTCTCAGTGTCCAGAGGGTGGCCTTGGGCAGGATGGCTGAAGGGGAGGTGAGGATGATGCCCAAAGAACTACCAGGCTCTTCTACAGTTTGTTTCTGGCTTCTCTGCTGAGGACAGAATATTGAGGAATAGCTGAGTGGAAAAGCTGGCTTGGGGTATTTTTATGTTCTTTCATTCTACTCGCTTGAACTTCGGAGTGGAAGAGTTGTCCTTTGGTTGACTTATTTATTTCATCACATTATTTAAAGCATAATGACACTCTTGGAGAGGTAGCAAGTTGTAGGGCAAGAAGCATTGCCCTGAGTCAGAAAACCTGATTGCAAGTCTGGGCTCTGTTGCTTATCAGCTGGGTGACCTCAGGGAAAACAAATTCACATTTTTAAGCACTGAAGCATCTTTCCTATAAATTCAGGATTATGATGTCTGCTCTGCCTCCTCAAGAATGATTGATTGTGAGAACAACAGAAAAACTAATGAAGGTCTATAAAAACATTTTATAAGCCCTAAAGCCTGTGTAAACATGAGGTGACAGAATAATGTGTTTACAGGTGATTCTAAGACAGCGAGATTTCTAGTCTTGATTTTAGAGGTAACTCCAGTTTATGCCCTCAGGTATTAGACAAGGAGCTAAAGGATCTGTCCACGGTGGTGAGCCAGGAATTGGAGTGTGTGGATCAGATTATCATCAACCAGCCTCAGGAAGTCCCAGCTCAACTGCTGAAGGCGCTAGAAAAAGATGCCAAGAATCTTCAAAAGTCCCTCAGCTCTGTGAGTGATACCTGGGGTTCCAGACTGCTCCACCTCCAGAGTGCCTTGGAAGGACAGAAGGTAGTTTCTTGTTTTTATCTACAAAGGCTCACAAAGTCTGGGCAGGCTTGGAGAGTTTTATCATCTAACTTGCCATTTATTTCTTAGACTAGAGTGTTAAATCAGTATGAACAGCTAGAAGGCAGACTTCAAGATCTGAGAGCCTGGGTTGTCAATACCCGTGTTATTCTGAACAGCAAGCAATACGACAGTGAAACAGATGCTGACAGCCTGAATCACCGCCTCCAGCGCTGTGAGGTGAGTGCACCGTGAGCTCTCAAGCACGTTTTATTTGCCCTTTTGTGTTGTCTTAATTTTATGTCTCTGCTGGCAGACCAGTACCTGTACTTGCCGTTCTTAGAAAGTGTGACTTTCCATTTGAGAAATAAAAAGTCTCTGCAAACTTTTCCTGTAAAGGGCCAGATAGTGAATATTTTAGGTCTTGCCGGTGACCTGTTTCTGTGGCAGTTGTTCATCTCTGCTGCAGAAACATGAAAGCTGCCATACGCAGCATATGAACAAATGGTTGTAGACATGTTGCAGTAAAACTTTATTTACAACACCGGATGACAGGCAGGTCTGGCCTGGGGAGTGTAGATGACCAACCCCTCGTCTGGAGAGGTGGTTTTCTTCTTGTTAAACTCCAAGTTAATTGATTCTTTTTTGTAAGTCAGTGAGAGAAAAAGTTAAAGAGTCTGAGATATATTTGAGCTGAGGATTCTCCTGCCCCCAATGCTGTTGTTTCTTTTGGATTATACTTAATATCAGATAATGCCCACATTGGTTTAGCCACCCTTTGCTATAGCTATTCCTCTCAGATTCTTTCTGAAGTCAGATCAGGACTAGAGATGTTCCCTCCTGTTCCAGCCTCTTCCTTTCCTCAGGCTTCGGAGGTACAGACCTAAATGTGGTCTGTGGTCAGGTTTCCCGTGTATGCATTCTCGCCCCTCTTTATCTTGCAAGAGTTGACTTGCCTTCTGCTTTTGTACCCTTTAATCCAAATACACCGATGGAGGAATGAGGAGCAGACTTTGTTCACTGACAAGAGTTTTGAAAGAAACAAGGGTGAGAAAAATTCCTCTGACATAGTATGAAATATGAAAACACAGAGCACCTCCTATATTGGTGTCCTTGCCTAGTTATAAATTATATGAATTCCATTATGAGAGCCACAGTCTAAGCCTCATTTTCCTAGTGAATTTCCCAAATCCATGTGTTCACAGACAAAGGAAGTATAGTCATATGATAAATATGCAAGTAGTCCTCCTACAAGCCCGCTTTGCAGGATTGCTGACTGCTCCCAATTTCAAAGTGATGGACATGCAGATATCTTACTTGTTTTTATGGATTTTAATTGCATCCAGTATAATGTGGGTAATGATTACTAAAAGTTTGTGGGAATATTGCATGCTTTTTAATTGTCTAAAAGCAGATAAAATCTAGTGTTTAGGCAGTTTTTTACTGCTTTATCTGTAATTTCCTTTACAGTTTTAAAATGTATAATGTGTTTAACATTTTTGTACAGTTTTAAATGTATAACATATATAACTATTTAAAAGTCAAATTTTAGTGAACCACTAAGAAATTGAATATTTTCTTATTTCTGGCTTACCAGTACCTCAGGGCTAGACAAATACAAATAGTTATTTGAACCTAATAAAATACAATTAGATCTATCTCAGACCAAAAATTCATGCTGTACTTTCCAAAGTATAGCCTGTTTTTACGGATACTTGGGATTAGCAGTGCTATAATTCTGTTAATATAAATAATGAAAATGTAGTGCATTTAGAAATCAGTGGTTGATTTAATTTACTGTTCCTTTAATTATAGTTAAAGGAAACCTAGCTATAATATGTGAGGACTCTGGAGAGGCCAGAAGTGAGAGACTTCCATTGTGGGTTGGCCCTAGAAATAATCAGTGTCACTTTTAAAAATACAGGAAATTAACTTCTGTTTGATTATGTTGATTCTTTGATTAGAACCAACAGTTTCTGCTTCTATAGAGAATTAGAAGTTTCTTTTCTCTTTTCTTCCTTTCCCCATTTCCCTTAGGACTTGAAACAGCCCATGGCTGAGAGGAAATCTCAGCTGGATGCACTTGCCTTTGATATTCAGCTCTTGATCTCTGAGCATGCCCAGGACTTGTCTCCTCAGCAGAACCGGCAGATGCTGAGGCTTCTGAATGAACTGCAGAGGTCCTTCCAGGACCTGGTAGAAGAGACTGCAGCTCAGGGGGATGCCTTGCGGGACCGTCTTCAACAAATGGAGCAGGCTGCCCAGGTCAAGGTCAGACTGAACCAGTGGCTGGGCTCCTTGGTCCCTGGGATGTCCTCTGTCTTTGGGTTTTCTGGCCAGCCTCCGTCTGTCATGTTCCAGGAGCCTGCGTTTACCAGTTTTGATTGGTCCGGGCCGGTTTGGTTCTGGTCCTGGAGACAGCTGTTTTGACTGTCTTTCTTGCTGTGTTTTGGTTTTGTGTATGCGTGTGAGAGAATGTGTGTGTTTACGTGTGTATGCATGTGCAAGGTGTTTTCTTCTTAGTTAGACTCTACTGTAACTGTGTCTCATTGTCTCTGACTTGCAGACGAGAATTTTATCCCCAGCCTGTCTTTCGCCTACTCTCCCTCAGTATTCTGAGGGCTGTTAGGAGCAGTTAGATACTCTGAGCTCTTGAGAACAGTCCTGAAGTTAGCCCCTGAAGTCCTGGGGCTTTTCAGATGATTAACAGTAAGATTCCTTGACCACCTTCAGACAGCTGACAAAAAAGATTTTTATCAGAATCATATTAATTCTTTAGCACCTTTGAACATTATTTTCTGGCACCTTTCTTCACACTGTTGTATCTAGTGCTTATTCAGTTGTGGGAAACTCTGTAGAAGCACCATTGGTAAACTTTGCAGGCAGCCGGGAGACTAATCATCTCACTACCTTCTATCACAGCCCTCTTCTTGTAGAACTCAACATAATTGCATGGTAACCTTAGAATACCAAGAATGATGCTTATGCCATTCTTCTGTATGAGTAATAAATTGAAATTCAGCAAGATAGAATTGTTATCACTAGTAAAATGGTCTCAGTGTCTCTTTTATTAAATATTGTGCATAGTAGAATTGAACTTTTGAGTCAGGCTTAAAGGATAGTTAGTGAAGTCTGCATGTCCCTTGTTACTGCTTAGTTGTTTCAACTATGTTAAAATTGAAGTAAGATAGTAATGAAATATGATAGGTTACCTTCTAAATCTGGAAATTTGCAATGTCCTCACTTGGATTTTATACAGCTTGGTGTAGCTTGTGGATAATTAATGTAATAGCAAAGGTCTGGGCCACCTTAAGATACAGCCCACATCCAGGGTTGGCCCCTGAGCTGCAGAAGATGGTCCAGTTGCATGTGAACATCTCTTTAAGCGTGTAATTAATTCCACGACATTTATTAACCTTATTATTGTCAGAAATGCTCTGCTTCTCTCTATATTTGCTCTGAATGCATGTGTTTGTCTATGTGTTAACTTGTTTGCTTTGCTTTTTTCAGATTCAGTCTGCACCCATCCTAACCCATGAAGATCCCGTTTTACAGCTGAAGAGCTCTTAGGAGTTCTCTTCCAGAGCCTTTCTATTTGTCCTAAAGCGGGGGAGAGAGGGCCAATTTGGGCACCTGTTTGTAAGTGCAGGTGGCTCAAAATGCCATCAGAAGGTAGAAACTGGTGGGAAAATGGTCTTAGAAGGATGATCAGGAGAACACATCATGCTCAATTGCTCAGTCAGGTGCTTCAGCGTCATGTGACAGAGGTCTGGAAAAGGATCAGGCACAGAAGCAAATCCCTGCTCCCCTCAGGCTGGCTTTTCTCTTGGCTATTGGTGTAGATACCTGAAGGACAGAGCCTTTGCTATTCTTGGGCACTTCCCTTCTCAAAATAGCCAAGCCCCTCACGCCTGGCAATCATTCCATTTAATGGGTGTCTGCATTTGTGAGACATTTGATTTATATAAAGTCAGATTAATTATTAAGAAGCTCAATTAGCTTATAAATTATCCAGTTTCTTGATTTTTCCTCCTAGTCCAGTCCTTCTGATTTTCCATATTATGACTTCATATATAGTGTATCATCCAGTTCCTGTAGAAGTGATCAGAACCTGTCATTTATTATCATACCCAGTATCATCTATGGATTTTTAAGCATCTAGGCTCTCTCTTCTCCATTTCCATGGATAATAAGCAGTCTGGCAAAGGAGCTTCCAAATCAAAACCTCAGAGCATTCTCACCTGAAATCACTCCTAATTGTAATTCAGGCCATAGATCTAGACCAATAGACTGTCCAAATGAGGGGAACTTTCTGAATATGATTTCTGTGCCTTTTCCTGCTCTAGTCTCCCACCAACTTTTCCATCCTTGTTATATAACCTTCCTGTTTTACATTTCAGGAGTTATATTTTTAAAATGAGAATCATTAATTATCTCTTGGCCCCTTTGCATTTTAATTAGACCCTGCAGAAACAACAAAATACCTGTCACCAGAAACTGGAGGATCTTTGCAGCTGGGTGGGACAGGCAGAAAGAGCACTGGCTGGCCATCAAGGTAGAGCCACCCAGCAGGATCTCTCTGCTTTACAGAAGAACCAAAGTGACCTGAAGGTCAGTAAGAGTTAACTCACTGCTTTCATTCCTTCAGCAAGTAGTCAGAAAGGCTTGCTATGTGCCAGGCCCAGTGCCTAGTGCCAGCAACATAATGGTTAAATATCCCTGCTCTCATGAAGCTTACAGTGTCGTGGAAGAGACAGACTTCACACAGATAATCACGAAAATGAGCATATAATGTATTCACTATCATATCTATAAAGGGAATGTTACATAAGAACATATAACAGACCCAATCTTGACTTATGTATCAGAAGATTCCTTTAAAGAAGTATCACTTAAACTGAGAATCGAGGGATACATAGGAGTTGATGCATGAAGGGGTGGAAGGAGGAAGAAGACACACCAGTCAGAGGCCTGTACATCAGTCTGAAGGTGGAACTGCAATCAAGCACAGTACTAAAGAATTGGAAAAAAGCTAGTTTGACTGTACTGCAAAGAACGAAAGGAAGATTAGTGAACGATAAGCCTGAGGAGGAGGCAGGACCCAGATCACGCTGGGTCTTGTGGGCTACTTGAGGGTTCAGGAGTGATAACCAAGAGAGTTACGAAGAACCAGCCAGGACTCTAACACTGTTAGAGTCCCATTGTCAGCTCTGCTTTACAGAAGAGTGATCTCTTTGAGGATAAGTCATTGCAAAACAAAAATCGTATTTGTGGGCATTTTCCTTTTATATCTTCACCAAATATCTTCTTGGAAATTTAAATTTTTCTTAGAAAATATTTTTAGAAGCTTCTTAATTAAAAAGCATTTAAATTTTTATTATCTACATTGGTTTAGGCATAAACCTGAGCAAGTTATAGTCAGGACATATGTCCATTGCAGATAATGTCATTCTAGTCATTCCATCTTCGTGCTGTTGAGAGGTTTTAGAAGTGCTAAAATTGAAGCCTCTCCTATCCTGTTTTTGTGTGTTAAGGATTTACAGGATGACATTCAGAATCACGCCACCTCATTTGCCAGTGTTGTCAAAGACACTGAAGGGTTCCTGGAAGAGAACCAGACTAAACTGAGTCCCGATGAGTTGACAGCTCTCCGGGAGAAACTTCATCAGGCTAAGGAGCAGTATGAAGCTCTCCAGGAAAGGACAAAGCTGGCCCAGAAGGAGCTGGAGGAAGTGGTGACCTCAGCCTTACAGCAGGAGACTGAAAAGGTAACCAGACTGCGATGAGGCTTGGTGTTTTTAAAAAAAAAATTGGTACCTACACAAATAAAATGGCCTTCCAGACAGCTTGGAATTGAGGAAAAGGGCTCATTCAGGAGCTGATCTGCGAGTTGATATTTATTTTTATAAGAAACATTCTGAAGAAGGAATAGTTGATAGAAAGTTCATATTCCAAATTACCATCACCATCATCATCTTTGGGGAAAAAGCACAGGGCATATATTTAACATGAATCTAGACTGGTGATCCCAGGGTGCTAATGAAGACACCTGGGCAGTCTTAATGGGCCTCCAGTTTTCCTCAAACTGCCATTACAGTTTCAGTGGGAAATCATGGCACTGGGGTAAACTTCAAAGAAGGTGAAGTCTCATGGTCTTCTGCACCCCACTTAGCACTGGCTAATTGAATTAGAGTTCTTTGTCTGGCTGTGAACTTGTACAGTAATGAGGACGGTAGAGAATGGAAAAGAGATTACCTGAAGATGAATTCTGAAATACATGTACATATCACTTAGCATAATCTGTTTTATTAATAAAATACTTGAAAATTCAGAAAATAGAATTTGAGAGGCAAGTTTCAGAATTCAGTGCTCTGCTTGGCAGAGGAATGGATGGGAGTGATCTGGGATTTCTTTAAGGACGAGCAGCCAGGTAATTGAGTGTACTGTGCTATTTTTTATCCTACGAAGCTAGTGTGTAACTTCTGCATACCTAGCAAGGATTCTGTTAAAACCTGGAGAGTTGCCAGGACAAAATCACCACTTAATAGAGCCTTTTCAAATCCTGGGATTCAAATCCTTTGTTAAAAGTGATGAGCTATAGATCAAATTTAGGGATCATTTTAAATGATTATTTTTCAACAGAGTTAGAAGATGCTTGATTTTCTTTGTGGGTGCAAAGACTGTTTATACCCAGCCTTATTGTTTCTCTCTCTCTCTCTCTCTCTTTTTTTTTTTTTTTTGACCTAAACATCTTTCCCTTTACTTAACCTTTGGTTATATGGTAGCTGAGTATTTAAGGCCTTCTCACTAGACTTCCCCTGTGGCTTTCAGAGTAAAGCAGCAAAGGAACTGGCAGAGAACAGAAGGAAGATCGATGCTCTCTTGGACTGGGTGACCTCAGTGAGATCATCGGAAGGACAGATGGAGCAGCTCTCAGGCAACCTGGAGAAAGGAGCCTTGGATACCGCTGATGGTCACACTGGGCTGAATGAAGCCCCAGAGAAGCTGGACAAGCAGTGTGAGAAGTTGAAGGTGAGCACGTTAGCTTGTTCTCACAATGCTGGGTGAATCTCTCCTGCCCTGGGCAAGTCACCATAACCTCCTGCCCTAAATCCAGTGAGAACTTCTCAGTTGGTATCTCTGATTTCTCAGCAGCCTTAACACCCTTGACCACTCCCCTGGAAAGAGTTTCCCTCTTGTTTCCATAGCACTGTCTTCCCTGGTGACTCCCCTCCCTCTCCTCTGGCCAGCTTCTGAAACACATTGATGCACTTCCAAGTTGTAGCCTAGGTCTCATCTTAATCATTTAGAATATACTTTCCTTAGGTAATCTCATCCACCCATGACACTTCACTTCCTATTTGTCAGTCATCTCCATGTATTTATTTGTCTTCAGCCCGAATGCCTGTCCTGAGTGTATACATCCTTCTCTCTGTTTGCAGCTTGGAACCATAAGCACCTCAACTGAGAAATGGACATCCTGTCTTCTAAAGTACCGCTCCCCCAACGAACATGTTCTTCCTAAATTCCCACTCACTTGCCTGGACTAAAACATCACCCTAAATTCCTTCCCCTCCCTCCCTCTCCCACTTTGAATCAGTCATCAAATCCCATGCTTCTTAAATCTCTCAAAGACATCACAGTTTTTATCTCCATCGAAGTATTGCAGTTCAGAACTCAGCTTTCCCTTGTGTTACAGGAGCTTCTATCGGTTTCCTTGCCTCTTGACTTTTACTCGCAAATCCATTCCCACACTACTAAGTGAGGTTTCTTAAATGCTGTCTTTCTGCTTAACTCTTTTAATGGTTCCCTGATGCTCTCAAGAAATCATTTCTTACTTTCCTCTACTCATTTATTCATTTAGCAATTATCAAGAACCCGCTGTATGACAGGCGTTGGAGATAAACCAGTAAAGCAACCAGACCCATCATCTCCACGATATTAACTGGCATGTGCAGGCGTGTTGTAGCGCATGACCAAAGAACCATTGTCTATTTAGGGAGCTTAGAAAACACATGGGGCCCATATGTTAGTAGTGACACCTTTATAGCAAATAAAATTGGCTTAGCTGGAATGCTTCTGTTGAACAGCCTGTGTGGGCCATTGCCTTATTTTGTATTCATAGCATTTCTGTCTCTTGCAAGCTACTTCCTGCACTTGGCAGATCCACTGTTGTGTATACCCTAAAGCCATGGCAGTGTTAGCACAGAGCAGAAATGGTCCTGCTGTCACAGGGGCTTCCTGATACTGCCTGCTGGCAGCTCCATGCTGGCTGGGAAGGGAGCCACCTTGCCTTGGGTGGGTAAGCGTGGGGACATCTTGCGGTACACAGACTGTACTGCTGCCCCCTCCTTCTCTTTCAGCCAGATACCTTTGTCACCCCAGCCTCCCTGAGATGGCGTCAGAAGCTAAAGCGATCAGGTTGCCATTGTCCTTCTCTAGGGAGTTGCATTCATGGTACAGATAGTCAAGAACACTTCCTGAGCACCACTGTCTTCTGTTATCCTTGAGAACATTTTAGGAACAAAACAAAGCAACCACAACTGTCCTCAAAGAACTTATGTTCCCTTTTTTAAATAGAAAGAAGGTCCACATGTCCACACGTAAACATAGCACGCACAAAGTGCAGACTACCTGGACTACCTGGACTACCTGGACTGCAGAAACAGAGTTTATTCTTACCAATATGCAAATTGTTTATCTGAAAAACTGGCTTCCCAAGATATTTTCTAGTAGGAACACTCTTCAAGGATATATGAGTGAGATGTTTCACAGCTTAGCATTTGCAGATGACCTATTTTATGCTGTCATATGTATGACTTGTGAAGCTTGCTCACTCCTTCCATCAGTGTGGGTAGTTTTAGTTGGCCACTTGTACCGTCTCTTTGACCTGGGCTAGTTTAGTGAAGAGACGCCAGTTCTAGTCAACAGTTTGTCCCATAGTTATCTGCATGGCCTCTGTGAAGACATACAGCACCTTTTTGGCGTTCACTTGTCCCCTCTTTGATGTGGGAATTGTATAGTCCACCTGCACCGCAAGTGGCGCAAGTCAGATGAGATAACATGTGATAGCTGTCAGATCCTATGTAAATCAGTTCACCTGGGGTTAGCATATGGCATAATACCTAGCAATTCAGAGAGATCGGTGATATCTAGGCAGCTGGAAAAGTGGTCTATTGAGATCTCTCCCTACTTCCAGCTGTAGACATAACCAAGTCATTGTGGTATCCCTACTGATAGTCCTTTGTTTGGGGGGATTTTTTTGCCAGGCTCGTCACCAGGAATTGCTGTCTCAGCAGCAGAATTTCATCTTGGCTACGCAGTCAGCCCAGGCCTTCCTGGACCAGCACAGCCACAGCCTCACACCCGAGGAACAACAGCTGCTGCAAGAGAAGCTTGGAGAGCTGAAGGAGCAGTATGCGACTTCCCTGGCCCAGTCGGAGGCAGAACTGAAGCAGGTGCAAACACTGCGGGATGAGCTGCAGAAGTTTCTGCAGGACCATCGAGAGTTGAGAACTGGCTGGAACGATCTGAGAAAGAGCTGGAGAGCATGCATCAGGGTGGCAGCAGCCCCGAGGCCCTTCCTGCCCTGCTGAAGCGGCAGGGGAGCTTCTCGGAGGATGTCATTTCCCACAAAGGAGACCTGCGATTTGTGACTATCTCAGGACAGAAGGTCTTAGACACAGGAAACAGCCTTGACGATGGCAGGGAAGCATCAGCAACTGGAACCTTAGTGAAGGCCAAGCTGAAAGACGCGACAGAAAGATACAGCGCTCTCCATGCAGAGGTATGGGCGAGGCATCTGGCGGCCCCTGGTGCAGCAGTCCTGGCAGCCCTCAACACAACCGTGGGTGGTTTCTGGGGCTTACAGTAAGAACCTCAGGACACAGTGAGCAAGTGGACTTGCAGAATGTCTTTATGAGCCTCTGGGGGGAAAAAATGCGGAGGCCCAGAGGCTTATGCTCAACCTGAGCACTGTCTAGGGACATGTCTCACTCCAGTGGTGAAGGTGGGAGTGATCGCCTCCCTGTATCTTGACCAGCAGGTGTGGACTCCCGAAAGACAGAGCACAGGGAAACTTAAACCAAATACGTAGTCTTCGTTCCTGGACAGAACATTTAGGGTAAATCTTCCTTAATCTTCCTCCCTATCAAAGAACTTCCTTTAGCTCCTAAGATACAGAATCCACTTAGTTCTTTTTACCAGTCTTCGGTTTTTGCCAACATCTTTAACGCTTCCAAAGGGAAAATGTTTTGTACCTTTGATCCTCACCTTTGCTTGCAGCTTGATGTGTATTTCATCGGTAGCCTGTCATACAACTCACTGAGTCTTCCCCGGTATATAGTAAAGTTGGGGTGGATAGTATGGATCAAACAATCAGGACCCACTTGTAGAAAATGGTTGCTCCCGTCTACCTGGGAGGCTCACCTACCCTTACCTGCAGTCACAGTCAGGTCCCTGGAGCACAGTCAGGCCTCTTTGGACTTGCCTGGGAGGCTGCTGCCTCTGGCCTGACCTGCTTTGGTCTGCTTCCTTTCTTTCTCTGGCACAGTGTACACGCCTGGGCGCTCACCTGAATACGCTGCTAGGCCAGTATCAGCAGTTTCAGAGCAGTGCTGACAGCCTGCAGGCCTGGATGAAAGCTTGCGAGGCTAGTGTGAAGAAGCTCCTCTCAGATACAGTTGCCTCTGACCCTGGGGTCCTGCAACAGCAGTTTGCAACCACAAAGGTGAGCCAGGGCACGGGCTCTTGTTCCACACAGCTCAGAGTGCCCTCAAAGCAAAGCAAGTGCTTGCAGAGGTGAAAGGCAGGGGTCGGGATGCCTTGGACGAGATCTGATTCCTGAACACTATATTCTGACGTCTGTTGCTATGGATAAACAGAATTATTCTACAGAGCTGCCCAGTAGCTCTCGATCCCTAGAAACCAGCTTTGATTACTTCACTCTAATAGTTTTCTTTTGTCCTTTTTCATGGACAAGCAGCAGTTGCAGGAGGAATTGGCTGAGCATCAAGTACCTGTAGAAAAACTCCAAAAAGTAGCTCATGACCTCATGGAAATTGAAGGGGAGCCAGCCCCAGACCGCAAGCATATTCAAGAAACTACAGGTATGAAACAGCAATGGCCAGAGTGCTCCCCTACCTCCAAGTGTGTCCCTCTGTTCTGTGATATCTCACACTGTGGTGTACAAGCATCTGTGCTGCTGGTGAGGAGCTGCGGATCCAAGCACAAGGAGCTAACCCTCTAATGAAGTTGAATCTCACACCATAGGAGGCCTTCGTGGCCTGGCTTCAACCCTTTTTCCGCAGACACTCGCCTTCCTACCACACCCGACTTCCTTCCTTTCCCAAATGAGCTAGTCATTTCCTCAGTGCTTTCCCCCTGAAGTTTGTCCTGTTTCTTAGCTGCTAACATTTACCAAGTGCTTACTGTGCATGATGAAATCTTGCCCCTGCTTCTAGATGTAACCAGGAAGTTACTTCCTTGGTAAATTCCTGACACCACTCCCACCCCTACCCCCAAGAAGTAAAAGATAAGAAATAACTTTTCCTTTGGCCTCTCTAGTACAGTACTCCTAGTACCAATATAGCACTTGTGATTTTATTTTTATGGTTAATTGATAGGCCTTCCACTACCTACACTCTCTTTTAGAGTTTTAAGGTTTGTAGAAGGCAGGACTTTATCATAATAATCTTCAGTCCTCAGCACTGAGCACAATTTTTGGTACTTAGTAGGTGCTAAGTATACAATGCTTATTGAGTTTGGTTCAAATAGTGATGTATTTAAGCTTATTCTGTTTGCCTTGATGTCCATTGTTATAATAACTAACATGTACAATTTAAATACATTTTTTAAAAAGTGCAACAGAAAAATTGTCTCCACTTTTTCTTGTCATGGCCTTGATTTTTCAGATTCCATACTCAGCCATTTCCAACACCTCTCCAGCAGCCTGGCGGAGCGCTCTGCTCTGCTGCAGAAGGCAATTGCCCAGTCTCAGAGTGTCCAGGAAAGCCTGGACAGCTTGTTGCAGTCCATCAGAGAAGTTGAAAATAACCTGGAAGAGGAGCAGGTGGTGTCGCTGTCATCAGGAGTCATCCAAGAAGCCCTGGCCACTAACATGGTGAGACTTGTGCCCCAGGAGTTAGCGTAGAGGATATATTTGCCACCTCCCACAGTGACATCATTTTGGAAAAGTATCAGGAAAAGAATGTATCTCCATGAGTATTCTAATAGACTTAGAGATGATGACTAATCAGTGTAAAGATATGTCCGCTCAATTTCCACTGGTAAATTTGAGGGAGAGGGTTAAGAGCAAAGTCATTGGTGGCCTGGGGTGGAGAAGAAAGAGTATCGATGATGTTCTGAAGGTTCAGTTGCAATCCTTCAAGCCTCCTTGAGGAGATGAGCATCTAGTTATTAGAAGTTTATTAGTTTGTGGCTCAGATGTCCCAGAATACGTGAGCCAGGAGCTGACAGATATGCTCTTGATGACAGAAATTGAAGCAGGACATTGCTCGGCAGAGGAGCAGCTTGGAGGCCACCCGTGATATGGTGACCCGATTCATGGAGACAGCGACAGCACCACGGCCGCTGTGCTGCAGGGCAAACTGGCTGAGGTGAGCCAGCGCTTCGAACAGCTCTGTCTACAGCAGCAAGAAAAGGAGAGCTCCCTAAAGAAGCTTCTGCCCCAGGCAGAGATGTTTGAACATCTCTCTGAGAAGCTGCAGCAATTCATGGAAAACAAAAGTCGGCTGCTGGCCTCTGGGAATCAGCCAGATCAGGATATTGCACATTTCTTCCAACAGATCCAGGTGAGGCTTTATCTGCCAGATTGGTGGAATAAAGGGGAAGGAAGGGCAAGGAACAACAAATGTTTACTGAGTACGTAATATGTTAGTCAGTATACTGGAAACGTGACCTGCATTGTCTAAAAGAATTCTCACAGCCATCCTGTAAACTTGATATTATTTGTTCATTTTTAAAAAGCACAGCCAAGCTTTATTTTTCACTCATAGCATGTGTTCAGCTCAGATCAGCAGGGATACTTAGCTCACCATAATCACTCAGTCTTTCAAGTTGATGGAAACTTCATCCTGACATATGTTTTCATGATTACTACTGTAAGGGGAAGAGCACATACCATATCCAGTTGCATTTTATTAGTCAAAGCAAGTTTCACACGGTCATACCTGACTTTCAGGGTGGGTAGAGAAGTGTAATCCTACCATATACCTAGTAGGCAGAGCTGAAAATACTGCCTTCCACGGATACAGATGTGTATCTAGGAGTAGAATTGCTGGATCACCGTCTATGCCTGTACTTAATTTGATCAAGTAGTGGCTAACTTGAGCTCCAGGATGGCTGCAGCTGCCCACCTACCCACCTGTAATACCTTAGCGTTGCTCTATGCCCACATCACTACCTTGGGTTTATCGAGCTATGTAACCTTTTCCATACTGTACTGTGAGCTCATTGTTTGGTTTGGTTTGCTCTCCTCATGTCTTGCTTTTTGTTTTGAAAAATTTTCAGCTTCTAGAAAAGTAAAAGGAATAGTACAATAAACACTTGCATACTTTTCATCTCGATCTACCAATTGTGTTTTCTTTCTCTTTATAAATGTATAAAAGAGTGTCACTGTGGGGTGCCATATTCATTATCATTATTGTTCTTTTTTATATTCAAGCGATTTCCCACTTTTGGTCAATGGGAGCCCCTTTAGGCTGTCTCCTGGTGTCTTTTTGACACGTCCCTACAGTGTATTAGTACTGTCTTACTTTCTGCACAGTGTGTCATGGTCGCCTTGTAATTTCCCTGTCCCATACCTGAAATCACCTATTTCTCCAAGGAAGCCTACTTTTACTGGGGAATTCTATTTAGACATCAAAATCCAGATACTGCGTGAGCCACTAGGATGCCATTGCTTCTAGGTCCTTTCAGTGGGTAGGATTAGGAAATCTTTCTCTCTCTCTCTCTTTTCTTGTTATCTGTTTTTATTTTATTTTTAATTTTTTAATTGAAATGTAGTTGATTTACAGTGTTGTGCCAACCTCTGCTACACAGCATAGTGACTTGGTTACAGACGGTCTTTTTTTAGTCTCTATTATGGTTTATCGCAGGATATTGAATATAGCTCACTGCGCCATACAGTAGGACCTTGTTATTTATCCATCCTACATGTGATAGTTTGCATCGGCTAATCCCAGGCTCCCAGCCCTTCCCTCCCCCACCCCACTTCCCCTTGGCAACCACAAGTCTGTTCTCTGTGTCTGTGAGTCTTTTCTGTTGTGTAGGTAAGTTCATTTGTGCCACAGTTTCTCACAGTTTGTCTTTTGTCTTTTCTTAGCATGTTTTTTGGTCATGTAAAATTTTTTGTTAAATTTTTACACAGTAGATTTTATGTTTTTTTTTAATTGAAATAATATAGTTGACATACAATATTATGTTAGTTTCAGGTGTTCAACATAGTGGCTCAACATTTCAATACAATATGAAATGATTACCATGATAGGGTTAGTAAACATCTGTCCCCACTCAGAGTTATTAGTGTTATTGACCATATTCCTTATGCTATATGTTATATCCCTGTGATTTAAATTTATTTTATTACTAGAAGTTTATCCTCTTAATTCTATTCATCTGTTTCTGCCAGTCTCCCTCCCTTCTTTCCTCTAACAACCACCTGTTTGTTCTCTGTATTTATGAATCTGTTTTCATTTTTGTTTGTTCCCTTGTTTTGTTTTTGAGATTTCACATATAAATGAGATCAACAGTATTTGCCTTTCTCCATCGGCTTTATTTCCTTTAGCATCATACACTCTAGACATATCCATGTTGTCACAAACGGCAAGATTTCATGCTTTTTATGGCTGAGTAATATTCCTCTGTGTGTCTGTGTGTGTGTATCACATCTTCTTTATCCATTTATACTCTGGGCTTTTCTATAGTGTTCCGTTGATGTATATGTCTGTGTGTGTGTGCGCCAGGACCATACTGTTTTGATGGCTTTGTAGTATAGTTGTAGTAACTCTGGAGTATGGTTTGAGGCTAGAGGTATCACTCTTTCATTGAAGATGTATTTTTTTAGTCATAGTTTGAAAGCCTTTTGCCATATACAGGTTATGATGAACTCTACCTACACAGTTTCTTTTTTTCTCCTCTCTTTTAAAAATTCTAATACTTTAACAATTCAAGTTTATTCTGAAGTGTATATGAAGTATGAATTCAAGTTTTTTTTTCCCAAAGTTCTATCTAGTTGTCCCCAATGTCATTTATTTGAAAAATCTATATTTACCCCAGTGATTTGAGAATCTGTCTTTATCATATACAAAATGTCATATGTATTCAAGTCTGTTTCTTGATTTTCTATTCTATTTCACTGGTCTTTCTGTTAACATTCTAGAGGATTTATGGTATGTTTTACTATTTGGTAAGGCTAATCTCCCCCATTTATTTCTTTTTTAGGATTTTTCACAGCTATAATTGTACATTTATTTTTCCATGTGAACACCTGAATCAACGTTATCAGTCTTAGAGAAAAATGTTGGTCACATTTTATTTGGGTCACTTCACTTATTCACAACATGTATGTGCGCGCGCACACACACACACACACACACACACATCTTCATAGATGTTCTTCCTGTTTACAGGCCTGCTTTCATGTCGTTCAGACATGTTTTAAAGTTTTATTTGTAAAGGTTCTGTACATTTCTTATTAGTTGATTCCTAAAATTGTACCTTTTATGTTGCTATTGTGTTATTCTTGATTTTAATATGTGAGTTTATATTCCTCTCCCTTCTTGGATTACTTCACTTTTCAATCTGGTTATATTGTTGATTCTCTGAGATTTTACAAATATACTTTCATATAATCTGCAAATATAGTTTTATCTCTTCTTTTCAAATTATGCTGCAAAATGTTTTTTCTTACCCAATTGCATTGGCCAATATCTTCAGTACGGTGTTAAATAACAGTAAAGAGTTTATTTACCTGTTTTAAAGAATAGACAGACTATGAAAGCTTAGAGAAGTTTAATAGCTTAAGATCATAGACTAGTAAGTAACAAAGCCATGACTGAATTTCACATCTTTTCTACACCAGAAACTTATATTCTTTTTATTCTGTCATGCTGCCTCTGGATTCTTCAAAGATTTGTTTAAAGGAGACAAGGCTCCTTTCTAATTTCCAGCCACTCTCAAGTGGATTGGAGAAATCCTACATATTTTATGTTTTGATTTAGCAGTCAACACAGTGAACATGCTCAATTCTTGATCCTTCTTTTTCTTTTTTTCAGTGTATTTATTTTTGACTATCCTAGGGCTTCACTGCTGCGTGTGGGCTTTCTCTATTTGCAGCAAGTGAGGGCTACTCTCTAGTTGCAGTGCATGGGTTTCTCACTGTGGTGTCTTTTCTTGTTGAGAGCAAGGGCCTGAGGGTGCCGGGCTCAGTAGCTGCAGCTCCTGGGCTCTAGAGCACAGGCTCAGCAGTTTTGGCACATGGGCTTAGTTGCCCTTGGGCGTGTGGAATCTTCCCAAATCAGGGATCAAACCCATGCCTCCTGCATTGGCAAGTGATTCCCAACCATTGGACCACCAGGGAAGTCCTTGTTCCTTCTTTTTCTACAGATTAGAGAGAACGTGTCCCAGCTTTAATCTAGATACCTTCATTCTTTTAGAGTCCTAAGTATTTATAAAGATCAGAGGACTGAATACATTTCCTTGTTTGCTTGACAGGAGCTCAATTTGGAAATGGAAGACCAACAGGAGAATCTGGATACTCTTGAGCACCTAGTCACTGACCTGAGCTCCTGTAGCTTTGCTCTGGACCTGTCCCAGCACCAAGACAGGGTGCAGAACCTCAAAAAGGACTTCACAGAGCTACAGAAGACAGTCAAAGAAAGGTGAGTTTTCATATGTGTGTCAGTGTCATGGAGCTAATTTGTTCTTGCTGTTGAATGAAATGACTTCTCCTTCACCAGAAAAGATAGCATCAAAATTCTGATACTGAGCTGTAAGGGATTGGAAAATGCCTCTTTGAGACAAAACTACTCAGTCTACGTAATAGTTAGTGGTCTTTCTGTTAGTAAATAGCGAGTTCCTTCTCAGTAATGGGGCTCAATTCCCCCTCTGTACAAGGGAAAGCCCAAGTCACATGGACCAAACAGAACAAATCTGAAACAGCAAGAAGGATTGTGGTAGGATTAGAAATAATGAGAAAAAATGGAAGAGAGTTCGCAGACATAATTAGAGGTTATTTGGCACTCACATTGCTGGTTTTGACCACATTTCCGTTGCTTATGATGGAGGAGTTTGTGGATTCTTCTTTGAAGGTAAACATGGGAATGTATGACAAAGGTGGCTGATTTCAGGTTATTGGCTCACTGTTGAAAAGCTATAATTCCCTCCTCAGAAAGCCTCATGTGGGTTTAAAAGTTTGATAAGACTTTTCTTGCTTTAGCTATAAATATCTTGATTTGGCAGAGGACTGCCTTAGTGACTAGAGGAAAGCAGTTGCTCAAATCACCACTGTGAGCAGCAGATTATTTAGTGCAGGCGAAGGGGATAGAACACAGGCCAAGCAGGTTTTGTCTTTCTTTTCCTCTGTGGAGGGCCTTTAGCTATATAAAGAACCAGGATCTCTGGTCTGAAGTCTAACAGATATGACCATTTCCAAAACTTAATTTCAAATTAAATTCTTTCTCCTTGATTTATTTGACTCATGGGTGTGCTTAGCCTAACTTCTCTGAGCCTCAGTTTTGGCATCTTCCTTGCTAAAGGAATTAGCATGTGAATTGGGCCTTAAAAGAGTCAAAGACCTAAAAAGTAGCAGAGCTGAACTTGAGATCCAAAGCCTGCATTCTTTCCATTGTATCACAGTACCTAAATAGCAGGCTCCCTTTAGTTTTTCTCACTTTCGCTTTAGCCTCGAGTAAGATTGAAGACTACTTTCCCCAGAAATGTCCAAACAAGGGCAACAGATTCCTCAGTTTGATGCTCTCCTACATTATATGTGGTTGTTTAGCCAGAGCTGCCATGGAAGAGATTAGGAGATGGGAAGGCCCTGTTAGGAGACTGATGCCTAGAGTCCTAGAACGAACCTAGTTTTAGTTGAAGTTGACTTCTTTACAAAGCTTCGTCTGGCAAGTAACAAAATGTCTCTCTTGACAGAGAGGAAGATGCGTCATCTTGCCAGGAGCAATTAGATGAATTCCGGAAGCTGGTTAGGACTTTCCAGAAATGGCTGAAGGAAACTGAAGGGAATATTCCACCTGCAGAGACTTTCATGAGTACTAAAGAGCTGGAAAAGCAGATTGAACACCTGAAGGTAGGTGAACAAAAGGATCTCCAGGAGTCAGGCTAGACAGCAGTTTGGAAGCTTGTATGTACTCATTTCAATCTGTGGTGGAGGAGTGGTGTGGGAAACCCAAGTTGTCCATCTGTGTCAGAACAGCAGTTCTCCATGCTCTTCATGTGAGTTCCGCCTACCCCTGTCCAAGCACTTGAGCACCAAAACATCTATTAAAAAGAAAAATCTGGGAATGATATCTATAAAGTTTCAGCTCTTTAGGGCGATGCCTGTCATGCTGTGGTAAGTCATAAGAAAGATGGTCATCAGAGTCCAGTCTTGAGAAGCTTACATTCTCATCGTGTATTTGAGAATTAGACAGTTATATGGGAGCAAGTGACCAGACATGTGATCACAAAATGAGAGAACTTCTCCATAACTAATTAAGGGAAAGTTAGTCAGTTGGTGGGAAGATACTGACAAGAGTAGTACCCACCTTTCTCCCATCTGCTGCAAAATCTCTTCTCTGCTATCTTGATTCATTGTCATCCAGCTCTATTTGCACCTCTAACATGTTTCTTATTTGTATTGAAACCAGCCTTCACCTAACTCTCATGCATTTGTCCTTATTTTCTTAGTAAAACAGGATTTATCCTGAATAGATGAAAGGGAAGAGTTTGATTGTTTTCACAGAGAGGATGCCAGGAGCATTTGTTGTAGAGAGTTCCCTAGGACAGAGGTTCCCTGATCTCTTGGTTCATGGTGCCTTTTATGTTTCAAGACATTTTTCATGGCACCTCAAGGCCAGAAAAAGCAAAACCTAAAAAACCTCACTCGCTAAGTGGTCAGAACCAAACAGCTTAACAGTAGTTGTTCACATGGTGTCCAACAGATGTCACTGTTTTTCCCTCAAAAATTGAAAATATCCGATGAGTCAGTGCACAGTTTGAGAACTGTGGCTCTTTGGAATCGAGAGTGACTAATAAGAGAACTGACAAAGTCTGAACTGTCAAGGTTAAGGTTGAAGTTCGCGCATGAGCTTGCCAGATGTTCATGGCTCTGTGTCTTCCTCTGCTGCTGCTCTGCAGCTTTAAGTCAAAAGCAGACTAAGTAGGAATTCAGTGCGGAGGAAGGGGTTGAAGCCTAGGATCGTGTCCTTTCTGGGAAAGGAGTAAAATTCTGCTTCTATAGGAGGCAGTTCACAGCTTAGAGACGACATTACCAGACACTTTTGTCGTAGAGTAGATGTCGTTGCTTCGGAATGGCTTTCTGTGATGGTTAGAGCTCTGACTTCAAACCCAATATAAAGTTCCCCTGAAAATGCAAAGTATAGTCTATGATTCTGTATATTTCTCTACATCTCAGTGTCTAGCGCCTCATCTTACCTTCCAACACCATTTCCTTCATGTTCTTTGCATGCATTGTGTTCCCTTTGTCCACCCGGAAACTCTTTATCTTAATGCCAAGCTTTCCTCCTTTTAGGCAGTTAGATGTGTCTCTCTTTGTGTGCTTAGCGTCCAGTGGCTCTCCACATTTCTGTAATACCATTTATCGCATTATAATTGATAATCTGAGCTGTTGGTCTAGGAACTGTGTCATAATCCTATTCTGTATCCCCAGCGTTTGGCATGATGCCTGGTATATAATAAATGCTCAAAAAAATTTTTTTTTTGCTTGATGAATGAATGAGAAGGTCTTGAGTCTTCCAGGAATATCATTCTCCTTGGCTGGCTAAGCCAAGTTCTTGAAATGACTGAATAAATGAAAATGGTTACTTAATCCTTATCAAAACTTTGGGGAGTTTATGTAGAACAGGTGTCCATAATTATGAGGAGAAAGCCTCCAAATATTATATTCTGCTGTTTTGTTCTTTAAACAGGGTCTCCTAGATGACTGGACAAGTAAGGGGACTTTGGTAGAGGAAATCAATTGTAAAGGTACTTCTTTAGAAAATCTCATCATGGAGATCACAGCACCTGATTCTCAAGCCAAGACTGGTGAGTGCAGGCTCTTGGAAAAGTATTGAATGAACATCATTCCTTCTTTTGGCCTTGATGATGACCCCTTGTTAGAATCAAGGTTGGATAAGAGAACAAAGGAGGCTTCACAAAGGAGGCAGTCTTCCCCCTCAACCTGATCTGTTTTCCCTTTTGCTTTGTAACATTGCTCCATTTTGCAGAATCTCTTCCCATGATGGGAGAAAGTAAAGAGACTAGGTGGCCCACAAAGAACTGACAAATGAACATAGAAGGATTAAAATAGGATTTTCCATCTTGAGGAATTTCCCTCTTCTAAATATGTGAATAGTGTGGCTATTCATTAACTTTAAATTGGGGTCAGCGGTATAAGCATATCTTGGGAGAGGCTAGGGTTTTAGGAGTCAGCATTGATACACCAGAAACTGGCATACTTATTGCAAGTGCTTACAAAGAGTGTGCCCAGATGTATGAATAGTCTCTGCCTACAATTAAGTCTTTCAGACAAATGGATCCTGAGCTCACAGTCACTTGCTAGATGTTAACTGGGATCTCCTAGATTTTATTACCAGACTGTGTTAATGCACTCATAGTCCCTTAAATAGTAAGAGCGAAGTTTGCTTTCTTTTTCCCCCCGAGGATGGCTAGTTTCCTTTTGTATCCTAAAGTTTTAAAGATGTCTTGGAATAACCTAGAAGTGACAGAATTTCAGGGAATTGGTGACTTTTATTTTCTAACACTTAAACTTCTAAGTTCAGTGACTTTTGTGACATCACCCAGCAAACTTTTTCTATAAAGGGCCATAAATATTTTAGGCTTGTGGGCCATATGGTCTCTGTCACACTACATGTCTTTGCCATTGTAGCACAAAAGCAGGCATAAACAATATATAAATGAATGGGTGTGGCTGTGTTCCAGTAAAACTTTGTATACAGAAACAGGTGGAGGGACAGATTTGCTGGTGAACTAACGCTTTCTGACTCCTGAAATGGATCAGTGATTGTTCAAACTCTTTTACTAGCATCTATTTAAAAATTAAATCTCCTATAGAACTATACTCTATAAAACAAATAAAAATATTTTGGTGGCATAAATTTCCCTTATAAGTGAATTTATAGCATTTATATATTATGAGATCCATCAATTCATAAATGAATATTGAAGTTATCTTGGTAAATACAGAAATTTGAAGGAAAGAAAAGAATTTTTGAATGACTGCTTCCTTATTTGATTATTTCTCCATTTTTTTCTTGGTTGCACTGTATCAAAAAAAAAATACGCTTCACACAGATATATAGCTGCAATTGATGGCAAAAGTTTTTAAAAGTTCACTTTACTATATGAAATGTTACAAGTTCTGTTATTACACAGTTCTACCTAATAAGAGCCTGCTTTGAGCCTTTTTGTCATTTTATGTAATACACATGTGCTATAGATGTTTTTCTTTGTATATGAGTGGACATGTGTCAGATGGAATATTTTAAAGAGTTAGAGAAGAACTATAGTTTTTCCATCAGTGACCCTCAGAAAGCAGTTAAATGTATGCACAGAGGTGCAGGAGCTCCTTTATTCTCCCCCAAAGCAGCATAATTGACTGTATCTACTGGGTTAATGTGGTGTTCACCATGATAGAACATGCATGTTTTACTGCCATTTCTAAGTACTTAGAAATATATGCTGAGTCTTAAAGTTAAACCGAACATTCACAGAGTCCCTAAAGCACCTTTTTAGTTATTTTGAAAACCAGTGTGAGGATCACTGCCCTGAGTGCTTTTAAAGTTCTCTTCCGTCTTTGAAAATGCGTAAATGTTCTAGTTCCTTACGTTTGTGAGCTCTTTTGGCTTCATAAAGTGCTTTCACATATACTGCCTCACTACCTCTCACCTGTAACCCCATGAAAGCTGACAAGATTATCTTCATATTCCAGAGAAGATACTGAAGTCTGTCCGCAGATTAAGGCTCACGTACTGAGTTAGTGACAGTCTTGTCTAGACTGTCTTCTTCAAATTACTAGTCCAGTTTCTTTTTAGCCATCACCACACTGAAGTGGAATATGATCTTTGTGTTTGATCTATTTTTTAATTAAAAATACAATAATTTTAACATTTTAAAATTTTGCAATCACTGTTTTCTAATATAACCTCACACATAACTTTTTCCACAGTGAAATTAGTACATGTGAGAGTCTTAGTCAGCTCTTAGAATGTTACATTATGTCATGACTGTTCTTCACATTTCTTTATAATCTTTGTGATTGCATGATCTGGTTTTTACTTACTTGGGATACTCCTGAAATGTAAGGAATCAACTTGGAGAGAATACAGGCCAAATTGTGGTAATTAGAAACAGAACCAACGACCCTAAACAGAATTTATGGGAATGTTTATGAGCCAGATTTATTGGCACTGAGAATTTCTGTTTTCTGGTGGGGGAAGGGGAACAGAAAGTCATGGGGGAAAAAAAAAAGACAGGGAATCTTTTGAAACAATATAAGAAGGGCTCACTTTTATGTCTTTACTAAAAGAATACTGCTTTTATGTCCTTAATTGTACTTACTGTTTATTTTTATTATGGTGAACAGCATTGATGTTAAAGTTGAACCCTTTTGGCTACATTATAAATCCTCATTCCAAAGTATGTCAGATATTAGTCTCAAGACTTAGTCACTCTGCTAATACTTGCTTCACAAAATTAGGGCAGAGTCCAAAGAGTTCAAATTGGAGATTTAAGAAGGGAATTTGGATTTCTTCTAGAAAGGATTAGTAATCGTTACTGCTGAGGAGCTGAATCACCCCTAGTGACACTGTTGCCTGGCAGCTAAAATGATTTGTCTCTTTCCATGAGTATGTTGTCTTGTGCTGTGTTAACTTCCTGATACCTGAGCTTACAGTGAGTGCCAAAGAATAAACTCGGTGCCTGTATGTATTCCTAACACGTTTTGTCTTGCCCTGTTTGTCTCTCTGTCCTTCTGCTCAGGTTCCATACTGCCCTCTCTAGGAAGCTCTGTAGGCAGTGTAAACGGATACCACACCTGCAAAGGTGAGAATGCCATTTCAACAGTGCCTCTTTGTTGGGTGTGTTAAGACAGCGTTCGTGTTTGCATCTGTGTATGTTTCCATATGTGTGGAAAGGCTGCTGCTAGGATGGGTTGTAAGGGTAAGAATTTGGGGAGAAGTAACTGATGCCTCTTTGTCGCTAAAGGCTAAACTGATTGGCAGCCAGTGAAATAAAGGTACAAGCAAATAAACTGGACCACTAGATAAGACCAATAGGAAAAGACTTGAAAGAAAATGTATGCAAATCTTTGAATTATAAAGAAGTTATACTAGAGGTGGTCTGATCTAGCCCTGAGACTCCCCACCAAGTTTTCTTTGTAGTTTAAAGAAGTAGAAGAATGCCTCAAATCCTTCACTCTCTGTACTTTTGCTGCTCCTGTGTTTACTTAGTATTTTGTTATTTTATTTATACATGTATGTCATGCCAAAATCAGAAAGCAGGTTAATGAGAGCTCTTTTGCTTTTTGTGTGTGAACAGGAACTTTTATGTGATTTAGCAGAAGATAATCTCTAGTTCACTAGAAAGAGTGGGAGAGATACTTAATCCTGATGAATAATTTAGTGAGGAACCAATGGGGATACTTGAGAGCTATTCCCAGTCTGATTTCTGTTTCTGTAATGCTAGATCTGACGGAAATCCAGTGTGACATGTCAGATGTAAACTTGAAATATGAGAAACTTGGGGGCGTGCTTCGGGAACGGCAGGAAAGCCTTCAGGCTGTCCTGATCAGAATGCAAGAAGTTCAGAAGGAGGCAAGTTCGGTGCTGCAGTGGCTGGAATCAAAAGAGGAAGTCCTGAAAGGCATGGACGCCTCTTCATCTCCAACCAAGACAGAGACAGTGAGAGCCCAGGCTGAGTCTAACAAGGTACTGTGTTCACAATAGCTGCATCTCAATACTAAGAAGAAAGGGCTGTTGTACTAGTGTTCCTGCCTGAGCCCAGGGGCCTGAGAAGGAAACATGGCCAACCACCCCGTCATGATGAGCAGAGTGTTTGATTTTCAAATGCTTAGTATGCCTAAATTCTCCCAGAGAATTTTCTTGCCTATGAAATTAGAAGTTGTTACAAATCAGATTGAGAAACAAAACCAGATCCATTTGCAGAAAGAGAATAAGGACAATAGCCCTCCTCAGAACCATCAGTTCAGAGAATGGGATCTCATTTTCTATGTGATGGTGTAGCCAAAACATCCCATCAAAGCACAATTTAGAGGGATCTAAACTACCATGATTGCAGTTCATTCTTAAGATTGACATGTAGGACTAGAGAAAATGGTGGAAGAAATAAGACCATGTAAAAAATTTGGTAGACAATTTTCTCCCTAAATTTGAATATTCCATTTGAGCCTAGCATTATCAACTTTTACAACTGCATAAGCAGCACCGTTATCATCATCATGATCAGGATCAATTCCTGACACTTTCAGTTTATAGGGATTAGTTCTTATAGTTACTAATGTATGTTACATAAAAGGAATCCAGATCTTGCCATCTAGCTTTTCCTTTTAAGTAAAAATTTAACAGAAAGGTTAGGTATGTTAAAGTCATGAAACAAGTCACGGAGAGAATCAGAAGTTGAGCCTGTAATTGCTGCCCCGCCTTTCCGTCATTTCCTCTACACTCCAAGCTTCGTTTCCTGTCCAGAAATCTCATGGTGTGTGTGATGTTCTTTCTCCTAGGCCTTCTTGGCTGAATTGGAACAGAATTCTCCAAAAGTCCAAAATGTAAGGGAAGCCCTGGCTGGATTACTGATAACATATCCCAACTCACAAGAAGCAGAAAACTGGAAGAAAATGCAAGAGGAGCTCAGTATGTCATCACAGGGGTGTTACAAATTCACTAAACTGCTTGTCCTCAAACAAATATAGGCTTTCAGTACATCCAGTAAATAAGAATTATTTTTGGTTAATTGTCATTAGTCAGCAAGAAGGGCAGGTAGGGTTAGAGAATGAACCTGAAAACGGAAAAAATTCAGAGATTCCACTCAAGGTGTCAGAAATTTGGCTTCTTCAGGCAAGTCAAACTGACAATCTTTCTGTGACAAAGAGAGCATTGATGATAAAAATTAAAAACAGGAAATAAGCTAAACATTCAATGAAGGAGTTAGATAAATTATGCTGTACTCGTGGAGAAGAAAATGGCAACCCACTCCAGTATTCTTGCCTGGAAAATCCCATGGACAGAGGAGCCTGATGGGCTACAGTCCATGGGGTCACAGAGAGCTGGACACGACTGAGCTACCGACACCCACGCACACCTGCCCTACTCCTGCTGTGGAGGTATAGATGATGTAGCTGACTGTGTGCTGGCATGAAAAATGTCCTGTTCTTAATGAGTAAGTTTAAAGACAGGTTATAAAATAATACATATGTTCATAAGCTACTGTACATGTATTGTGTACGTATGTACTCCTCTGAAGTCTTATCCCATGGATAGTTTCATATAACCACCACCATAGTCATGAATCAGAACTGTTTGTGGCTTTAGTTAAAATTAAATGCAGGTTATTTTTAACTTAAAAAAATTAAATAATGCTCCAGGGTATTTCCTGTAGAATATTAGGGACCAGGCTAGTGGCTGATGAGGATAAAGGAATCCATTCTCTCATTTCCTCTCTACAGATTCCCGATGGGAAAGGGCCACCGAGGTGACAATGGCTCGACAAAGGCAGCTGGAGGAATCTGCAAGTCATCTGGCCTGCTTCCAGGCTGCAGAATCCCAGCTCCGGCCCTGGCTGATGGAGAAAGAGCTAATGATGGGGGTGCTGGGCCCCCTGTCTATTGACCCCAACATGCTGAACGCACAAAAGCAGCAGGTCCAGGTGAGCAGTTCCTGACAGCTTTCGAGCCAAGAACTCAGAGGCACATGAACCTGGGTTTGAATGCTGCTCTCAACAGATAGATTCACATGACCCTGGACAAGTCATTTAACCCCTCAGAGTCTCTACTTCCTCACTGTAAATGAGATGCTTGTATGGTCTTTATCATGGTGCCTATCAAATAGCAAATGTTCAATAACTGTATTTTTGATATTGTTGACCGAGGCAGTAAGATGAGCAGATGGTAGAATGGGAACTTCTGACTAAATGTTAGAATCATATTTTACTTTCAATCCCCAGTGGTAGTGATTCACATTACTTCATGCAGGGTTTTATATCTGCTGGCTTTACTTAAAGATTTTCTGCTGATCAGACCACAGGACCTGAGATCCTGAGGAACTGTGAGATGTAGGTTGGTCCCTTATGTCATTTCTGATGAAATCCTGCCTAGAACATTTCCTTATTCTGTATCCTTCCCTAAACTTGTTCTGTATCTTCTCACCACCCATTAAGTCCGCTAAAACTAATTTTTGAAAGAACCCTTTCTCTTAGCCCCTGCTTCCAATCAATTACCAAGTTCTATTTAGTCTAACTACAAATTTTCTAATCCAGTGGTTTTCTAATCCTTTGGTTTCCATTCCAAAAGTAAACATTTTGCTCTCAAAATCCTTTTCAGTTCAGTTCAGTCGCTCAGTCGTGTCCGACTCTTTGCGACCCCATGAATCGCAGCATGCCAGGCCTCCCTGTCCATCACCAACTCCCGGAGTTCACTCAGACTCACGTCCATCGAGTCCGTGATGCCATCCAGGCATCTCATCCTCGATCGTCCCCTTCTCCTCCTGCCCCCAATCCCTCCCAGTATCAGGGTCTTTTCCAATGAGTCAACTCTTTGCATGAGGTGGCCAAAGTACTGGAGCTTCAGTTTTAGCATCATTCCTTCCAAAGAAATCCCAGGGCTGATCTCCTTCAGAATGGACTGGTTGGATCTCCTTGCAGTCCAAGGGACTCTCAAGAGTCTTCTCCAACATCACAGTTCAAAAGCATCAATTCTTCGGCGCTCAGCCTTCTTCACAGTCCAACTCTCACATCCATACATGACCACAGGAAAAACCATAGCCTTGACTAGACGGACCTTAGTCGGCAAAGTAATGTCTCTGCTTTTGAATATACTATCTAGGTTGGTCATAACTTTTCTTCCAAGGAGTAAGCGTCTTTTAATTTCATGGCTGCAGTCACCCTCTGCAGTGATTTTGGAGCCCAAAAAAACAAAGTCTGACACTGTTTCTACTGTTTCCCCATCTATTTCCCATGAAGTGATGGGGCCAGATGCCATGATCTTCGTTTTCTGAATGTTGAGCTTCAAGCCAACTTTTCCACTCTCCTCTTTCACTTTCAACAAGAGGCTTTTTAGCTCCTCCTCACTTTCTGCCATAAGGGTGGTGTCATCTGCATATCTGAGGTTATTGATATTTCTCCCAGCAATCTTGATTCCAGCTTGTGTTTCTTCCAGTCCAGCATTTCTCATGATGTACTCTGCATATAAGTTAAATAAGCAGGGTGACAATATACAGCCTTGACGTACTCCTTTTCCTATTTGGAACCAGTCTGTTGTTCCATGTCCAGTTCTAACTGTTGCTTCCTGACCTGCATACAGATTTCTCAAGAGGCAGGTCAGGTGGTCTGGTATTCCCATCTCTTTCAGAATTTTCCACAGTTTACTGTGATCCACACAGTCAAAGGCTTTGGCATAGTCAATAAAGCAGAAATAGATGTTTTTCTGGAACTCTCTTGCTTTTTCCATGATCCAGCGGATGTTGGCAATTTGATCTCTGGTTCCTCTGCCTTTTCTAAAACCAGCTTGAACATCAGGGAGTTCACGGTTCACATATTGCTGAAGTCTGGCTTGGAGAATTTTGAGCATTACTTTACTAGCATGTGAGATGAGTGCAATTGTGCGGTAGTTGGAGCATTCTTTGGCATTGCCTTTCTTTGGAATTGGGATGAAAACTGACCTTTTCCAGTCCTGTGGCCACTGCTGAGTTTTCCAGATTTGCTGGCAAATTGAGTGCAGCACTTTCACAGCATCATCTTTCAGGATTTGAAACAGCTCAACGGGAATTCCATCACCTCCACTAGCTTTGTTCGTAGTGATGCTTTCTAAGGCCCACTTGACTTCACATTCCAAGATGTCTGGCTCTAGATTAGTCAACACATCATCATGATTATCTGGGTCATGAAGATCTTTTTTGTACAGTTCTTCCGTGTATTCTTGCCACCTCTTCTTAATATCTTCTGCTTCTGTTAGGTCCAGACCATTTCTGTCCTTTATCGAGCCCATCCTTGCATGAAATGTTCTCTTGGTATCTCTAATTTTCTTGAAGAGATCTCTAGTCTTTCCCATTCTGTTCTTTTCCTCTATTTCTTTACATTGATTGCTGAAGAAGGCTTTCTTATCTCTTCTTGCTATTCTTTGGAACTCTGCATTCAGATGCTTATATCTTTCCTTTTCTCCTTTGCTTTTTGCTTCTCTTCTTTTCACAGCTATTTGTAAGGCCTCCCCAGACAGCCATTTTGCCTTTTTGCATTTCTTTTCCATGGGGATGGTCTTGATCCCTATCTCCTGTACAATGTCACGAACCTCATTCCATAATTCATCAGGCACTCTATCTATCAGATCTAGACCTTTAAATCTATTCCTCACTTCCACTGTATAATCATAAGGGATTTGATTTAGGTCATACCTGAATGGTCTAGTGGTGTTGCCCACTTTCTTCAATTTAAGTCTGAATTTGGCAATCAGGAGTTCATGATCTGAGCCACAGTCAGCTCCCGGTCTTGTCTTTGTTGACTGTATAGAGCTTCTCCATCTTTGGCTGCAAAGAATATAATCAATCTGATTTCAGTGTTGACCATCTGGTGATGTCCATGTGTAGAGTCTTCTCTTGTGTTATTGGAAGAGGGTGTTTGCTATGACCAGTGCATTTTCTTGGCAAAACTCTATTAGTCTTTGGCCTGCTTCATTCCGCATTCCAAGGCCAAATTTGCCTGTTACTCCAGGTGTTTCTTGACTTCCTACTTTTGCATTCCAGTCCCCTATAATGAAAAGGACATCTTTTTGGGTGTTAGTTCTAAAGGATCCCGAAAACCTTGTGTTCATCTACTGATATCTATTGATTTTAACTGTATGAAAACACTGAGGAATTTTTAAAATGTGCATTTATAAATTACCCTTTAAAATTATAGTGATACAGCCATAACACTAACATAAACATTTTTATGAAAAAAGAATATTTTCCAAAATATAAAAAATTGAATGAGAGTGGCATTCTTTTATATATTTGCAAATCTCTTTAATGTTGTCTGACTTGGGAATTCTTTAGTGGTCCAGAGGCTAGGACTCGGTGCTCTCACTGCCTAGGGCCCAGATTCAGACGCAGTCAGGTAACTAAGATCCTGTAACCTGTGGCCAAAAATAAATAAATAAATAACTTTTTAATGTCTCACTTAATAGAATAGTCTCATAGATTTTCATATCTGCCTCTGCATTCAGTCTGTTATGATAGCCGATGATGTGAGAAAATAAGAATCGTAAAAGATAGACAACATCTTAGTATTTATAAAAGTAGGTTTTACCTTACTGATGCTATGCAAGGGCCTAGGGACTCCCAGGGGCCCCCAGACCCCAATTTGAGAACCACTGTTCTAAGCCTCTCTTCTCCACTCTACATGCTAGTAGGCTACATCTCAGGCCTCTTCCCGTTACAGCAGCCCCTTAAAAGGCTTCTTGGTCTAGTTTATCCTCCACACAATTATCAAGTTATCCTCTTAAATCATATATCTGAATATATTAAAATGCCTCTGTGGCTCTTGGCTGCTTATTGAACAAAGTTCAAATACCTGCTCACTATGGTGCGTAAGGCTTTCCACAGTCTAGTGCCAGTTTGTCTTGCCAGCTCTTCCCCCACGTACCCGGGCTTCTTCCCACCCCGGAATGAGCTCCTCCCTGAGCACGCTGCACTCCCAGATCTCAGGATCTCCGCGCCTCTGCGGCCCCCGGCCCTCCTCTGACCAGCCTCACTCTCTGTTTCCTGGGAGGACTTGTGTGCTGTTCAGTGTCACCTGGAAGCCCTTCCTGATTTTCCTCTTCTGTGCTTGTCACCCCCTGAGGAATTAACCACCTTTACTTCTTGCTTTCACAATTCCACGTTCGTGTCAGCAGTTTAGCATTTTAATTTCTGTTACATTCTATTATAGTTCATTATTTACACATCTATTAGTCCTTGAGGCCCTGGCATGTTTATTTTTACACAGTATAAGTGCTGAGTACTTTCCATAAGTTTTCTTATTTAATCGCAACAACAGCCAAATAAGTGTCCTCATATTACAGATAAGGAGGCTGGGAACTTTTCAAAAACCTGCCTAAGTTATACAGCTTAGTGAGTGATGGGGTTAGGATTGAACCCAGGGTCTAACTCCAGAACCTGTGATCTTAACTTCTTTGATGAGTGAAGCAGTGGGTAGAAAAGAGTAAAAAGGAATAGTACTTGCTTTAAAGAAGCTTTTTATCTAATTGTGCTTTATTATAATGTATAGCTTTATATGTGCTGTTGGAAATTTGAGAAAGGAAATAAGCAAAACAGGGCATTTAGAGTTGAAACGGCAAGCTCTGCCAGTAACATAGGTCACTTTGGGACCCAGGATTTTAAGTTCCTCATTTAGAGGCCTGGGTTTTGCCTGACAGAGCTGACAAGTCCCAATCCAGTCAACAAACTTTGTTTTCCCAACCAAGGCGGACCTTAGTAACTGATGTTGAAACACTATAGGACAAATAAGGAAGAGAAATAAAATAGACACAATCAATGATCCTTTCAAAATAAGTTTTTTTTCTTTATTAAACAGCTGTTAAAAGTGATACTACATTTTCCCAGTAGCCTGGTCTTTGGAGTTTTCTGCTTTATTTTCAAAAGGAGTTGGCACTACTTGGCACAATCTAAAATCAGTTTGTGTTTGACACTGTTTTTAGATCTGTTTTCTATCTAAACATTGTGGTGTCATTTCTATCACAGTTTATGCTGAAGGAATTCGAAGCACGCAAGCAGCAGCATGAGCAGCTGAACGAGGCAGCTCAGGGCATCCTAACAGGCCCTGGAGATGCCTCTGCTTCCACCAGCCAAGTGCAGAAGGAGCTCCAGAGCATCAATGAGAAGTGGATTGAACTGACTGACAAACTCAATTCCCGTTCCAACCATATTGACCAAGCTCTTGTCAAAAGCACCCAGTACCAGGAGCTGCTGCAGGACTTATCAGAGAAAGTAAAGGCAGTTGGGCAGCGACTGAGTGCCCAGTCGGCCATCAGCACCCAACCCGAGGCTGTGAAGCAGCAGCTGGAGGAGACTAGTGAGATTCGATCCGATGTGGAGCAGTTAGACCAGGAGATTAAGGAAGCGCAGACACTCTGCGATGAGCTGTCCGTGCTCATGGTGAGCAGTACCTCAAGGATGAGCTGAAGAAGCGTTTGGAGACTGTTGCCCTGCCCCTCCAAGGTTTAGAAGACCTTGCAGGTGAGTTGAGGTGAAGAACACACTGCTGCCATCATTGTTGGCAAGCCAAAAGGAGGAGTGGATTTGTGGTCCCAAGAGTCTAAGGTGACCTTTAAGTAGCTTTTGGACTCAGAACGGTGTGACCCTACGCCTTTGTCCAGTTATAGTGAGGACTGCCAAGGTCATCACACGTTGACTGGTCACGAGCAATGACTTTACATGGCCTTACATACCATGACCCTAAAGATAAGAGTGCTGCTATAAATCCAGCCAGCAGGTAGAGATTCATGCTCTTAGATGTACTTATAGGTACAGTTACACACGTACTTTCATTAATACTCATTAATATTCTATGTGTACATGCATATATACCATATATACAAAATTAGAACATGTTCTAGACTTCTTATGATGGCCTTGTACAAGAAAAATTTTGTTATTCATTTGTTGTCTCTTTATCTGGAGACATTTATGGCTTTTTACCAACTTAGAAGTTAAAAGTTTACTTGTCTTAGTCAGATCACCTTACAGACTTGATGTGAGGATTGAATAGGATACGGTATATGAAAGAGCCTAGCTCTGCTTCTTTTAGGTAGACCCTTGGTTAGCGTCAGTTTCCTTTTCCTACAATTAGACCATATACTCCCAGGAAACATTTTGAATGCCATGTTCAGACTTGATTTAAATTTGATTTTCTCATTTCAGCTGATCGCATGAACAGACTCCAGGCAGCTCTTGCCAGCACCCAGCAATTCCAGCAAATGTTTGATGAACTGAGAACCTGGTTGGATGACAAACAAAGCCAGCAAGCAAAGAACCGCCCAATCTCTGCAAAGCTGGAGCAGCTACAGTCTCAGCTACAGGAGAATGAAGAGTTTCAGAAGAGCCTTAACCAGCACAGTGGTTCCTACGAGGTGATTGTGGCAGAAGGAGAATCTCTGCTGCTTTCTGTGCCTCCTGGGAAGAGAAGAAGACTCTACAAAACCAGCTGGTTGAGCTCAAGAGCCACTGGGAAGAGCTTAGTAAGAAAACTGCAGACAGACAGTCCAGGCTCAAGGACTGTCTGCAGAAGGCTCAGAAATACCAGTGGCACGTGGAGGACCTGGTGCCATGGATAGAAGACTGTAAGGCCAAGATGTCTGACTTGCAGGTCACTCTGGATCCCGTGCAGCTGGAGTCCCATCTCCTCAGATCGAAGGCTATGCTGAGCGAGGTGGAGAAGCGCCGCTCCCTGCTGGAAATCCTGAACAGTGCTGCTGACATTCTGATCAACTCTTCAGAGACAGATGAGGATGACATCCGGGATGAGAAGGCTGGTATCAACCAGAACATGGATTTCATCACAGAAGAGCTACAGGCCAAAACGGGGTCCCTTGAAGAAATGACTCAGAGGCTCAAGGAGTTCCAGGAAAGTTTTAAGAATATTGAAAAGAAAGTCGAAGGGGCCAAACACCAGCTTGAGATTTTTGATGCCCTCGGCTCTCAAGCCTGCAGCAACAAGAACCTGGAGAAGCTGAGAGCCCAGCAGGAAGTGCTGCAGACCCTGGAGCCCCAGGTGGACTACCTGCGGAGCTTCACTCGGGGCCTGGTGGAGGATGCCCCTGACGGATCTGATGCTTCCCAGCTTCTCCGCCAAGCTGAGGTTGCCCAGCAGGAGTTCCTAGAAGTGAAGCAAAGGGTGAACAGTGGCTGCCTGGCCATGGAGAACAAGCTGGAGGGGATTGGCCAGTTTCACTGCCGCGTCCGAGAAATGTTTTCTCAGCTGGCAGACCTGGACGATGAGCTGGATGGCATGGGTGCTATCGGCCGAGACACTGACAGCCTCCAGTCCCAGATTGAGGATGTGCGGCTGTTCCTTAACAAGATCCAAGCCCTCAAGCTGGACATCGAGGCCTCAGAAGCAGAGTGCCGACAAATGCTGGAGGAAGAGGGGACTCTGGACCTGCTGGGTCTCAAGAGGGAGTTAGAAGCCTTGAGCAAACATGCAGCAAACTTACCGAGAGGAGCCGAGCTCGGCAGGAGCAGCTGGAGCTGACCTTGGGCCGCGTGGAGGACTTCTATCAGAAGCTGAAAGCGCTCAGTGATATGACCACAGCAGCAGAGGAGGGGGAGGCCCTCCAGTGGGTCGTAGGATCCGAGGTGGATGTCATCAACCAGCAACTGGCAGATTTTAAAGTAAGCCTTGCCCTTATTTTTTTTTACCTTTTCCTGTCTGATATATGTATTTCTTTTCTTGTAACCTGGAGACCAGTTGAGTGCGCATCTTTACTTCTGTCTCTGGTTTCATTAGTCTCACTTCCGTCACACCAGAGCACACAGTTTGCAGACTAAATAGTCTCTTACACTTCTGAGCAACTGGGTTGAATGTTCTTCTATTCTAATTTATTTTAATGTTTATAGCCGATTAAGAATATAGACAGACTGAACCTTATTTCTTATTCTAAGAATCTTCTCTCGTGATCTCTTGAGAGTTCACGTTAACTAACTTTTGTAACAGCAGTGAATGTTGGTTGAGGGCTCTGTTTTTCAGATGGAGGTATAGGAACCCATAAGATAAACATGGACTCTTCTTCCTAAAGTGTGGGGTTTTTTTTTTTTCACAGATTTGGAGGGAAAATTACTGACACATGATTGATGTGTTTTGAAAGAAAATGAAAAATCCCTGTGGACTATTAACACAAAACATAACACTTCAAAGAAATTTTCCACTTATAGCAAGTAGTGCTTGAGACCATGCCCCAGACTCCTCAAGAACACAAGTTCTCTGCATGTAGGAGAGTTTGAGAAGCACAACCTTAATTGCAAAAATATTTTGATTCTTTGCCTGAGTCAGAATTTCCAGTCCTGAACTTTTGTGAGACTCTATTAAAACACCAGGGGAAGAAGACAGGAGTTGACTGAAAAGTGCGAATTTGCCAGGTTGGGGCTCGGAACTTGGGCCTGTCTGTTGGGTGTTGGCTCTCACTGCTTGGTGTGAGCCTTTCACCCCAGACTTACCTGAAAATCCTCTCTCCCCTGCTGGAGGCCTGTGTGCCTGCTCTTTCCTTCTTGGTTCCTGGAGTAGATTTGGAAAGGGTACTTCCAGCGGTTGACTCCCATTACCAGTGGCGATCGTTCCTACTTACACAGAAATGCTTTGCCATCAGACTTGTTCTCTCAGTCCCTGCCTGTCTTCCTATTAAAAATATGGATGGAGAGGTGGTATGACACCAGGTCAGAGCCACATGGTCCCAAAAAAGATCACAAATTTGTAGACAAGATCCAGGTGGCTGTTTCAGAAGGACCCCTCTAGGCTAGGCGAGACATTGACTGAAGACCCCCTTACAGTGCAGTGTAAGGAGCAGCCCTGGTTACCACAGCTGGGATTCTCAAGGCCCTGGGGAAGGAAAGGGTGGGTAGAGAAAGTCCAAACCCACGAGCCCAGGTGTTATCCTCGGGGAAAGGCCCCTCCCTGATCAGTGACCAGGTGGCCTGTCCTGCTGTGTCACGTGGCCTTCTCTTCCCTCTTCCACTGTAAGCCCCTCGAAAGCAGAGCCTCTGTTACAGGCAGGCTTCGTGGGTCTGTTTACTTGAATCCAGGTTAATTAGAATCAATTGTCTAATCAACTAAATGAGGTTTTTTTAGAAAACAAAGTTTATCCTTTGAGGCACCAAGCTAGTTTTATCAAACCAAGATTCTGGTTTATATGGAATTATTTTAACTCTTATTTGGTTAACTTCCTAAATATTACATTATATTGTAAATTTTTCTATACAAGTGCAGGTTAATATTACTAAACAGATTGTAACTGTTTTCCACTGCGGTGATATCCTCAGGGACATGAGACACATTGGGGCTACTTTGTACTAAATGTTCTTAAATTACCGTGCAGTTTGAGTTCTGTTTTGAAGGGCCTCTGATAGCTGTACTGGTTGAGTTCGATTGTGTGTGTCTGTGTGTGTCTGTATTTGGAGGGATGTAGTTTCTGTTTTTTCCCCCATTACCCTGATACCAGGTATTATTTCTTACTGCTATTACTTTTCACAGCTTGAGCAGGCTATCTCTTCCTTCAGATCTTCAGTGAGCTGAAAACAAAGTAAACAAGCCTATTAAAATTGCATTAAATATGACCTAGGATATTAAAAAGAATCCACAGGCAAGCATATACAGTGTTTGGATTTGAGGACAAGTCATTGTTTCCTGTTCATTTAATCCTTGGTTTCTAGAGACATTCTGAATTGTTATGCTGCTGGAAGCTTTTAAGAAATTCCTGGACATCCTTGTATTTTATTTGTATCCTAGCATATAGCCCAGCAGCACTCAGGGTTCAGTAGCTGCTGAGTTGCTTGGTACAGCAGACCTGTTTCACTGATTTCTGAGAAGCCTCCCACCACCAGTACTGTGGCTGTGAAGGCTGGGGCCAGCATGTGTCTCTGCAGGGAGCTGGTGCTGACAAGGCAAGACCGGAAGATGAGTGCGAGGAGGGTGGTGAAGCCGTGTGCCCTGTATGCACCCTGCTCAGGATGGGGAGGCACATCAGCAGTCTGGTTCCCCAGATCCACCTTACCAAGGCAAGGGCCTGGGGAAGAGTTTTTGCCTCCTCCTGGCAAAGGTCTTGGGGCAGGAGGGGAGGAAAACAGTCCTGGCTGAGCTCGTGCTGAACTCATGGGAAGTGAAAACAATGAGAAGGGAAAAGCTGTGTGTCTCAGTTCACAGTCCCCAGGAGGCTGAGCCAAGGGAAGTTCTTTCTGGACCCATCCTGAGGACTGAATCATTTTCATGATCTGAGTTCCTGGGTTAATGTGTTCTGTATTCCAACGACAGATTCATCTTCCCTCACCCCAGCAGCAGAGCAGATGCATGTAGCGTGATTCGGCTTTCAGATTCAAATTGTTTTTAATAAGGAAAAACAAAGATGAAGATAAGTATTAAAAAACAGCATTCGTTTTAAGTTTTCACCTCTCTTCTTTTTATAATGGGATCATGCTCTCAGCACAGGATCTGCTGAAGAGAAGAGTATGAATCTGTGAGATGAAAATGCGGGCTGTGCTTTGACCCTGCTGATTCCATGGGGATGGTCAGAATGGACAGATGAGTCAGGTCTGTGGAGGACCCCAGGCTTGCCTGGGACTCTGCAGCAGTGCTGATAAATGCTTGGAAAGGCAGTTGGCCTCTGGAGAAAATGGTTTGCTTCTTAAATGAATGTGAATAACTGGAAGTCATTATTCCTAGGAAAGACTTTTCCGTCAGTTGCTTCTGAATAATTGATAGAATCTGGTCAGCCAGCGAGGACCCATGAGATGTGTCCTTTCCCACTAAACAGGCAAAGACCTTAAGCCTCTTGAGTTAGACACTTTACTGCATTCTGCTCTGTCTTCCACAAAACAGGAAGAAAGCCATGAAAGAAAATATTGAGCATGTTTGGAGAAACTGGAAGGAAAAGACTTTGGTTAATCTCTTCAGGAAATTCCATTTTCCTGAACAAGAGAGTCTCTGATTATTGAGAAAAAGGAATTGTATTAAATATATACATAACTAGAGTCTAACAAGAAAGGAAGGACCTTTATTTCATTGAAACTTAAGCCAAAGAATTCCCTCAGGGTGACCTTTCTAGGAAGGAAAGAAAAAGACTCTAGATGTGGAGAAGAAATCTATGAAGTCTGATGATAACAAAGATGTTTTGAAATTGCCTGTGTAGGTTTTGTAATCAAGGACTGAGATCATTCTGAGTCTTACACTAGCCCCTCCCTTGCATCCGCCTCAGGACCCACACCGGCCTCTCAGTCAGGACGTGTGGAGGTTTGGGTCTGAGGGGCTGTTGGTGAGGCCGCGGGCTTCCTTAGAACCGTTCTGTCTTGATTGAGGCTGAGCAGAGCCCAGGGTCAGGGACTGCATGCCCTTGCAGCCTGTGTCTGGAGACCTCTATCCTACTGTGAAGCCAGAACAAGAAAGCCGCATAAACTTGTTCATTTGATTCTTTTTTTTTTTTTTTTTCCCTCATGGAAAGCAAGCATAAGCTTCCCTGTGAGCACATGTAAAAACTCTTGGAGGACAGGGCCTGCCATGGAGCTGAGAGACTGCCAATTTGGACATGATGGATATTCACTCCTTTTCAAATAATTACAAAGACAGTATCAGCTCCTCTTTGTGTTTGCCAGTTAGACTTACCAGAGAGGAAAGCAAGTGAGGTTAGCATTATCTGCCTGCCCTTGGAGAGAAAGGAAATCACACTTGGTATGACCCGTCTCTCTCCGGAGGTTTAGGTATCGCCAGCTTTGCAGCAGCCAAGATAAGATGAGTAGATCCCCCCTGTGCTGACCCTTGGCCTGTGTTGGTTTTTTCTTTCTTCCTTAAACCAGGCTACCCTGGTGGCGTTAGTGGTAAAAAATTCGCCTGCCTGTGCAGGAGACACAAGAGATGGGGTTCGATCCCTGGGTCAGGAAGATACCCTGGAGGAAGAAATGGCATCCCACTTCAGTATTCTTGCTTAGGAAATCCCATGGATAGAGGAGCCTGGAGGGTCGCTAAGAGTCGGACACGACTGAAGCGACTTAGCACAGCACAGGACTAAACAATGACAACTCCAGTAGAAACTGGGGGTCCAAGGAAGTAGAAAGAATGCCCTTGAATAAGGTTTCTCAACCTGAGCACTCTAGATATTTGGAGTGGGACAGTTCTTGGTTGTAGGCAGCTGTCCTGTGCGTTGTGGGACGTTCAGCAACATCCCTCATCTCCATCTACCTACTCGATGCCAGTAACAGCCTTTCCCTATGTGACAGCCCAAACTGCCACTGCATATTGCCAGATGTCCCTGGAAGGAACATCGCTCAGTTGAGAACCACTGACTGAGGAAGGAGAAAATTGCCACCTCTCTGTGGATAATTTAGAACTCAGTTGGAAAAGGTGCTCGTTGATTAAGGTAAATCTTAATGTAGCAAGCCACCTTCTGGTAATCTGATCATAACTGTGAAGCAGCAATACCCGTAAATCAGCTTTCCCTTAGGCCGGTCCCTGGATTCTTTGTTTTTCCTGGTGCTAATCTCTGTCTGGTTTAAAATCTCCTCGTCACTTTTCCTGGCATCTGCGGTTGGTTTCTTTTGCGTAGAGTTGTTGTGCAGGTGTTCAGCTGATGGAGCGTTTCTATGAAGAAGAGAAACTTCCTTTGTGGAAATACTCCAGGGAGCTTCCTTGCTCTGTGCCTTTAAGGGGAGACTACAGGCTGTCAGTTGTTCTGGCCCAGGAGCTCACAGTTTGGCTGCTGATATTTATAACCCTTATGTGAGCATCTCCCTCTGCACCTCCCCCCCGCCCCCCTCCCGAATTCCAATGCTGTGTAATAATCCTCTCCACCCCCACCGTTGCAGCTGGGTGGGGAGAAGGTGAAGGAGCCCTTAAGACCTTTAAGTTAGCTTCATGTTGAACTTTTTCCAGCCCCATTTTAAAGTATTGCCGTTAGTATTTTCAGTATCAGCACCAATAGGCAAAACCCCAAGCTTGTAGCCATTACATCACCTTGAAGGAGCCTCACGTCTCAGTGAAGGTAGTAAAATCAGATGGAAGGGCATCAAGAGAGTGTTGATGAATTTCACAAAAATCTGGCTGGAAATTTTGATAGCAAGGGAAGATTTTAAAGCAACAAATGAATATATCCTCAGCCAGAAAGAAGGACTGAGCAGTTTCAATTGAGTTTACTGAAATTCTTCACACATAGTGTCAACATGTAGCATTTGCAACTAAGACTGATCATCATGGGAAACACGGGTATCCAGAAAAACTAGAATTTACCCTGTGCTGAAATCCCATGGACGGAGGAGCCTGGAAGGCTGCAGTCCATGGGGTCACTGAGGGTTGGGCACGACTGAGCGACTTCACTTTCACTTTTCACTTTCCTGCACTGGAGAAGGAAATGGCAACCCACTCCAGTGTTCTTGCCTGGAGAATCCCAGGGATGGGGGAGCCTGGCGAGCTGCCGTCTATGGGGTCGCACAGAGTCGGACACGACTGAAGTGACTTAGAGCAGAGCAAAACTTGGGTTTGTCACTGAGTTTTGAATAGTGGACGTGGTTGAGATAAGCACGGGCTTGCAGAACAGGGCTGTTTCTCACTGTGTCTAGAAATGCTTGGTAAGTGGCCTCGCCTTAGTCTAGTCCTGGGCACTTTCCAACGAGCTCTCTGGCACACAAGCCATAAGAGGTAAGCCTCTAGGAAGTGAGATGAGTTGCTTTGAAAGGCACTGTGTTGTTAGAGGTGGTTGGTTTACCAGGAATAAAATCAGTCCCACAGGGAGTCAGGTCAGGTCAGGTCACTGCACCAAAACATCACTGCACAAAGGCTGTCTGCTGCCAGAGGGACTCGTCCCAAGTCTCAGCTGTCCCGGGTGGAAAAGCCTCGCTGTGGGGAGAATGTGTTCCCTCCCCACCTTCCTTCATACTTTGCCACTGCCAGTCCTGGGGTGCTGTTCAGATACCAGTGTCTGGTGTTGTCTGTGAAAGAGTAACATGATATACTTCTCCCCTGAACCTTTACAAGCTGTTTTCCTACCACCGGTCCTGTGATTTGAAATGTGGACCATTTCAAATTAGCGATGAGAGTAAGAGCTGCAAGGTGATGGTCCCTGGATCCCTTCGGGGAGGTCAGGCGGAAGGGGCTCTGTATTCCTTTCAGTCTGTCCTTACTGAGCACTTGCTCTGGGTCAGTCCTTCGTGCAAGCTGGGATCTCAGATAATCTGTCTCTAGTTAGCAGTGCAGCATGAGAAAAAGGTACAAAGAGCTGCAGTAGTAGGGACATAGCGGCAAGAACAGTAAGAGAGACCTGAGTCTAAATGATCTCCAGTCCTAACTTCCTCCCCACCCCCACCTCCATGAATCAGACATTTAAAATCCCAGTTGCAGATAAGAAAACTGAGGTTTGCAGGTGTTAAAGTAACTTGTTCAAGCCACATAGCAAGTAAATGTTAGAGCTGGGGTTGGAAAGATATTTGGCACCAAAGCTCATGTTTGACCAGTGGCCCCTAGTGAGGGTAGGGGAGGCAGTTTTGGCCCTTAGGGGACATTGACAACATCTAGAGACATTTTGTACTATCACAACTGGGGAGGCTGCTCCCAGCGTCTAGTGGGTGCTGCTTGAATTTCCTATAATACACAGAATAGCCACTTAAGGATTATTCAGCCCACTTCTTGAAATACAGAGCATTTTGGAATCTTGCCCTTTTTGGATTCCATGACAAGTAAGAGTTAACTGATGAAATAGTCCCATTGCCTGGGGAAACTTTGTGGTTTTCCTTTTAGTTAAAAAAAAAAAAAAAGTGTTGGTTCTGAGAGTGATTTAAACAGATCTGTTAGATCAAGTCAGGATCTTGGTGAACTAATTTGAGTCAGTGGCTAAAGAATGCCCTCCATGCTTGGCCAGTCCCCACCCTACCCTGCCTGCCACAAGACTCCTGCTATGGAAGTCAGTCAGCTGTGTATCTCAAGCTGCTTCCTGTAGGGTGTGTTATGGAATGGCATAAGCCCTGCACCAGCTGGGAGTACTGACCTCAGTGTGATTTTATCAGACTCCGTCCCTTTTGAGCCTTGCTATTTGGAACAAAAGATCCTCTGTTAGAAATGCAGAGAGCTGGTGTGATTGGACAGCCAGCGTGTACGCACATGGTTCTCACGGAAAAAACAGACGTAAATTATGCTGTAGCCTTTTAAAACGGAAGCCTCCAAGGTGGTCTTCCCTTAGCTTCTGTCTGTACTCACCCTTCTTTCTGTGAGTGCTTATCCTCCCCCCAGATCTAATGGATTAAACAGTGGCATCTTCAGAACTGGTCTCTGTCTGTGCCTATTATACTTTTTTTTTAATTTATTTTTTTATTGAAGGATAATTGCTTTACAGAATTTTGTTGTTTTTGGTCAAACTTCAATATAAACCAGCCATAGGTATACATATATTCCCTTTTGAACCTCCCTCCCACCTCCCACCCCATCCCACCCTTCTAGATTGATACAGAGCCCCTGTTTGAATTTCCTGAGTCATACAGCAAATTACGATTGGCTGTCTATTTTATATAGTAATGGTAATGTAAGTTTCCATGTTACTCTCTCCATACATCTCACCCTCTCCTCCCCTCTTCCCATGTCTATAAGTCTATTCTCTATATCTGTTTCTCCACTGTTGCCCAGTAAATAAATTCTTCATTACCATTTTTCTAGATTCCATATATATGCATTAGAATATGATATTTGTCTTTTTTTCTGACTCACTTCACTCTGTATAATAGGTTCTAGGTTCATCCACTCCATTAGAACTGACTCAAATGCATTTCTTTTTATGGCTGAGTAATATTCCATTGTGTATATGTACCACAACTTCTTTATCCATTCATCTGTCAGTGGACATCTAAGTTACTTCTATGTTCTAGCTATTGTAAATAGTGCTGTAATGAACAGTGGGATATGTGTGTCTTTTCCTCAGGGTATATGCCTCGGAGTGGGATTACTGGGTCATATGGTGGTTTTATTCCTACTTTTTTAAGGAATCTCCATACCATCTTCCAATTCCCATGTCTATAAGTCTATTCTCTATATCTGTTTCTCCACTGTTGCCCAGTAAATAAATTCTTCATTACCATTTTTCTAGATTCCATATATATGCATTAGAATATGATATTTGTCTTTTTTTCTGACTCACTTCACTCTGTATAATAGGTTCTAGGTTCATCCACTCCATTAGAACTGACTCAAATGCATTTCTTTTTATGGCTGAGTAATATTCCATTGTGTATATGTACCCAACTTCTTTATCCATTCATCTGTCAGTGGACATCTAAGTTACTTCTATGTTCTAGCTATTGTAAATAGTGCTGTAATGAACAGTGGGATATGTGTGTCTTTTCCTCAGGGTATATGCCTCGGAGTGGGATTACTGGGTCATATGGTGGTTTTATTCCTACTTTTTTAAGGAATCTCCATACCATCTTCCATAGTGGCTGTATCAATTTACATTCCCACCAACCGTGCAAGAGCATTCCCTTTTCTCCACACCCTCTCCAGCATTTATTGTTTGTAGACTTTTTGATGATGGTCATTCTGACAGGTGTGAGGTGATATCTCATTGTAGTTTTGATTTGCATTTCTCTAATAATGAGCGATGTTGAGCATCTTTTCATCAGCCATCTGTATGTCGTCTTTGGAGAAATGTCTATTTAAGTCTTTTCACCACTTTTTGATTGGGTTGTTTGTTTTTCTGGCATTGAGTTGTATGAGCTGGTTGTATAGTTTGCAAATTAATCCTTTGTCAGTTGAGAAACTACATTTTTTTTTCAGTGTTACAACTCTATTTTATTTAGAAGATAGCAGGACAATCCATCCCTGAACCATGAGAGCATGCCAACCCAAAGACTTGAAGAGAAGAGAGTGGAGGAGCACGATGGGGAGGGGGAGAGAGAGAGAGAGAGTGCGCGCGCACGCACGTGGGAGAGAAAGAGAGAGAGAGAGCGCTTTGGCTCCTCCTTTTATATGTTTTCCTCCACCTCGGCCTGCCCTATGCAAATTGGGCTTAGCCAGGAATGCTGTTTGTTCTACCTGAAGTCTTCACTCTGGTCCTTGGACCTTTTTGTGTTCTATTTTTGTGGGCTTTTCCCTTCCTTGTCTTTTAGCCACCGCCATCTTGGACTCCTTTTCCCTATTCTACCTACCTAACATTCCCCCCTCAAGAGTTGGGAGGCCCAATTCTTTGGAAATAGGCCATCGAGGTCTTTCTGGCTACTTCCTGCTGAACTGGGGCAGCAAGGTGTATTGGGCCTCCACCTCTTCTAGTCTCAAGCCTCAGAGTCCTGATAGCGGTCACCATCTAAGGGTGTGATATTTTCCGTGGTCGGCTGTAGTTTTATATCTTTGTTGAACTGGCACTGCATGTTGTAGCTTGTTGACCTTAACTGGAGGTCTTCTGGGATCTGAGACTGGGCCGCGTGGGCTTTCCAATGTCCTGGTTTCCAGCACGACGGGCCTTCCCCTACACTGGATTTTCTTCGCGTTCACCTCTACCGCGGGAGCTTCGCTGAGTTGGGCTCCTGCTGTGCCTGGCCTCTTCTACGTGGAGGTTGTCTCAGCCAGGTTATACCCAAGTCACAGCCGCCGTAGATGTCACGCGAGTGTATGCTCCTCGGTTCTTTGTCTCATCACAACAAAGATTTGGAGCAACGGACATTAAAGCCCTCGGCGCATCACAGCTCTCAGGTCTTGGACAAACTCAGCTCTTAGGCAAATCAGAGTTACAGCTCTATTTTATTTAGAAGATAGCAGGACAATCCATCCCCGAACCATGAGGGCATGCCAACCCAAAGACTTGAAGAGAAGAGAGTGGAGGAGCTTGTGGGGGAAGGAGGGAGGGAGGGAGGGGGAGGGAGACAGAGAGAGAGAGAGAAAGAAAGAGAAAGAGCGCACGTACGTGGGAGAGAGAGTGAGAGCGAGAAACTACATTTTTGATCCCCACTGTCTATCCAGTCTTGTTTCCTATGTAGACCATCCACTCTAACCACTTACCCCAAATACTCCTTAGCATTTTACCCATTTGATTTCTACTCATACCTGAAGGTTAGCAGAAGTCCCATATCTCCTCAAAACCTCCAGCCCAGCTCACCACCTCTCCTGCTCTCTTAAATCACTTAATATGTATAACTCATTTAGCCTTTATCATTACTGCCTAATTTTGGCATTTATTGATTATATGCAGTGTCCCATCCCTCATCTTAATGTATCCATTTTTGTGTCCCTCAAAGTAGTTAGCCTGAGTATATACATAGTTGGACATTAGTGAATATTTGACTAAGTGAATCTCTTTATTTCTCATAAGCCATGTGACCTGTGGGATTCAAAATGCTATCTACTTTGCAACACTTGAGCTAAATCCTTGTGTGTCCTGAGAAATCCTCATCCTAGCCTGGACTCCTCACCTTTCCATCTTGCCTCCAGGCTTCCTTCCTTCTCTCCTACTTAGCATATGTTAAAGGAACATGATTTCATTTCAATATTAGCCTAAATAAGCAAAATTTTAAAATTTGCTACTTTGGATGCAACTGAAGAAAGCAGGTTCCGAAATGCCGTCTTGTAGTTACCCTTTACTTTAGAGTCACTGTCATTTACAATGACAGCAAGAAGAGTCTTCATACTTCTATCAGCTTAGTGAGGAAAATTGAATATGAATTTGAGTCTGAAATTCTCAGCTTGGAATTCTGGCTGTATCATTTACTAGCTGAGTGACCTTGGGGGAAATTACTTAGCCTCTCTGTATAGTTATTTCTGCTATAAAACGTGAGCAATGGTAGTTCCTATCTTTAGGGCCTTTATGAAATTTAAATGAAGTGATGTAGATGAAAACACTAGGCAGATATTAAGTGCTCAATGATAATATTCTTTTATTTTAAAAAGTTTATCCAAATACACACATTGTATATAACATTATGAAATGTTTTTAATAAGTTATTCCCTTTTTGCCTACAGCTGATCATTCTCCAGAAGATTTGATCTAAGACTCAGCACCAAGTTAGATTAGCTTTTTTTCTTCTTGAAAAAAAGGAAACGATGAAGATAAACTAAATTAGTTTGATGACAGCAGTGAAACAGGTAGATGGACAAAAGGCCTTCCTGAGCAGTTTCTCTGGGGAACAAATGTGGAGCTCATTGCCAGCTCCAGACCAGCAATACATAAACAGGTTTAGGTCATAACTCCTTAACACAGCTTTAAATATACTGTATGTACACATACATACACATACATGGTTATTAAATTCATTCATTCATTTCAGAATCCCACAGCCAGCAGGTTTCTCTGAGACCATTTTGACCTTGGCTTCTATGTCTACACATTGGTATTATTTTCAAATCATTAACCAGAATTAACCAGAAGCCATTACTAGCTCAGTGACTTCCGCAGTCACTCAGAGTTAACCAACAGATCAACTTAATGATCTGAGGGTCCTTGGCCTAATTAGCTTTAGCATAGACCATGTTATCTTCCTCTGTTACCATATAATGGCAACTACCAAGTCAGCATCTTTGTTAGAGACACTTCTTAATTTTAATCAATCTTTAATTAAAACATTAAGGGAGAAGCTATCAGCTTAATTTCAGAGGAAGCAGCTTAAAAACACAGATAAAATTAATCTCTATGCCAAGTATATATGCCACATCAAGATGTTCCTCAGAAAAGCTTTCAGCAACTACATGTATCTAATATTTGGTTACATGTATCTCTGAGTTAAGGGAAGAAGAAGATAAGAATTCAAAGAAACTGAACCTCTCCTAGGTCTTCTGCAGCTTGGATTCATTGCATCCATTCAAGTGAACCATTTACTGTCTCTCTCATCTTGCAGTTCACTCCCAGAGAAGAGCTCTGATTTAAGTCTAATTCTTTAAATTCAGCCTCAGTTGTTTGTTCATGATCAATGATAAGAACTGCTTTAGTAACAAAATGAAAGACAGTTTTCAAAAATCTCTTAACTTTATATTACTTATTTTACATCCTTTTCTAATACTGGAGAGATCCCTACAGCAAGATTCCTTAGAGATTCAGCCCAGCGACCTGTTTCCTAGAAATAGCTAAGTACCTTTTGTGAAGTTGTTACTTTTTGAAAGTTGTGACGTCATGCCATCCTGGAATTGGAAAGGCTACTCTCAGTGTTAAGCGAAAGCCCACGTGGTTGCTTTCTCAGGGAATCCTCCCGGGCACCTCCAGGCCACATCAGGCCCCTTGACAGATGCGCTCAGAGCACTGTTTGCCTTTCCTTGAGTACTTACTGCAACTGAATTAAAGTGACTGTCTGTCTGTCTCTACAAGAATGTAGGCTCCTGAACACATCTTGCTCATCGCACTCCCTTAGGTCTGGCATGGATTAGGGCACACAGTAGATCTCAATAAATATTTGTTGAACAAATGAACAGAATGAGGGCTACACCTTGTGGAATTACTCTTCCTAAGAGGACAGGAAGAGGAACCGAAAGACACCAAGAAGGACTGGCTAGAAAGATAGCATCAGGGTAGCACAGTGGCAATGGAAGCTGAAAGAAGAGACACAGTAAGGGAGGACCAACACTTTCTTTCTCACCACTGCTTATCCTTGATCTGCTACCGTCTGACCCAGCACCCCGCAGAAGCTCTCACTGATGTCCTAGTTGCCAAGCCCAGTGGCCTTGTCTTAATTAACGGTCTTCTTCCTTCCTTGGGCACCATTCTCAAAACCCTCCTGTCCATTTACCTTCCTGACATTGTGCTCTCTCCATTTTCTTCTCTGGCTGCTCTTCTGCTTTCTGTTTCGATTTGTCTTTCTACTTCCCTCACATGTGGCTCCTGAAATCCTGTCATCCGCCCTCTTCTCACCTCTCTGCACACTCAGCCCTGGGATGTCCAATTCCTCACAGTCCTACAGAAGTTTTCTACCTCTCTTATCTCCACCCTGACCTTTGGTCTTTCTGGATACCTCCACGTGGGTGGCCTTGGAGCGCCTCACACTCAGTATGCGCTCCGCTGAATGTGTCAGCTCCCCCAGTAGGTCTTCCTGTCTGTTGCTGTTTGATAGTATGCTGTGCCCTCAGTCATCCAAAGAGGCTTATTATTTTTTAATATTTATTTGTTTGGTTATTATTATGGCCAAATAAAAAGTTTCATTATTTATTATTATTTAATAAATATTTGTTTTTTATTTATTTGTGCCAGGTCTAAGTTGCAAAATGTGAGATTCTTTAGTTGTAGCATTTGAACTCCTAGTTGCGACCTGCAGGCTCTTGTTCCCTGACCAGGGATCAAACCCAGGACCCCTGCATTGGAAACGTGGCATCTTAGCCACTGGACCACCGGGGAGGTCCCAACAGCCTTTTTTTACATTTATTTTTCCCCCTAACCCCTCTCTCTATCTGATCAGTTATGAAGTTCAAATAGTCTGCCTTTACAATTAAGATTTGGATTTTTTTGTAATGCAATAATTTATATCAAGTGGCAGTTGAGTGAGCAGCCAGGCTCAGATTCTTAGAAATTTTCCACACACGACTCAGTCACTTGTACGACCCCCTGGTAAGTTAAATAAGGAAGTCTTGAGCTTTCCAGGTGGTGCTAGTGGTAAAGAACCCACTTGCCAGCAAAGGAGAGGTAAGAGTCGCAGGTTTGATCCCTGGGTCAGGAAGATTTCCTGGAGGAGGAAATGGCAACCCACTCCAGTATCCTTGCCTGAAGAATCCCATGGACAGAGGAGCCTGGAGAGCTACAGCCCATGAGTTGCAAAGAGTCAGACACAACTGAAGTGACTTAGCATGCACAAATAAAGCATAAATTCATGTTTGACATTCAAAGGCCTTGGTGAACTGACTTTGAGCTACTTACCATTCTAACCTTTCATTTTTCCCTTGCATCTGTCCTATAACTTAAACCATGATAACTTTGAATTGGCCTCTTTAGGTTTCCAGCCTCTAGTCCTTCACTTAGAAATCCTTGTCTCTCCTGTCTCTGTATCTCCAGATCCTGATGTGTAAATGTGATTCCCTCTATAAAGCCTTCCTGGAATCTCCTGCTTTCCTGCCTCCTACTGTCCTGTTAGGTCTTTTCTCACTTACAAAGCCCTGTGCTTTTGTCATCACCACTGTCGTGGGGAGTGGCTAAAGAGGGATTAATATGGAAAGTCTACAAGCAGGAAAGGGCTATAGAGGTCATGAGAGTTCCTGAAGAGTGTATGGAAAGCTGTCTCATGGGTTTAGAAATACACAAGAGCTCAAATAGCATCAAAATCCTTAGATTTAAAGCAAGCTTCACATCATGCTGCATTGCTTAACGAGCCACTCTGTAGCCATCTTTATGTAATAAAAAGATGGTAGTGACTGATGCCCAACAGGTTCAGACTAATACTGTGGAGTTTCCACTTGCTACTAAATAAATGCTGTAAAGTCTAGAGATCCCAAGATGAAAGGCATTTTGTAGGTTTTAAATGTGCAAGATCCAACCAGTCTTGTATCTCCTGCTCTAGTCAGCACTAATCCTCCAAGAGAGAGGTGGATGAAAGAGCATTATAGAATCTGAGGAAGTGTGCATCTAGGGTCTCCAGATTTTCCTTGGAGGCTGGTGGTTTAAGTCTGGAGCAGACAAAGGCAAAATGCCAAGTCCAAAACTTGGAAAGGGAGCTGTGTTAGGGTGTGAGGCGACTCCACCTTTCTGTTTTAATTAGACAGCAGAAAGGGCCAAGATTGTTCTTTCTTCCAAGTTCACCAAAGGAAAATCTGACACCAATTATGTTCTTAGGAATTTCAAAATAAATAGAGAATTCTTTGAACTCTGTAATCAACTAACTGGAAACTAATTTAAAATTTGGCATCAGCACATATATTTGTGTTATAGGAATGGGGGAAGCATCAAAGAGGTGCTCCCTATACTTCTCTTTTTAAAAGTTTACACACAGCATGTGAAATGAACAGATGCTTTTTTTGTTGGAGCTATCAGGGTAACAAGAGGTTGAAAGCTGTATCAGGTATTTATTTCAGTCACTGAGATGGCTATTGGCAGAGTTCCACATACCAAAACTAAGGAGAAACTCATGAACAGATTTAAAAAAAAAAAGACATGGAGGAAGGAGACTTTGTGCCTTTTTTTCTCTCTCAACACAAACTGATGATTTAAAGAAAGGAGCAAAGCACTTTTTGCAGGGGAGGGGAGTAATTGGTCAACTTTATGTAATCCTTTCTTTAAGGCCATGTTTGAATTTTGGAGAGATTTCTTTGTAATAGTCTCTTAATATAGCCTCCTAATACACTAATCAGAGAGAATGTGACTTAAGCTGATAAGTAATTTGAATCTGAACTTCATAGTTGCTAAAATGCTCCCTTTATTTAGTTGACTGTAATATGGAGCATTGGTGAGAGTGGTGGGACTAAGGTAGATAGGTGTGGGGAAGGATTAAGAAAAGACTAATTCATTGGCACCTGACTTAGTGAGCAAACAGGAAAGGAATTTCTGGCTATGAAGTTTGTGATTCCACATCAAGATCATTCTTTATAATAGAATAACCACCCACCCTTAGTCCAGAGCCAGAATTCCTCAGATTCTTCCAGCCAGAGGGCCCCTGGCACACTAAATAGGCTGTTGGCTCAGATGGTAAAGCGTCTGCGTACAATGTGGGAGACGTGGGTTCGATCCCTGGGTTGGGAAGATCTCCTGGAGAAGGAAATGGCAACCCACTCCAGTACTCTTGCCTGGAAAATCCTATGGACAGAGGAGCCTGGTAGGCTACCGTCCATGGGGTCACAAAGAGTCGGACACGACTGAGTGACTTCACTCACTCACTCATGATATCTGAACACGTAAGTGAGTGTATTTGGCCAGGGAGATTTGCTAGTGAAATTGATCTTGCCTTCCCTGGGTTTTTCCAGTTGTACTTAATAATTAAAGGAAAATTAAAACCCGGATTCCCTGAAACATTAAGTATCAGATACATAAGCTAATCAAGCCCTCTGATCACATTGGATTAGAGTTAGAAGGGACCTTAAAATTCATCTTGAACAAACTGAAAGAGGAATTGTAAATCTCTTTCCCAAAATCTCTGCCAAGTGATTGCTTGAATTTCTGCTCAGACACCTCTGGGGTCTGGAAAGTCATCTATTCAGGGGACGCCCTATTCTTCGAATAGCTGTGAGAAAGCTTTGTTGGTTTGAAATCTGCCCTTGGATCATAGTGTGCCAGCTTAAGTAGACATTCAGAACAAGCTTCCTTCCTCCCACTTCCCAGCCCTTTAGATACTTGATGTTCATCATATTGCTTGGAAACCTTCCCTAGGTCAAACATTTTTGGTTCTTTCTGCTGTTTGTTCCTCAGAGGACAGTCTTTCAGCGTAGGACCAGGAGGAGTCAGCATTGTGGGGCAGCTCCTTTAACAGTTTTAGGACTGAAGAATATTCAAGTTAGAAAAGCTGTCAAGGCAGAATCTAGTCTGCCCCCCTCCCTTTCAGTTTACAGATGGATAGAGAGTCTCTTGAATTTGAGTGGGCAGAAATTGATCAGCAGCCTCTTTCAAAGTGAGAAATGAAGTGTAAGACATTTTGCCAGTGAAAGGTCTTCTAGTTGCTTAATTATGATCGCAGGCTTCAGCTGACACCTTCTTTTTGCCAAAGACCTCTCTGGCTCAAGTCAGCCTAAGGCTCAGCTCAGAATTTCACTGCCAGATCTCCATACACCAGCTATTGGCTTCACTTACAGTTTGTATAGAGGGTGGAAATAACTTTTCCATAAGTTTTACCATCTGTATTGACCACATGGTCAGTTGAGAGATTTTAATAGACTTTTTTTCCTTCATAAAATCAGAAAATGACCATCATAAAGGAGCGGCATATTCACCCCTTCTGATATGCAGCTGCCTCTGGTGGACGGGTTTCTGGGTTGCCCTTTGTACTTTCTTTGTTTAACAGTCACCAGGCGTCTAAATGGCTTTTATAAAAGCCAAAAAGCTGTGGACGGGATTGTGGGCCATTTTTCTTTAGAATTTTCCATCTTGAGACTTGAAATACAGACCCCTGCTTTTAATTTGGCCCCGAGGAGCTCAGGTTTCCTTGGATGTGCCCAGCGGTGAAGGAGCCCAGGTTTTGGGGCTTGGGGCGCTGCTGCCAGCATCTCCCCCGCAACCCCCGCCGTCAATTCCCTTTGCCTCAGTCATCAACACCATTCAGGTCTGTGGGCAAAGAAATCCCGGCTGGGGAATGAACCGAGACCTGACGGACGTGAGGAACGGGAGACGGAAGGTGCCTGGAGTTTATCCAATAACTTGGTCCGAATTGAAGTGCCAGTTTTAAGGCTGGAGTGTTTTGGGGCCCGGCAGGGGCGCGCTAAAGGTGACATTGGAGGGACTAGGGACGCCCCTTTGGCGGCAGAGCCGGAGCGGGAAATGATGCCGGCAGATGGGGCCCAGAATGGCCCTTGCCAGAACCGGCTGGCGGCGGGGGCGCCCCTTCTGGGTTAGCTCGCCTAGGGCTAGGAGCCTGGCGGGCTGGGACGCGGCGGGGGCGACGGGGGCCGGGCCAGCGGCGGGAGGGCGGGGCTTTCCTTTGTCAGGGGATTTGCGCTGCGCGGCCGAGACTGGCGCTGGTGCCGTCCCCGCCCCTCGCTCTCTCGGGGGGCGGGGCTCTCCCTCCGGCCCCGGGGGCGCGGTGGGCGTGGGCCCGCCAGCCGAGCGGCGGACGCCCGGCTCCCTCGCCCCAGCCGCGCAGAAGCCCCTCCCTCGGTGCCTCGGCCTCCAATCCCCTCGGTCGCCCCCTCCCTCTGGCTCGGCAGCTCCTCGCCCCGGCTCTGCCCCGCCCTCCTCCCCGGGCTCTCCGCGTCGCGCTCCCGGGCTTCCAGGGGGGCTGCCGGGCGGGGCGGCGCGGCGGCGCGGGGAAGGGGGAGGAGAGCCGCCCGCCAGCCGAGCACTTCCAGCGAGCGGCGGGCGAGCGGGCCGCGCGGCGCGAGGGAGGCGGGCTCGCCCCCGCCCGGCCCGAGCGGAGCCTTTTGTTCCCAGCCAGAAGTTTGCATGCCGGGACCGTGACAGCTGCGGGCGGGGAGGACGGCGGGGCCGCGGGGCCGGCGGCGGCGGCGGAGAATAGAGGCGGCTGCTTGACATGCAGCCCACGGCGTGGCGGCTGCGGACCGGGGACTGGCGGCGGCGGCGGGGGAGGCGGCGCCCACAGCACGCGGGACTCAGCTGCCGGAGGGACCAACTAACTTCCTGAGCGCGGGACTGGAGGCCGGCGCGGCCGGGAGCCACCTGCCAGCCTGCGGTGAGGCGACCGTGGCCCGCGGGGCGCGCGGCGCGGGGAAGCGGGCGGCAGGGAGCGCGCCTTGCCGACTGACCCTCGGCCGCCGCCGCAGCCCTCCGGCCCCTCAAAGGCCCGGCGCCGGCTCCACTCGCCTTGTTTTGCGGCCGCGGCGCTGGGCTGTTCTGGGAGCCACAACAATGCCATGATGTTTTGGAGACAGGAAGCCCCAAGCTGGCCGCGAATGAAGGACTTCCTTGTTTAAAGTTGCAGGAATATCCGCCGACCAGCCCAGTTCAAATACAAACACCCGAGCTAGGGAGGACGAATGGCTAATTCAGACCAGCTGGACTCTCCAGAGCTGGAACTGAGGGTAAAATGAAAGGAATTCTTAGGAGCTTGGGCCATACTTGAAGACCAGAGGGGCTGTGCCATTGTTATTAAAGGACGCAATCAATGTAAATCCTCTGCTTCCAATTCTGCTCGGGTGAGAAGTGAGTGGAACTAGATATTGAATAAGACTTGTCAATATCGGATGATTTTTTTTTTAACTGACTGAATTAGAGCGGTGCTCTTAAAAAAATAAAAGCCATAGAAGGAATAATTTTGTTGATTACGTTATACCACTTATCTGTCTGCAACTATGAGGCTGCTAACCTGTGAGGAAAAAACTGTTTCTCTTAGAGCTTCTCCCAGAATAGTTTCAAAGTGCAACTCCCAAGCCTTTCTGGAGGGAAGATCTGATTGGGGGGTTCACAGTTATGAACACGTAAAAGGGTTTTTAACTTACGCGGAATGCATTTTGGGGGAACCTGTGAGAAACTTTTAAAAAGTTGATGGTTCATCTTGATTGAAAAAGTATGGGTAAGCCACTCAGCAGGCCGGACTGTTTAAGGCAGAACCCCACCTGCCTGGGAAAGGGGGAGGAAGAGGATGGCTACATAGAGGATTGCTATGTTCCACAGCGATCTATATATGATACAATGAGGATAAATGAACAAATTGACCAGGGGTCAAAGCTTAATCAGACTTCAAAAAGCACCATGGAGAAGATAGAAGGAAGCACTATATCCAGCAACGGTACGTTAGGAGCAGCCGCTAATGTTTTTGAATCCAGAGCACCAGAAGGCAAAAAGTTGGACGAGAGAATAATATTTGACGCACTAAAGCTAAGCAGTGATGTGCAGAAGTCAGCACCTGTGCCACCCAGAAGGCGGCCAAATGCAGAACGCAAGGACAATGTTAACAGGAGATCTTGGAAGTCCTTCATGCCACCCAATTCCCAGAATTTGCCGAAAGGATGGAAGCTTCTCTCAGTGAGGTTTCTGAAGCCGGTGTTTCAAATCCTTCCTTGCAAGAGAAGAAGGAGTCCAGTTCTGCATTAACAGAAAGTTCTGGTCACGTGGACCAAAAGGAACCTCAGTCAGAGTCAGTAACTCTGGAACATGTGTCTAAATCCATAGGTATTCCAGAAATGCAGGATGTGAAAAACTTAGGTGGAAACAGCCAAGACTTCAGATTGCAGCAGCGCAGTGAGAGCTCTTCCCGTGAATTCCAGCCTCTAGAGTCAGAAGCTGCAGCAGCAAGTGGTAACACAGATGTAATGCAGGAACACAGATTCCCAAGTGCAACCTGGCCCAGAGCCATGAAAAGTTTGGCTAAGGGAGGCTTCAGTGAGAAGCAGCACCCCCTGGGGGACACAGCTTGCACTGTAGAATTGCCACCTCTCTCCCCTTGCCTGAGTGAAGAGCTGTTGGATTCAGAGTTGCATGTTCTCATAACCCCCAGCCTCAGGGAGAAAACAGAGTCTGAGCTAAAGTTTGAGGAGGATGAGCGATGGATCATGATGGAGGCTGCGGAGGAGTGGGAGGAAGAGAAACTGTCAGAGAATGGAAAGACTTTTCTAACAGCAGATGAGGAGAACAGCCTGGCAGATATCTTTGAAGAAGGAGAGCAAGCAGGTACTGTGGCAGTGGTGGAGGATGGAGTTGGCTGCTCCACCGCTGTCTTAGGAGCTTTTGAGCACCTAGCTCTTGGTCAGATCCCTTGCTCTGATGACCCACACCCTGCTCAGAACTGTTTGGCTTCTGTTCTCGAGGCCGCATCTTTGGATTACAACTGTGTTCTAACAGGTGAGAGTGCCGTAGGAGAACTGAGAAACAGGACTGCTCTGGGGCTGGAGGGTCTTGTTTCAGATTTAGAATGCACTGTTGGTCCTGCCGACTCAGAGCAGCTCTCCGACACAGACTCGGTGCAGATGTTTCTTGAACTTGAAAAGGAGTGTTTATCTGAAGAAGGAGTGCTCCTCTAGTTGAGCTGGAGAATCAAGCCTTTTCTGAAGGGCTGGCCCCATCCCAGGACGCAGAAAATTCACTTGTGATCAGTCCTGTTTCAGGGGCTGCCTTAGAAAAGGAGCACATAGGCCTTTTGAAGGTAAGGACCGAGGACTGTGGTCCTCAGTTGGACAATGACTCTTTCAATGCCCTGGATTCTTCTCAGGTGCCTAATACTGTGGAATTTACTGCCTACTCTGATTCCATGAGGGACACTTCCACTGTTAGTGAGGAGGAGGGTGAAAAAGTGCCTTTTAGCCCCGACACTGCCAGGGAATTTAACCTTAGACTCCTGACTGATCTGGAGTCCCTGGGAGGATGGTCCAACTCTGATCACAGGGATTTTCCTGAAGAAAATATACTGGACTCTGAAGCGAGGCTGGCCAAAGAACACAGCAGTTTGTCCCAGGTGGACAGTCATGAAGTTGAGGGGAATGCTGAGGAGTGTGTGGAGAGAGCCCACTTCAGTTCTGCTGTTAGCCATGAACTCACAGGTGATACCTCAGGATCTGAAGGAGAGGTGTTGCTGGACAATTCACATTTACCAACAGATGAGATTCATCGGGAAGATGAGAAAGGAGCTATTAATGAGGAAAATAACCATCTGACTTCCTTGGGAGATGTGGACCCTTGTGAATTGGTGTCCGTGGAAGGAGCTTGTGATGAAGGTGGTGAAGCACAGGCACTGGGCTATGAAGCCAGGCCGGAGGACCGAGCCTCGGCACATCTTCCTGGTGAACTCCCAGAGCAAGTCTCCCAGAATCTCCAGAGGAAGTCCCCGGGGTCAGAGTTCCTGAGTGTGCACCTGCCGATTGGACGACTGAGGCATAGCAGAGATGGAGTGGAGACCGCGAAAGGGACCAAGCCCCAGCTGAATGTGGCCTCAGTGGAGGAAGGGGAAGCAGAAATGAGAGATTCCAATTCATTGCTAAATACCTTGCTGGAGGAACAAGTTACCAAGGCTAGTAACGCGGAAGCCGTTTTGGAGGACGGGCGTCCATCCCCCAGAAGCCTGATGCAGCTGCTGCAGTGCCCACTGGGGAAGATGCCCTGCATGCTGCAGTGCCTGTCCCAGGGGGAGCTGCGATAGCCGCTGTCACAGTGCCCTTCCCAGGGGAGCGCGTCCCAGTTGTTTCCGTGGCCACCGTAGAGGCACATGTCCCAGCTGCTTCAATTTTTACCCTGGAAAAGGATGGCCCAGCTGCTGCAGTAGAGAGGGCTGTTGCCCCAGCTGCTGCAGTGCCTGCTCCTGAGGGGACTGCTCCAGCTGCTTCAGTGCCCACCACAGAGGATGATACCCCGGAGGAGTCTGTCACCCCCACTGGTACAGTGTCCACCCCAGAGGAGCCTGCAGCCCCAGCTGGTGCAGTGCCCACCCCAGAGGAGCCTGCTGCCCCAGCTGGTGCAGTGCCCACCCCAGAGGAGCCTGCTGCCCCAGCTGGTGCAGTGCCCACCCCAGAGGAGCCTGCTGCCCCAGCTGGTGCAGTGCCCACCCCAGAGGAACCTCCCGCACCAGCTGGTGTAGTGCCCACCCCAGAGGAGCCTGCTGCCCCAGCTGATGCAGTGCCCACCCCACAGGAGCCTACTGCCCCAGCTGGTGCAGTGCCCACCCCAGAGGAGCCTACTGCCCCAGCTGGTGCAGTGCCCACCCCAGAGGAGCCTACTGCCCCAGCTGGTGCAGTGCCCACCCCAGAGGAGCCTGCTGCCCCAGCTGGTGCAGTGCCCACCCCAGAGGAGCCTACTGCCCCAGCTGGTGCAGTGCCCACCCCAGAGGAGCCTGCTGCCCCAGCTGGTGCAGTGCCCACCCCAGAGGAGCCTACTGCCCCAGCTGGTGCAGTGCCCACCCCAGAGGAGCCTGCTGCCCCAGCTGGTGCAGTGCCCACCCCAGAGGAGCCTACTGCCCCAGCTGGTGCAGTGCCCACCCCAGAGGAGCCTGCTGCCCCAGCTGGTGCAGTGCCCACCCCAGAGGAGCCTACTGCCCCAGCTGGTGCAGTGCCCACCCCAGAGGAGCCTCTGCCCCAGCTGGTGCAGTGCCCACCCCAGAGGAGCCTACTGCCCCAGCTGGTGCAGTGCCCACCCCAGAGGAGCCTGCTGCCCCAGCTGGTGCAGTGCCCACCCCAGAGGAGCCTACTGCCCCAGCTGGTGCAGTGCCCACCCCAGAGGAGCCTGCTGCCCCAGCTGGTGCAGTGCCCACCCCAGAGGAGCCTACTGCCCCAGCTGGTGCAGTGCCCACCCCAGAGGAGCCTGCTGCCCCAGCTGGTGCAGTGCCCACCCCAGAGGAGCCTACTGCCCCAGCTGGTGCAGTGCCCACCCCAGAGGAGCCTGCTGCCCCAGCTGGTGCAGTGCCCACCCCAGAGGAGCCTACTGCCCCAGCTGGTGCAGTGCCCACCCCAGAGGAGCCTGCTGCCCCAGCTGGTGCAGTGCCCACCCCAGAGGAGCCTACTGCCCCAGCTGGTGCAGTGCCCACCCCAGAGGAGCCTGCTGCCCCAGCTGGTGCAGTGCCCACCCCAGAGGAGCCTACTGCCCCAGCTGGTGCAGTGCCCACCCCAGAGGAGCCTGCTGCCCCAGCTGGTGCAGTGCCCACCCCAGAGGAGCCTACTGCCCCAGCTGGTGCAGTGCCCACCCCAGAGGAGCCTGCTGCCCCAGCTGGTGCAGTGCCCACCCCAGAGGAGCCTACTGCCCCAGCTGGTGCAGTGCCCACCCCAGAGGAGCCTGCTGCCCCAGCTGGTGCAGTGCCCACCCCAGAGGAGCCTACTGCCCCAGCTGGTGCAGTGCCCACCCCAGAGGAGCCTGCTGCCCCAGCTGGTGCAGTGCCCACCCCAGAGGAGCCTACTGCCCCAGCTGGTGCAGTGCCCACCCCAGAGGAGCCTGCTGCCCCAGCTGGTGCAGTGCCCACCCCAGAGGAGCCTACTGCCCCAGCTGGTGCAGTGCCCACCCCAGAGGAGCCTGCTGCCCCAGCTGGTGCAGTGCCCACCCCAGAGGAGCCTACTGCCCCAGCTGGTGCAGTGCCCACCCCAGAGGAGCCTGCTGCCCCACTGGTGCAGTGCCCACCCCAGAGGAGCCTACTGCCCCAGCTGGTGCAGTGCCCACCCCAGAGGAGCCTGCTGCCCCAGCTGGTGCAGTGCCCACCCCAGAGGAGCCTACTGCCCCAGCTGGTGCAGTGCCCACCCCAGAGGAGCCTGCTGCCCCAGCTGGTGCAGTGCCCACCCCAGAGGAGCCTACTGCCCCAGCTGGTGCAGTGCCCACCCCAGAGGAGCCTGCTGCCCCAGCTGGTGCAGTGCCCACCCCAGAGGAGCCTACTGCCCCAGCTGGTGCAGTGCCCACCCCAGAGGAGCCTGCTACCCCAGCTGGTGCAGTGCCCACCCCAGAGGAGCCTGCTGCCCCAGCTGGTGCAGTGCCCACCCCAGAGGAACCTCCCGCACCAGCTGGTGTAGTGCCCACCCCAGAGGAGCCTGCTGCCCCAGCTGATGCAGTGCCCACCCCACAGGAGCCTACTGCCCCAGCTGGTGCAGTGCCCACCCCAGAGGAGCCTACTGCCCCAGCTGGTGCAGTGCCCACCCCAGAGGAGCCTGCTGCCCCAGCTGATGCAGTGCCCACCCCAGAGGAGCCTACTGCCCCAGCTGGTGCAGTGCCCACCCCAGAGGAGCCTGCCACCCCAGCTGGTGCGGTGTCCACCCCAGAGCAGTCTGCCACCCCAGCTGGTGTTGTGTCCACCCCAGAAGAGCCTGATATCCCAGCTGGTGCAGTGCCCACCCCAGAGCAGTCTACTGCCCCAGCTGGTGCAGTGCCCACCCTGGAGCAGTCTGTCACCCCAACTGCTGCACTGTCTGCTCCAGAGAAGTCTGATACCCCAACTGTTAAAGTGTTCACCCCAGAGGAGCCTCCTGATGCAGCTGCTGCAGTGCCAGCTGTGGAGGAAATGTCCCCTGTTGGTGCATCCTTCCTGGGAGATACTCCCCATGGTGATTCAGTGCCTGTCTCAGAAGGAACTCCTGTTCTAGAAGAGGCTTCCCTTGCTGGAATGCCGATCCAGGAGGAGCTTGATTCCCCAGCATTTGAGTGAGAGAGGTGACTGGCACAGTGCTGCATGGGAAAGTGCCTCTGGCTGCAATTGATGGATTAAATTCAAATGAGGTAATTGTTGCTCATTTTGTTAGGGCAGGATGTGGAGAGTAAAGTGAGATTTGCAAGTTCTGTGACTTGGTGGTGATTAGAAAGGGAACAGATAATTCTTTGGTTCTCTTATGAATGCCTGAGTTTTTCTGGCCTTTTTTGGTCTTTTTATTGAATTTATGGGGAAAATGTGTCTTTCATCTGCTGAAAAACTTTATAATTCAAACTTTCTAATTGGGATATAAGCAAAGCTCAAGGAAAACAGGAATGTAAAAAGTTTTGCCTTTAATTTTGGAAAAGATTATTAGCGGGAAAGGGTGATTCTGCTTTTGAAATTTACAGTAAGCATGTTCTTTTCCTAAATCAAGAGGCTGCTTATTCATTGGTGATGTTTGCAGTCAGGTAGAAGCTAAAGTATATGCACTTTGGATTGAGACCTGGGATACTTTTAACCACTCTGAGACAGTTAAATTTCCTGAAGCTCCAGTTGCCTCATTTGTTAAGGCAGAAGAACCCTGTGAGGGTTGTGAGGATAAAATGAGATCATCCATTCAAAGCACCAAACACGGAAGATTTGAGTCATTGTCAATGTGCTTCTCCTTTCCCTTTCAAATAGGTAATGTTGGTTAACTGAAAGAATTCACCAAAGCAGGTTGGGTGAAAGCCATGTATGGATGTGTGAATAACAGTTTTTAAATACAAATGTGTATTTTTAAAGCCTGAAAAAGGCACGGTAATGATTATGAAGAAGGTATTTTAGTAATCTTGTCAGTCTTTGTGTTCGGAAACAAGTCACTTTTCTTTCCCTGGACCTCTTGTTTCTTAATCTGTGAAATTAGGAAATTGGGCTAATGTCTTCCTAGGTCTCAGCTCCAAGATTTTGAAATCCTCACGTAAAAGAACATAATGTGTTGTGAACCCTGTTCCCAAAATTCCTATCCTTTAGTGTTTTGTAATCAAAGGATTCAAGAGTGGCAGCTCTCTGCACTTTACTGTCCTGGTGTCATTTGGTCACTGATAAGGAGGGAAGGGAAGGAAAATTATGACCAACCTAGATAGCATATTGAAAAGCAGAGATATTACTTTGCCAACAAAGGTCCGTCTAGTCAAGGCTATGGTTTTTCTGGTGGCCATGTATGGATGTGAGAGTTGGACTGTGAAGAAAGCTGAGCACCGAAGAATTGATGCTTTTGAACTATGGTGCTGGAGAAGACTCTTGCGAGTCCCTTGGACTGCAAGGAGATTCAACCAGTCCATCTTAAAGGAGATCATCCTGGGTGTTCATTGGAAGGACTGATGCTGAGACTGAAACTCCAATACTTTGGCCACCTCATGTGAAGAGCTGACTCATTGGAAAAGACTCTGATGCTGGGAGGGATTGGGGGCAGGAGGAGAAGGGGATGACAGAGGATGAGATGGCTGGATGGCATCACTGACTCGATGGACATGAGTTTGAGTGAACTCTGGGAGTTGGTGATAGACAGGGAGGACTGGCGTGCTGCGATTCAAGGGGTCGCAAGGAGTCAGACACGACTGAGTGACTGAACTGAACTGAAGGAGGGAAGGAGTTAGAAGTTTAATCAAATATAGTCAGTGGTACCTGAGTGCCAAGGTGGTTTTAATTTTGTACCATCTCCAGGACCCCAAACAGTGCCTTCCCTATAGTATACATTCCTGTTGACCAAGTGGATGAATGTTAATCTTCTGACTATCCATAGATGCTGTGAGAAAGTTGGGTTCACTTCCATTGCAGAACCTTTCAAGGAAGCCTTAGTCAGCTACGACCAATTAAACATGCAGCTGCCAGCAAGGAAAGATCATTTTGATTGCAGGCTAGAAGCTGTCTACTTTGCCACAGGTTTTCCACTTAGCTGTGTGATGGTGGTGTCACCTGGACTTCACAATTATTTTGTAATGGAGCACCCCATCAAATTAGAGTGCATCGCCTTTCAGATTGATGGATTTGATCCACTTTTCTCAGTTTTACTAATTTGGGATTGACACCAAGATCCCAGCATCCTATGCAAAGTCACCAGCATTGTTGATTACACAAACTATTTCTAGTATAAAGCCTGCAGCAATAGTCGATTTCATTACAAAGAGCCAGTCAAATCTACATAAAAGAAAAATATTCAGAGAAACTCTTAAGTCAGTCTCTGGGATCTCTGGTAGTCTGGCAGCTACAGGAGCTAGTCATTTTATGAAATATTGGCTGATATAAATGACAGGAGAAACAAATAATAGCCCAGCTGTAGAATATGTGATTTAGAATAAATTGCTTTAGATCCTCTTCATGTGTATGTATAATGTTCACAAGTGTACATGGTTAAAATAGATATAACCATTCTCATCGCAATCACAAGGTTTGGTAGAAGAAAAAAAAGCCAGAACTTGTTTGCTATTTCCATATTGGGATCCTACGTCCTCTTAAGAGCAATCTGTGGTTTTTTAAGCCTTCTTCTCATGTGTAGACTTCCTTAAACTTATTTCCAGTCACTGGTTCAATGAAGAAAACAACCATTTGTATAAAATAGTGGTCCTATAAGATTAAGAATTTGCCAAGGAAGTTTTTAAGCAAAAATTGGGGAGCCTCACAATCTCAGTTCAACACTTGAATCCTCAGCCAATCAACAGAACTTTTATGGATTTATTTGCTTTCTCTAACACTGTTTCTCTACAAGGATTCATTCATTTACTGGATAACTACTGATCGTGTACCCAGTACTCTGTGCTGGGTACTGGAACTTCTGCAGTAAATAGAGTTGGCATGGTCCCTGCTCTTGTGGAACAGTGTAGCAGGGGAGGCAGCATGCATGTTAAGTTGCTACAGTCCTGTCTGACTCTGCAACCCTGTGGACTGTAGCCCATTGGGCTCCTCTGTCCATGGGATTCTCCAGGCAAGAATACTAGAGTGGGTTGCTGTGCCCTCCTCCAAGGAATCTTCCAGACTCAGGGATCAAACCAGCATCTCCTTCATTGCAGGCAGATTCTCTGAATCTGCCTAACCCTTTCTAGAGCCACTGGAGAAGCCCAGGGGAGGCAGAAATTAAGCAAAAATGATACAAATATATGGTTATGCTGCTGCTGCTAAGTCACCTCAGTCGTGTCCAACTCTGTGCAACCCCATAGACGGCAGCCCATCAGGCTCTGCCATCCCTGGAATTCTCCAGGCAAGAACAGTAGAGTGTGTTGCCATTTCCTTCTCCAATGCATGAAGGTGAAAAGTGAAAGTGAAGTCACTCAGTCGTGTCCAACTCTTCGCAACCCCATGGACTGCAGCCCACCAGGCTCCTCCATCCATGGGATTTTCCAGGCAAGAGTACTGGAGGGGGGTGTCATTGCCTTCTTCATATATGGTTATAAATAGTGGCAAATGCTTTGAATAAAAAATAAAAGTTATGATAAGAAACATTAGGGGTATTTAATTTCAGTTGTCGTGTCAAGGAAACAGTTTTAAAACTATAACTTGAAGGATAAATAGAAGTTACTTAGTCAAAGAGCATTCTGGACAAAGGAAATGGAAACTGGAAAGAGCTTGTCATGTTAAAACCAAAAGAGAGCCAAGTGACCAGACCACAGTAAGTAGGGTTTCCAGAAGAGTGCCTTGTAGTGAACCTGGAAAGGTAGGAAGGGGCCAGATGATGCAGGGGCTGAGAAAGAAATCCTCAAGGATCTCTACCTTAAAAGCCATAGGCAAGTATTGAAAGATTGAAGTAGGGTAGTGAAATTATTTTGTTTATATTTTTTAAGGATGACTCAGCTTAAAGATAGAGAAAGCTGGTTCACATTGACAAAAAACATTTTCAGCATTATTTGGGTCTATAAGTCTCTTATCAAGATTTCTTTTGTCTTATATTTTGATAGTTTATATTATAATTGACATGGAATTCAGAAAACACAGAATGGTTTGCAACTTTAAAAAATCACACTGGCTACTATGTTTAGGATGGATTGTAGGGGATCAAGGACAAAGTAGAGAGGCCTGCCCAATTACAATTGTCTGGGTGGCTTGGATGGAGAGTCAGTGGATTTAAGACAGTTGGATGGATCTGAGACACAGTTTAGGGGCAGAATCAGTAAGACCTGATAATGGCTTTCATGTTGAGGGGTAGTCAGGGGAAGTTATCAAGGATGGCTTCTAGGTTCTGATTTGTATCATTGAGTGGATAGGCAGATGGGTGTTGGAGGGTGAAGGAAACAAAAAGTACCCATTGAACTGAGAAGACATTTTTAGACCAAAAAAGTAGGCAGGCAGCACCATATAATCAATGGATCGGTTTACTATAGAGTAACTTACTCTCAGGCTTCCCTGGTGTCCCAGCAGTTAAGAATGCGCCTGCCGAAGCAGGAGATGTGGGTCGGGAAGATCCCCTCAAGAAGGAAATGACTGCCCACGCCAATATTCTTGCCTGGAAAATCCCATGGACAGAGTAGCCTGGTGGGCTACAGTGCATGGGGTCACAAAAGAGTCAGACACAACTGAGTGACCAAACAACAGCTTACTCTCAGGGTCGCATCAGGCAGACTACAACCCAGATGCATTCGCAGCTGCACTCGAACCATCATGGGGCCAACTGGGACAGTTCTGCAGTTAGCCTAGAGGGTGGGGGTTGGTGCTTGGGAAAAGGACTTGTATTCCTAAGGCAAGATTTATGAATGGGTTGTGCTCTATGGGCACTAGGAATATACATCAGCAAAGGTTTTCATTGTTTGGGGACTAACAAAACATAGGGGCTACCTGGTCGTGATGATTATTAAACAGTATCTATTATCTACAAAGCCCTTGACAACGGAGAAGTGATTTACTGTACACTACAGTCCTGGGTGGGGTCAGCAGGAGGACAGGAGAAACTCTAAGGGCCCAAGATGGTGTCAGTTAGGCTCACAGTGGGGCCAGTAGCGAATTGCTCAGGGAAGAGCAGCGTTGGGGGAGAGGAAATTATCATGTTTACTGTTCAACTTTGGAATGGTGTATGGCAATATTAAGGAAAATAGTTGGATATTTAGATTTGAAATTCAATATATACATATAATTTTTAGAGTAATGAGCATTTTTATGGTATGGAATGCCATAGGAATGGGTAGAATTGCCTTTAGGGCAGTGTAGATTGAGAAAAGGGCTCGGGACTGGCATCCTACCCTTATCTCTGCCCCTCTAAGGCTAACATTTGGAGATCTAGAAGAGAAAGAGGAAGTGTGCGAAGGACATCAAAAAAGGATCAGTCAGGATGAAAGCTGGGAGAATGTGGTATTACTATAGATAAAAGTATTTTAAGTAGTTTTTTGGGAAATTTTCTGTTTTATGTCCCTGTTGCATCTTACATGCAATAATTTTTACTAGTGTTCTGCTCTGGGAAATGTCTGCCAGCACTGGTTAGTTAGTAACACGGCACAGTCCATGTGCCACTTAATACTAAGGAGTAGGAATTTTAATATATCTAAAAGCACAAGTTTTGTGAAACAGCTTTATTTGGGAACTAAGAGAAAAGAGCAAGTGTTTTCAGATTTATTTTCTTTAACATTCTGTTCACTTGTGTTCACTATAAATATTTAAAGAGTACTAGTATATAGAGGCATTTTCATATATTTTTAAACTTCTGGGAAAAAAAAAAAAGACAAATACCTATTCCCTGTCAATCCATAGAATGGACATGGGAACCGAAGAAATCTCAAATACGTTATGTGAAATGTTCACGAGCAAAGTAAATCCAAATTTTAAGAAAAGAATTGGCTCTATTATGTGGAAGAGATTATCAAGCCACTTAAGTGATGTTTGCACTTCTCTGTATGATTCACACTGATGCCAGCAGAGCTTCTTGCCAAGACGGGGGTGTTCTTTGTTGCCCAGTACATTAGACCCTTAGCCACACATGGCCTTTGACCCCTTGACCGCATGAAATGAGGATAGTGGGGTGGAGGAACTGGATTTCTAGTTAACTAGCCACACGTAACTGTTGGCTGCCATATTGGACGACCCAGGAAGAATTACCTACCAGTCACAGCATGAGACAGGACTTGATTGCTGGGTAAATGGGGGCTCTTCGGTGTGGACTGGACACCTTCCCTCTGTACTTCAGCATTTCTGCTCCCTTCACCTTTGCAGCCCCTCCCACAGCCATGTTTTTTCCCCTCTGCTCTGATTGTTCTTCAGTGAAAGCACGTCTCATACCAAGTGGAGTCATAGCGCTTGCTTTCTCCAGGAACCATGTGATTGGAGTAACAGTCATTTTTGGCTAACTGCTGTGTAGAGTTGCCTAACAAAATATGGTGTAATCAAATTGCAGCATAAAGCAAAGCCCACTGGTAATTACCTTTATAACCTTCCTTTCTCAGTGTTCCCTGGGGCCTTTCCTCCTTGTGACTCACTTGTGCAGCCACAGACCATTCTTTCTAGAATCAGTCTCCTCATCCTAGTGTGATCTGCGGTCTCACATAGGCCAAAATTAGTCTTTCCCAAGCTTATCATTTTCTTTTGCATTTATTTTTGTCGTCTCGCATTCTTTAGCTTTCATTGATTCCCCTGTCTCCCTGAGCTTGAAGGAACTTTATGTGGAAGAAAAATGAATGGAAATAAATCCAGACTAGTGGAATGTGGCTGATTTTATCCTCTGACAATTGAGAGAAATCTGATCTTAGGGACAAATATTTATTTCATTTTTTTCCTTAATACCATTGGAGTGGCAGAAGTACTGTTCTCTTTGTTTCCTTTTATAAATTTCTAAGTAATAATGGACCTTGCTTGCATTAGAAAGAAACACTCACATTGCTTGTTACACTTGTTTACAGTTATAAAATTCCATTGTTTCATGGTAAACATAGATATATAGTATCATTGTTTTTGAAATATTTTATGTATATCTGAGTCTTGCTTAAAATATGTCTGAAGTTGTTAAGGACATCTCCCTATGATACTGGCCCACTTCCCTTTGTAATCAGAGGAATACTACTTAAAGATTATTGGCTCTTTGTGGTCTGTGGCCTTGGAACAGAATGGAATTAAATGGCCACAGGGGTATTAAGCTATGAGGTTGGGATTCTTCACACCATTAATGTGTTTTGGTTAATTATTAGTCCTAGTCAGAGAAGAGCATTGCGTGTTCATGGTTAAAGCTATTCCCCAAGGTATTTTTAATCTTAAGTACTAGTCATTTGGTTTCACCCTTCCCATTTAAGACTGATAATGCATCACACTTTCATGGTGTCTTGAGGCTGATGCTTCTTTATTCTCAAGAGCTTTTTGCATTAAAAAATTAACAACAGAAACAAACCATGAGTCATGGTTTAAATGCCTAAGTAGTGCCATAACTCTCTGTAATTGCTTGTCCATAGGAGAATGTTTTGAAATGTGAAACCACATTCTTATTTGATACTTCTTGTACAAGTGGCTTGTTTTGTCTTGTTACCCCCTGGCCCTCCTTTGTTAAACCATACCTCCCCCAAGAATAACCAGTCACTGTCATGCCTATAGATTAAATCTTCTTTGGCTTACAATTATCTAGATGTTTCAGAAAGAACAGGTGGATCCTCTTCAGATGAAACTGCAACAGGTGAATGGACTTGGCCAGGGCTTGATTCAGAGTGCCGGAAAAAACTGTGATGTACAGGGTTTGGAACATGACATGGAAGAAATCAACGCTCGGTGGAACACACTAAATAAAAAGGTGAGTGAATGGAGGGCATAGAAAAAAGATATGGCAATTTCAGGTTTCCATGGCACCTGAATGCAAATAAAACTTTAGTAGTTCCAACCTGGAGTTACAAAAAAGGATGAGAAATCATTTCAGAACTCTCCCCTTTCTCCTCCGTATCTGTGAAACAGGTTGCACAAAGAATCGCACAACTGCAAGAGGCTTTGTTGCATTGTGGGAAGTTCCAAGATGCCTTGGAGCCGTTGCTCAGCTGGTTGGCAGACACTGAGGAGCTCATAGCCAATCAGAAGCCTCCATCTGCTGAGTATAAAGTGGTGAAAGCCCAGATCCAAGAACAGAAGGTAAGTGAGAATGTTGGGTCAGTGAACTGTAACAGCCGAAGGGAATGACAGACAACACAATTTGCTTATAGTTTCAGGAGCACAGTTAGGAGTTTAGTAGAATCCTAACCTGCCTTGTGTGATCCAGAAAGAAAAATGAAAATTGATTTTCATCACCTTTGTAATCTCCTAGTTTAATGTGCCATATGTTGAACTGAGCAGTTTTGCTTGTTCACTTATCCTGTTTCAGTGTTTGTCACCACTTTATCTTAAGAGATTTGGAGTGTTTTTAGGGTCGGCAATATTGTAAATAATGCTATATATCATGTATAAGGTTCTCTCTGGTTCCCCACCCCCCTTGGTTTAATTTCCACTTCAGTGCCTTTTTCTCTTGGTTCAAATTAAATTCCTTTTCAGTCACATAATGACAGTCACTGCTCCGTTTAAAAACCTGAGTGTAGGAAAAGTTTATGTGAGTGGTAGGAATTATGTCTCATGTTTTTGCCTCAGGTTGAGGTAAAAAAAAAAAAAAAACTCCCCTGTTCAATTAAACTTAGGGCTCGGTAAGGTGAGGTTTTTGGATTTTGTATGTTTTCCTTGTTTCAGATTTTAAAGTGACCCCATGTTATCATTTTTCATTCTCTTTAAACATGTACATCAGTTGCTCCAGAGGCTACTAGATGATCGAAAGGCCACAGTAGACATGCTTCAAGCAGAAGGAGGCAGAATAGCACAGTCAGCTGAGCTGGCTGATAGAGAGAAGATCACTGGACAGCTGGAGAGTCTTGAAAGCAGATGGACTGGACTACTCAGCAAGGCCACAGCCAGGTAAAGCTGAGGGGCTTTGGAGAGAGAAGTCAGAGGCGGTTTTTGACTTGTGTCACTGAGATGCTGTAAAAGCCCTTGGAGGACGCTCATGGAGCTCTGGAGATGTTTAACGGCTTTTATCTTGAAGAGGGATAAGTTTTTAGAGATGATCCGCATAACCAGAGTGATTCTCAGGAAATGAGCCTCAGCTCGTCCGTAAGTTTCTGAGAGCTGGGAGACTCATTCCTCTGTGGTGGTGTTCAGTTGCAATATAATCATATCATGCTTCCAAATGATAGATGTGGACTCCTGACTCCTACAATCCAGCCAAGTAATTTTCTGAGTTTTGGAAACAGATTTCTTTTTTTCCCCATTAATATTTATCAATAATGTTTCTGATACTTGGAATTGAAATGTATCATGTTTCTTCTCTGTTAACTTATCCCAATATTAGATGTTCCTGCATCTAGGAGCTAGCCTGTGTTTCTATTAAATGAGCATTCAAGAGTTGCATGGACTGTCTTTACCAAAAGCTGCAGGCAGGCAGTGTACTTCTCTCCTCCACGGAGGTGCTTCCCTTCTCTTTCCATAGCTATCAGTTTGTCCAGTGTCGCTTGAACTTAATAAGCCACACTGGGTCTTTACTTTCATCTGATACTGTTCCCAGTTTTAAAAGTAAATGATAATGAATCAGAAATGAGTATGAGAGTCATAGAGTTGATCACTTATTATTTAGGTAGCTATGGGTGGTCTAGAGATAACCCCCTCTTCAGTCTCTTTACCTGTTCATGGCTTGCTTGTTTCTCATCTGAGCTATGAAGTATTTACTTGCCCATGTTAGTAGAAGAAACAAAAGAAAGAATTCAGCTTACTTTCATTTCCAAATTGCACTGCTTTTTTTCTTCTCTCTTTCCATCCATTTCCAATAATAGTACCATTGACCCTCCAACTACCTGGGTTTAAAAACCTTAGCCTCATTTTCTTTTTATCATTTTTTCCCTCCCCTGCTTTGTGTCCCATATCTATCAGGATACTAAATTCTGTCTATTTTACGTCTACAGTATCTTTCCTCTCCATCCATTTCTCTGATTCCAACTCACTTGCCTCAGTTCATGACTTATGAACTCTCACTTGGGCTCATTCCCATGAGGTAGCTCACCTGAGGGCAGCCTCCTAACTAGCTAACCATAACCACTCGACTGCTGTTTCCCCTCAAGCCTTCCCTCTGCACAGTCAGAGACATCTATTGACTGTTGCCTGTAAAATAGTCTCATTAACCCACCATTCGAAAGTGGCCCTAACCCACCTTTCTTCAGTTCAGTTCATTCACTCAGTTGTGTCCAAGTCTTTGCGACCCCATGAACCACAGCACGCCAGTCCTCCCTGTCATCACCAACTCCCGGAGTCTACCCAAACCCATGTCCATCGAGTCAGTGATGCCATCCAGCCATCTCATCCTCTCTCGTCCCCTTCTCCTCCTGCCCCTAATCCCTCCTAGCATCAGGGTCTTTTCCAGTGAATCAGCTCTTCGCATGAGGTAGCCAAAGTATTGGAGTTTCAGCTTCAACATCAGTCCTTCCAATGAATGCCCAGGACTGATCTCCTTTAGGATGGACTGGTTGGATCTCCTTGCAGTCCAAGGGACTCTCGAGAGTCTTCTTAGTTTCTGCTGTTCTTCTCACTCTTTATGGTCAAAGTAACCCATATTCGGTTCTTCAGTGTCTTTGGTCAGTTTCTGAATTCTGTCTTTGCTGATGGTGTTCCATCTTCTATGAAAGACTTTTGTTCATCTCTCCTGCTTTTATGAAGCTTTTCTTTATTCCCAAGCATAGAATAGTTTCATCTTCCTCTTAACTGCCCTAACTCTTCATGTGTACCTTGTGTTATGGTCATTATTTTATGTGCTTACCTCCTAGGTCCTTAAGCTCACTAAAGTCATGATTGTTCCTAATGTATCTATTTATGAATCTTTTCTTCTATCCTACTTGCTTCCATGCTTTGAACACAGTTTCTGGACCAGTGTTTTAAAGAGAAATACCAAAAGCAGCATCATTTGTTAAGGCATCGTCAAAAATTTTGTTTAGGTTCTTCAATATTGTATTTTTGATGCCTCCAAATTATTTTAGCACTTCTCTTTTCTAGCCCAAATCCTGTTACAGTGATTTCTTCAGATTTTCAGATCCTGGAATCATAGATGAGTCAGAAAGATCTAACAGTCTAGGACAGTTCTTTAAGAATTAAATTTTTAAAATTTGGAAAAAAATAGACACATGTATATGTGTAACTGAATCCCTTTGCTGTAAACCTGAAACACTAATAAAACTAACATTAATTTTATTAACCAGCTGTACTCCAATATGAAATATAAAAATGTTTTTAAAAGTTTAAAGCAAAAAGAGTAAAATCTTTAGCAGGTTATTAACCAATGAAAATAAACCACCAAGCAGTTTATTTAAGATTATATTTTATGTTTTAGTTGTATTGATTGAAGATGTAGTTTGAAGGTTGACATAAACTAAGAAAGGAAATTGTGTACTTTGTATTGACATTTAAAAATACCATGTAGAAATACATTTTTCTTTACATTCAAACATTACATTTCCAGGTAATTCAAATGGCAGGTCTTTAAATTAAATCATTTATTATTAATTAAGTTTGTCCAGAGTACCCAGCATAGGACCTGACACAAAGCAGATGTTTAGTAAAGATTTACTGAAATACAAGTACTTCTGATCACCCAGGCCCTTTTCAAATAACATAGCGCTTAGTCTGATCTTAATGGTCCAGAGTCATCATTATGGCCTTTGATTATTATTCTGTGTGCTAATATAGTTCTATGGTTGTTTTTGTGTCTTTTGTTTATTAGGCTGCCTTCAGCATTCAGGCTTCCCCTCTCCTTTGTAATTGGCTGATTTTAATCTATAGGGTATTTGAAATCCACACTTAGTATGGATGTTATGTTAAATAAGATTTAAGATTCCAGTTATAAAGTACATAGTTCTTTTGGGTGCCATCTGCCTTAGCAAATTCAGCTAGTTTGAGGATTTTTCTTTTTTTTTTTTTGCCTTAAATCAGAATTCAAAGTTATGCTCTGAGGCTTGAAATTACTAGAAGCCTGACTGATTTAGGGGCGATAGGAAGGAGATTCTTGTTCATAGCTTGGTCTGCTTGTGCTCTTCAAATGCTGTCTTTTCTCTTCATCATAAGTGAAGGTAGCAGTAACAGGGAAAAGAGGAGTGAAGACTGATCGGTTTTCTACTCCTTTAAACATTATTCTGGTCACCTGTACAGAGGATGAACATGCTACATCCCATAGGAGAAAGAGTAGAAAGTCTGATTCTGATTCTCACTGTACCGTTGCTACCGTGTGGGCGATCTGGACAGACCTTTCCTTAAGCCTTCAGGCTTGGTTTTCTCTTTTTATAACAGTGGATAATGTTGCCTATTTTACAAGGTCGTGACAGAACCTATATAAGGTACTGCAAGCCTTTAAAACAGCAAAGTGCTGTTTTCTGTGTATTCTGTTTGCTATTGATATTTCAAATGTGCCTGCTTAAGATTGGTCTTTTACTGAATATAGTACCGTTAGCAGTTTTAATGTGACTTTTTGCCTGAGCAGCTTGTTCTATATATTCGTGTAGGCAGAAACAGCTGGAAGATATCCTGGTTCTGGCCAAACAATTCCATGAAACAGCTGAGCCTATTTCTGACTTCTTATCTGTCACAGAGAAAAAGCTCGCCAACTCAGAACCTGTTGGCACCCAGACTGCTAAAATACAGCAGCAGATCATTCGGCACAAGGTAGGAAGTAGTTATGGTAAATGAAAACACAAAACTGGAATCAGAAATCCTAGAAAACTTCCTGCAGCATTCTAAAAGATGTATTTTGGGGTTTTTTAAAAAATAAGTTTAACTTAAAATATGGTCCACTTATTAATTGGACTAGTCACATTCTTCAAGTGAAAATAGAATTGGACTTATAGGCTACCATCAGAAAAAACAGCTTTTTGTTCTCTGTTTTTATGTTATTTTTACCCTTCCATAGGTAAACATATATTATTATTTAATTTATTTTATCATTTGTGATTCATTGTCTCATGTTTACTTTTCATTTATTTTGTTTCTGTTATTCGTTTTTTTCCATCTGAATTTCCAGGCTCTGGAGGAAGAAATAGAAAGCCATGCAACAGATGTGCACCAGGCAGTCACAGTTGGGCAGTCTCTCTCCTCCCTGACGAGTCCGGCAGAGCAGGCTGTGCTGTCAGAAAAGCTAGACTCGTTGCAGGCCCGATTCAGTGAGATTCAAGACCGGTGCTGTCGGAAAGCAGCCCTGCTTGAACAAGCCCTGTCTAATGCTAGGCTTTTCGGGGAGGATGAGGTGGAGGTGCTCAACTGGCTGGCCGAGGTTGAGGACAAACTCAGTTCAGTGTTCGTAAAGGATTACAGACAGGATGCCTGGAGAAGCAGCATGCTGACCACCTGGTATTCATGCTTTCCATTCTTATTGGTTATGTTACTAAGTTATTTTGTCATTTTAATTCATGTTTGTCTTCATTTCTCTCTCTCTCCCTTTTTTTTTTTTAATTCCAAACATTTCAATTTTATTTTATACACAAGTGCTTAGTTACAGACTTGTTGCTAAGGACTAATCTATTTTTTGATGAGTCCATGGGAATACTTAAACTTAACAAACTGAATCATTAATGCTAGAAGGTGATCCAGAGTGTAATCAGGGGCCATCTCAATTCCAACTCATGTTTTACATCACTCAGGAATGTATCATTCAGCTACCACTTGAGCAGTTATGCAGAGAAGTATGTACTTTAACAAAGTGTTAGTCACTCAGTCATGTCCAACCCTCTGCATCCCCATGGACTGTAGCCTGCCAGACTCCTCTGTCGATAGAATTCTCCAGGCAAGAATACTAGAGTGGGTTGCCATTTCCTTCTCCAGGGGATCTTCCTGACCCAGGGATCAAACCCAGGTCTCCTGCATTGCAAGCAGATTCTTTACCATCTGAGCCACCAGGGATGCCCAAAACTTTAAGAAACCCAGATTACTTTAACAGTGCTCAGCGTTTGATCATATAGTGGTAACTTTTTAAATGTTTCTAGAATTTATATGCTCGAAGTGCAGGAATTCTGGGTCATCTTAGTAGAAATAACAATTTGCCCTTTTTGTTTTGTTTTCATGGAATTTCTTTGGAAATGGTAGATTCTTCTACTTCATTGACTTCAGATATTGAGAGTTTTTAACTAGGATTCTGATTTAAGTTGGCCTATTCTTGCTGATTTTCTTTTTTTGAGCTTTATGCCTTATCCTTTGTTTTGAACATAGTAGACATTTTTGCTGATTTCTGCTTCTACCTTTCTTGGGTTCAGGTTTGGTACCAATAGGTTAGTAAAGTGGATTAAGTCCTAAATCTCTTCTCATCAAAGAAGGCTTGCCTATAAGTATCTGATTTCATTGTTTTGAGAATTAAAGGGGTAACCAAAGAGAAAACGAAGGAATCAAATATCTCATGTTTAAACTGATATTCATCTCCTTATTTTAAATTTGGTCTCTTAAGGGTCTCACATTTCTTCCACTTTGTTGTGTCATAGTTTTAGGATTAATGGTGTTCTTTCCTTTCAGGCTTTAAATGAAGAAATTGTTAATAGAAAGAAGAATGTAGATCAAGCTATTAAAAACGGTCAGGCTCTTCTGAAACAAACCACAGGTACTTTGAAAAGTGCATCTCTTAGCGCTTGGTCATACAGACATTAATCAGCACCCTGCACTAGCCACCTCTCTTTGTAGATAGGAGGGGCTTAATACTCACTGATTGTATTATCACGTGCTTCCTGGCGACTGGGGCTTGGGTTTCTATTTCTTGCTAAATCTTTTATTGAAACACTATATTGTCTCAGATCTGGTTATAGATGAAAACTCTCCCTGCCCTCCAATATGTTGAATACCAGCATTTACTGAAAGATGCTGAAAGTGTCTAGAAAAACCTGCAGTCAAACTCAGATCCTAATAATCTCAGAAGCCATTTCCTTTATTGATTGAAGGTTTCTTTCCCACTTCCCTTGGTGTGAGACGCTAGGTGAAATCACTGCCATAGGGAGAGAGTATCCATAAAAGTTAAGCTCTGACTTGAATAAAGAGAGGTTAAAAGGACTCCCTTGTAGCCTATTAGCCACGAATAAACTGTGTGCTGTCTCCCACAGGTGAAGAGGTACTGCTCATTCAAGAGAAGCTGGATGGCATAAAGACTCGCTATGCAGACATCACAGTCACTAGCTCCAAGGCTCTCAGAACCTTAGAGCAAGCCCGGCAGCTGGCTACCAAGTTCCAGTCTACATACGAGGAACTGACCGGGTGGCTGAGGGAGGTAGAGGAGGAGCTGACAGCCAGCGGAGGACAGTCCCCCACAGGGGAACAAATACCCCAGTTTCAGCAGAGACAGAAGGTGAGCTGACATCCCACACTGTAAAGGGAAAGAATTTTTCTCTTGAATCCTGAAGTTCAAATTCTTGAGTTTTACACCATCTATCTTTACCTAAAATCTAATCCAAAAATTTCTGTCTGCCTTGTTTTCTGTTTATTTGTGGGAAATAAGTTTTGGCATAAGGACAAGCCTATATAAGAGCATTTATCATGGTCTGAAGAAGAAAAAAGATTGAATCTGAACACCCTAGGAAGCTTGCTTCATATGGAACATTTTAGAACTTACTGTCATAGTTCACTCTCTAAAAGAGTACCTCATAGTCATCTCTAGTTCTCCTGCAGGACCTGTGCAGTTCTAGATGTACAGAAATACGGTGCATTGGTTGAGGTAAATAAATGCCTGTGATTAAAGCATTATTTATCATTTCTGTTGAAGTAAGGAGAAAAAAAGCAAGAAATACCATTCATGTTACCTAGAGACAGTCTGGCCTGAAAAGTCTTGCTGACAGTTCTAAGCAGCTGAGCCTAAAGTCAGGCTGTGGAGTGACTGAAAAATCTGAGACAAGAAAAAAAATAAGTGAAGGAAGGAGGTCAGAGCCCTGCTGGGATGTGTGGTAGAGTGAGCATTTTCCACCCAGCACAGCTGCTAATGTGCTTAATTTAGCAAGAGATGGCCTGAAAACTTTTTTCCCTCTTTAGGAACTAAAGAAGGAGGTCATGGAGCACAGGCTGGTGTTGGACACAGTGAATGAGGTGAGCCGTGCTCTCTTAGAGCTGGTGCCCTGGAGAGCCAGAGAAGGGCTGGATAAACTCGTGTCCGATGCCAACGAACAGTACAAGCTGGTCAGTGACACTGTTGGACAAAGGGTGGATGAAATTGATGCTGCTATTCAGAGATCACAACAGGTAATCTTTATAAACACCCCTGCATTAATATTTTAGGCAGCAGGGATATATATATGGGAAGTACAAAACTATGACCCACATACATAGAGTTTCTGGAATAGGAATAAATGAGATCAAGCTAAATCTGATGCAGCAAATTATCTCAGTGGTAGGAAGTGATTTGATAAAGTTATGTGAAGGTGATCTAGGTTTGACTGAAGATACTTGACCCCTTTGAGGAGAAAAGAACTTGGAAAAGACAGTGTGTGGGCCCTTCCCTTGCTGATGCCCTGCTTAGAGGCAGATGGTGATGGGGGTAGATAATATCTAGATCAAAAAGGTCTAAATGCTTCAGTCTTAGTTTGACATAATCAAGTGTTTCAGCATTAGATGGAAGAGGGGACAGAACCAAGAACTATAATTACTATCAAATATGTTAACCAAAATAGCAGAGCTGTCTAAAATAGAACCCTCTCAGTAAACACAGGTGTCATGTTTCCCTCAATCATTTGTCCTTCCTGCTTTCTGGGAAAAGCTGTTTTTCTTTGTAGGTGGATATGCACCTATTAATGTGCCAAGGTACAAAAAATAATATAACATGACCCCTTGGGTTCGTGGTGATAAGTAGATGCTTTCTGAACCCCACAGAAGTTTGTTTTGATTCCAAATCATGGCCAGATATTTCAGAATGAGATTTATCACACTTGGGAACTTTTCTTTAAATATTAGTGTAACTGGGCAACATTGATAAGGAAGAGACAGAAGGTTGAGGGGCTCTTATTAAACAATGGCCACATAGAATATGTTCTCTTGTTGTTGTTGCTGTCTTTGCGTATGACATGTCATTGCCTGTTGCATTCCATTTAAAGGTTTGCTCTTCTGGAGTCTTACACTTCTTCAGTTAAGCGAGTACTTCCAAGTTAACTTGGCTCAGCCATCTGCTGCCATGTTAAGTTTGTATTTAAACATATGACTACTGCTGTTTAGTGTGTGGATAGGAAAAAAGATTGGCAGAAAGAGAGCACAGTCTCATAAAAGTGCTCTCATTAGAAAGTGTATTTCTTTTGAAGAGTCTTATTTTCCATTGTTATTTCTATGGAACCATTGACTGGGTTCTTTAATGTCTTCCTGAAGAAGTTGGAATAGGATCAACTCATATTTGTTGAAATATAATCAATGCTAAATTGTCTGCATCTTGGATTTGTGACTTTTATGAAGTTCTCACAATTTGGGCTTTACTTTGTGAGATGTAAACTGCATTACTGAAAATCTAGGCCTTTCTGTGTTGAATAAGTTAGAATTCTTAGAAGGAAGACACTGGCTGTAATATGTCCATTTTTCTTCAATATGTCTGTCAGTATGAGCAAGCTGCTGATGCAGAGCTAGCTTGGGTTGCTGAAACAAAACGGAAACTGATGGCCCTGGGTCCAATTCGCCTGGAACAGGACCAGACCACAGCTCAGCTGCAGGTTCAGAAGGTAAGTCACTGGCACAGTCACTTCGTTCTGAGCTAGAAGAATCATCAGTCACTTAGAGTGACTAGCACAGAGTTTCTGGCTATCTCAAGTCACGTAGAATGATTTAGAGTCGTGATGGTGGATAGAGGCTTAATTTTTTTTGGTTAGGATGAAGAAGGGATTTTTTGCTTTGTGGAAAGGGAGAAATAGGTCTGTTAATCCAGGAAAGAATAGTTAGCAATTTTCTACATGGGTTTTCAGGGCAGAAGATATTTTTGTAAGCTACTGAAAGATAAGCATTGGAGATAGGTGGATAGACAAAGTGTCAAACTTTTTAAGAACAATTTTTAATGTGACTTTATTAAAGCAAAGGATTTTTCATAGAGTATGTGTGACTTTTCACTAACTCAGGCTCGGGGTCCTTGTGTTACTTAACAATAGTTTACTTTTCAAAGGCTTTCTCCATTGACATCATTCGACACAAAGATTCCATGGATGAACTCTTCAGTCATCGTGGTGAAATCTTTGGCACATGTGGAGAGGAGCAAAAAGCTGTCCTACAGGTAAACTACATGTATTTATTCACCATATTCTTATCTTGCTCATGGTGATTTGGAAGTACAATTGTGAAATGATAGTTAAGAAGGGTTTTTTCCCCCTCTATTACTGATAGTGATATTTAAGTCCAAGATGATGTCCTAGGGAATTCAAACTCCTACCCTGTGCTCACAAATGTCTAAACAGCCATACTGTATGATGTGAAATGCATTGCAAATCCATGTTCTTAATACAGAGGAATTGCTCCTCGTCCTCATTCTGTAATGAGTTATGTTTCCAGGTAGGTAGATTTTTCAGAACCGGATCCAGATATTAATCCCTGCTTTCAATTCAGTTCAGTTCAGTCGCTCAGTCGTGTCCGACTCCATGAATCACAGCACGCCAGGCCTCCCTGTCCATCACCAACTCCCGGAGTTCACTCAAACTCATGTCCATCGAGTCGGTGATGTCATCTGGCCATCTCATCCTCTGTTGTCCCCTTCTCCTCCTGCCCCCAATCCCTCCCAGCATCAGGGTCTTTTCCAATGAGTCAGCTCTTCACGTTAAGTGGCCAAAGTATTGGAGTTTCAGCTTCAGCATCAATCCTTCTAATGAACACCCAGGACTGATCTCCTTTAGGACAGACTGTTTGGATCTCCTTGCAGTCCAAGGGACTCCCAAGAGTCTTCTCCAACCCCACAGTTCAAAAGCATCAATTCTTCGACAGCTTTCTTCAGTCCCAATTCTCACATCCATACATGACCACTGGAAAAACCATAGCCTTGACTAGACCTTAGAGCTTTCTAAAAAAAATTATTACCCATTTCTAAAAGAATTGGCCAACAGAATCCATTTGAACACCAGTTTTGTTTATTTTGTTTATAAAGTGAAAGTCGCTCAGTCATGTCTGACTCTTTGCGACCCCATGGACTAAACAGTCCATGGAATTCTCCAGGCCAGAATACCGGAGTGGGTAGCCTTTCCGTTCTCCAGGGAATCTTCCCAACCGAGGGATCGAACCCAGATCTCCCACATTACAGGCGGATTCGTTACCAGCTGAGCCACAAAGGAAGCCTTTTTTGTAAAGGGCATGGGTAACTACTGTTTCCTCAGAAATCTTCATAATTGAGCTGCTCATCCTAAACATGTAAAGTATAAATAGCGGGTTTGTGGACACTCTTATCAGAGAAGAAAAGACAGATGAAAGTTGATGAGCAAATCCCCACTGTAGCCCCTGATACAGTCAAACCGACCTTTTGCAATAATGCTGGGTCTAAGTTGTGAAAGGTACTCACTAACAGGCTGTTTTTGCTGTGTTTGCTTGTGCTGTTTTACTGCTGGCAAAGCTACTTTCATGTTTTAAAAATTATAGAAATAATGCATATGTGTGATAGGAAAATTCAAAAATTCAGTTAAGTATAAAGAATATAAAAATCACTTGTAATCTTACCAGATTGATTGATTTTTTTTTTTTGCATTTTAGTGTATATAACTTTATACTTTTTAGTGTATATCTACTTACGTTTTTTATTTAAAGAAGGATTCATCATGGTAATAATATTTACACTTCTTTTTGTCGTCCGTAGGAAAAGACAGAGTCTCTGATACAGCAATACGAAGCCATTAGTCTGCTCAATTCAGAGCGTTACGCACGCCTAGAGCGGGCACAGGTCTTGGTGAACCAGTTTTGGGAAACTTACGAGGAACTCAGCCCCTGGATTGAGGAGACTCGGGCGCTCGTAGCACAGTTACCTCCTCCGGCGGTTGATCATGAGCAGCTCAGGCAGCAGCAAGAGGAAATGAGGGTAAGGAGCATGCCGAGTTTTATTTAATTGCACAATTGGAGATGGGCTGCACAGTTTGAGAAACAGCCTGTTTATGAGTACCTACCAAGTGTAAATCTGTTTTGAAGTTAATTCTTAACCCATTAGAATTTCTTTGCACAGGAAAAATACATATCTGAAATATTTCCTTTGTTCTTACTATGAATCAGTTAAAGAATGAGATTGTGGAGATGTCAGGAATGTGAGTATGACAGAAGCAAACAAAGCACCACATGAAAATCAAGGGAACTTAAACTCTGTCCAGCGACAACAGCGTGTTAGCAGTCGGGTGTGGTTGGGTGGCCTTTTCCTTGTGGTTAGGCCCCAGCTGGAGTGAGAGCCCTAGCTCAGGAATGTCAGAAAGCAATTTGCTACAGAGACTTAAGATGAAAGCAAAATTTGTAGACACTTCAGCTGATGGTATTACCATCAAAGATGGTTTTTTTATGTTTATTTTGTTTGTATATGGCTTGTCTTACTCCTATCTCTGTATTCCTGTAACAGAGAGGTTGAACTGGAAGTAGCCAGCTGTAGAGTCAAGGAGCAGTTGGATTCCCAGAAATATTGTTTGTAGTTTATCTTGCTTAGTGTCTCCCAGTCTCCACAGGGAGACAGACAAACCATTGAGACTGCAGTACTTATGAGTGCAGTGCATGAGAGAAGTATTTATGAGTGCAGAAGGCAGTGGGATACTTTTGTTTTGAGGGCAAGAGTGAGGGAGGCTGTCTCTGGGAAGCTTCTTGGGTGGCGGAATATCTGAACTGGCTTTTAAAAGTCAAGGGAATTAGAGTCAGTGCCCTAAGACTTAGATTTTCGCCCCCTCCATAAATGGTGAGATGTTGAGACTTGCTGAATATTAGCAATTTAGTTTGTTCCATTGGTATGAGCTCTGATCACAGTATTTAAACAAACTGGTATAAAAAGACTCATTTTATTTTAATCCATTTTTTTTTTACATAGCAACTGAGGGAATCCATTGCTGAACACAAACCTCATATTGATAAACTGCTAAAGATAGGCCCTCAACTAAAGGAGCTAAACCCTGAAGAGGGGGAAATGGTGGAAGAAAAATACCAGAAAGCAGAAAACACATATGCCCAAATAAAAGAGGAAGTGCGCCAGCGGGCCCTGGCTCTGGACGAGGCTGTTTCCCAGTCGGCTCAGGTATGTCTGTGTCTTAAACTCATATAACCTTCAGCTGTCCTTTAGTCTAAGCAGGAGGCTCTGTATCAGTATGTCCCTATGCCCAGGAATGTCCAGACCATGTATGCTGGTGATACATTATCAAGAGACTGGGAGCCTTTGCCCATTTGCATTTTTATTCCAGGAAGCATTGGTTATACTGACAACTAGGAGGAGGGTGAAATGCATCTTGGCTGGTGTAGCAATTGTCTGTATGGTTTTCTTGAAAACTTGATATCGTGGTAATCCTTTAACAGAGGTGATTTTGGGGTAAATTCATCTTGAAGCAACAAATGGCTCAAGTGAAGTCAGATGCTATGTTGCTTTCAAGATGCAGACAGCACATTCGTTTTCCTACTCAAGAGGCCACCAGGTTGCTCCTCGTTCAGAGAAAGATACTTGACTAGGGAGAAGTTAGAGCCGAGGAGAAACAAACCACCAGCAGTGGAGTTTAAAGCATGTAACTACATACTTTTCAACTAATATATTACTGTTACGTCTGGGTAATTGATGCCTGCGTTTAGTCAGTATTCTTGGTTGATATGTGTACTTACTCACGTTTCCCCACCTTCCGCCCCATCTCCGCTCACATTGTGGAATGTGTTGCTTTGTGTTGTTGCTGCCTGCTCCTGTCTTCCCCACATCGTCACATTTCATTGTTGTGTTGACTGCGCCCACCATTACAGATCACAGAGGTAAGGTGCCCACCCCCACTGGGATCAGGGTGTTCTTATGGAGCTGAGAATTGAGAGTGTTATTTACAAGGAGACTTGCCTTAACTTTAGTGGTATAAATTTTATTAATGCAGTCTATTGTGCCAGTTTCATTTGGGGCATAACTTAGAAGTAAGGGAGCGATGGGAAGGGATTTTCTTTACTGTATTATTTCCTATAGGACATTGAACAGTTGGTGAGCCTTATTCTAGTTAATGAATCCAGAGTTGGCTTTAGGGGGTAGGCTTATCTGTTTTGCTCCCTTTTCTCCCCTCTCTGCTTCATATTATAAAATCACAGTTTTACAATTATAGATATGTTATAAAACATGTAGAAAAATGGAAAGAGTAGTTGTTCTCTTGGAATAAGATTAGATTTGACCTTCCCTAATTATTTTTCATCATGCCAACATTTTCCTTTCTCACTATTACTTCCGGTGGGTTGTTGAATTGCATGCCATGGTACTTTTAAACTCCAAGTCATGCAGCATATTGAGTTCCCCATCCATTTACACAGTCGGTGGAGGGCATCTAACTTGTTGGTCTAATCTGTTGCATGCAGCTGTCATCTGAGATGTTGACACACTGACTCTCACTGGTTTCATAGTCTTGTCCCTTTTTCATACATTAGTTGGAATAGGGAAACTATTGTAGCACCATTAACAATGTGAGTTGATTTTTGGTGTATTAAGTAATAGCTTTTTGAGTCTTCAAATACTTTTCTGATGGCCCAGCTCTAGTGTACTGTACCCAAAATGGTTTCTTAGCCACAGCCAACACTTGACAGTCCTAGGGCTAGGTTGAGCACAGGTTTTATCCTGAACAGGAGTAAATTTATACACTGGCCTTAATCGCTAACGTTTACCCCAGAAGTGTGACGCAGTACTGCTGTGATGGCTGATGGTCCAATATTTGTTTAGTTCCATGATAAAATTGAGCCCATGTTGGAAACTCTGGAGAATCTTTCCTCTCGCCTGCGAATGCCACCGCTGATTCCTGCTGAAGTGGACAAGATCAGAGAGTGCATCAGCGACAACAAGAGTGCCACTGTGGAGCTGGAAAAACTGCAGCCATCCTTCGAGGCCCTGAAGCGCCGTGGAGAAGAGCTCATTGGGCGATCTCAAGGAGCTGACAAGGATCTGGCTGCAAAAGGTCCTCGATTAATCTAATAATTTTTTAAAAAATATCTTAAATTCTAAGCTGTGGTTACCTCCAGCATCCCACCAGATGTATTTCATTGAATGCAAAGTACCCAAGTAATGAGTAGTCTATGAAGCATTTAGAATTCAGAACACATCTCTCCTTTGAAACAAGATTACAATTGGTAGTTAGATTCCCAGGCCAGGAAACAAATGCTCCTTTACCCCCTTAATATGAGGAAACTGCTGTACCAATAGTGGGAAGAACATAACTACCTTTTTTACAATTTCCATGGGAAACATAGCAGGTTCCCCACAGAATACTAGAAATAGAGTTTTCATCCAAGCCCCTTTATAAGCGTCTTAGCAGTACTTTTTAACAGATAACTCATTTCCACATTACCTCTGTGATCTCTTTATTTGGGAGGCCAACACAAGTGGAAAATGAGAATATGGAAATAATAAAGCTAAGATAGAAAACTCTTTCAGTAATATATTTTTAGAGCCTTTAAAGTATCATTTCAGTGAAAATATGAAGATTACATCTAATGTCTGATGAGACTGATTTCAGTCCTTAGAGAAGTCTTGTTCACTCTCCTGTACCCTCTCAGAAATCCAGGACAAATTGGATCAAATGGTGTTCTTCTGGGAGGACATCAAAGCTCGGGCGGAAGAGCGAGAAATGAAATTCCTCGATGTCCTTGAGCTAGCAGAGAAGTTCTGGTATGACATGGCAGCCCTCCTCACCACCATCAAAGATACCCAAGACATTGTGCATGACTTGGAAAGCCCTGGCATTGACCCATCCATCATCAAGCAACAGGTTGAAGCTGCCGAGGTAAGAAAACAAAACCTCTTCCAGAAAAGCACTTTATCCAAGTATGTTGTGTTAGCTGCTTAGGCTGAGTGCCTTAAAAGTTGTTTTTGTTTTTTTCTTCTTTTTTAAATTTAATAGTATGCCTTTATACTTGGGGCGGAGGCTCGTTATAGTAAATTTCTTTCTTTTTTTAGTGTACAGCCTTTACCACTTGTGTAGGTACATGCAATCACCAGTTGTGATACACAGCAGATCCGTCACACAAAAGTAGCTCTGTCATCAGTTTTAAACTTAACAATTCAAATTATTAGAATGTGCTTTAAAAATCTGGGTTTGCTTTCATTTCTGAATTTAGTCCTCACTTTTGTGTACCTTATTTCTCGATTAATTGAAGAAAAATAGGAAGTAGAAAAGAAACTCTAGACTTAACCATGCATACTTTGACATACCTTTGTTTAGTATTTGGGTGGAGCCTAGTTTCTATTAAATGCATTTCTTACTTCATTTTGTCCATTTAGGACAAGCCAAGATAGTCTTGATATTCTGTATTCTTTCTCTTATGTCTGTCTTTTATGTCGGCCATTTTCCACCTCTTCATCTCTGTCATTGACAATCCACAAACCAATTTTTAGAATCTTGACACAGAACTGATTTTCTTCAGGACTATGTAGTCTAGTATTCCTATTTTGCACATCTCCTAGCTCTTAAATTTTGATTTACACTCTTATTTTATCCTTGTTGATATACTTCTCTGTTATAGACTTCTGGTTATAGATGATAATCTCTGCAGACCTTTGCTAAAATTATTGAAGTTCATTGCACCTTTCTCAGATTATTTTATATATTTAATGTTAATATTTAAAAATATATTTGGTGTATGTATTAGAAAAATAACCAGACTCTGAAGCTCCACTATTTAGATGAGTGAAATGTTGAGAACACTGAAAGACTTTAATGAAACTGATCATTCTGTTCAGCATCTGCTCTTGATGGGGTATAAATTACATTTGCAAAGTTTGGGAAGTTCTGCTCCTCTTCTGTTTTGGCTAATGTTCTGTTCATTTTCATGTAGACTATTAAGGAAGAGACAGATGGTCTGCATGAGGAATTGGAATTTATTCGAATCCTTGGAGCAGATTTGATTTTTGCCTGCGGTGAAACTGAGAAGCCGGAAGTGAAGAAGAGCATTGATGAGGTGTGGAGAAGTGGACAGGGGGTTCAGATGAAGCATGAGTGGACTCACACTAAGAGTGGGATGAATTGGGGAATCTGACTGACTGCTTTTCCCCTAGATGAACAATGCCTGGGAGAACTTAAACAAAACATGGAGAGAGAGGCTGGAAAAGCTTGAGGATGCCATGCAAGCCGCTGTGCAGTACCAGGACACTCTTCAGGTGAGAGCCGGGAGTGCCCACCACGGAAACACAGGTGCTGTGGTTCCTCTGTCCGTCATGGGTGGGTCACCTTCCCAGGACTGCAGCATTCTCAAACCAGAGGTGCTCACGCTGTATTCCTAGCCAGTTTCCCACTTCTAATGAGGAAAGTTCTGACATCAGAAGCTTAGGCTTCTTACCATGTTTTTCTTTGCATGCTTATCATATAATTTATCCTCACGGAGGCTATAGAGAGAAGCTGGCCTTGCTGTCAAAGTCATTGCTTGTTAGAAATTCCAAACCTAAGTTATCTTGAAGCACAGCTTGGCACAATAGCTGTGGCACATCATGAGCTTGCTAGTGGCTGGTTTTTTTTTTTCTTTTTTTTTTCGTATTTAGTTTTTCAATTGTAGTTTATTTTGGACATTATTCCAGTCATGTTGGCTTCATTCTTAAGTCCCTGTATTACTGAAGTAAAGATCATTATCTCTTATCTCTTTCCCCAACTTGAGTGCATAAACAGCCCAAGGTACTTTGATTTAACTCTGTTTAGCAGAGATCATGCTAATTGTCTCGTGAGTTCTCATATTTTTGTGTTTTGACTGCTTATTTGTATTTTTTTTTATTTTAGGCTATGTTTGACTGGCTAGATAACACTGTGATTAAACTCTGCACAATGCCCCCTGTCGGCACTGACCTCAACACTGTTAAAGATCAGTTAAATGAAATGAAGGTTTGTCCCTGGGAGTGGTTTTTGAAGGAGAACTGCTTCGTTTTAGGCTTTGTTTGTTTTGTTTCATGGGGGCCAGAAGGTTTGTCCCTGGGAACGGCTTTTGAAGGAGGACTGCTTCGTTTTAGGCTTTGTTTGTTTTGTTTCGGGGAGGGGGGGCCGGGTTGTTTTGTCTTTTGGCCACGCTTGACCTGTGTTGCTGTACGCCGTCTTTCTCCAGTTGCGGCGAGTGAGGGCTGGGTCCTGTCTAGCTGCAGTGCGCCAGCTTCTCATTGTGGCTTCTCTTGTTGCGGAGCACAGACTTCAGTTTTTAGTGGTGCACAGGCTTACCTGCCCTGTCGCATGTGGAATCTTCTCACACCAGGGATCAAACACGTGTCCCCTGCACTGGCAGGCGGACTCTTTACCACCAGGCCACCAGAGAAGTCCCATTTTAGCTTTTAAAGACTTGTTGTGCTGTTAACATTTAGTATGTCTTTGGTAGGAGTTCAAAGTGGAAGTTTACCAACAGCAAATTGAGATGGAGAAGCTCAATCACCAGGGTGAACTAATGTTAAAGAAAGCTACAGACGAAACGGACAGAGATATTATCCGAGAACCCCTGACGGAACTCAAACACCTCTGGGAGAACCTGGGTGAGAAAATCACTCACAACAGGTAAGGCAGATGGCAGCATGCTTCAAGTGGACTGCTGTCTACCGTTTCCCAATTTCCTAACAAACGTTCCCTTCGTATCGTTTTCTGAGTAGCATAAGCTGGAGGGTGCTCTCTTGGCTCTTGGCCAGTTCCAACATGCTTTAGAGGAACTAATGAGCTGGCTGACTCACACTGAGGAGTTGCTGGACGCTCAGAGACCAGTAAGTGGAGACCCAAAAGTCATTGAAGTTGAGCTCGCAAAGCACCATGTAAGTATTGTCGTTTTTTATCTCTAAGACTATTGGTTTGAGATCGGGTACTGCCACCAGATGCTTTCTGGTGTTGTGCATGCCTTAGAGAGCCAGGCTTATACCTGTAGAGATAAATTATGTTGTTCAACATTTTTTAGGTTCTAAAAAATGACGTTCTGGCCCATCAAGCCACAGTGGAAACAGTCAACAAAGCTGGCAATGAGCTTCTTGAGTCTAGTGCTGGAGACGATGCCAGCAGCTTAAGGAGCCGTTTGGAAACCATGAACCAGTGCTGGGAGTCAGTGTTGCAAAAAACAGAGGAGAGGGAGCAGCAGCTTCAGTCGACACTGCAGCAGGTACACGCTCCGTCCACGCTAGTGCCCTGCAGGGCCGTGCACGGGACATTTGGAAAAAAGCGAATCTCAGCCAGCAAAAGGAAAGTAGCTTGGCGTAGAACCGTCTGCCTTGAGAGGAAGGTCCATTCTGTGCTAGAGCTTGTCTGGAAAGAACAGCTTTTAATTAGGTCATTCTTTTTGGATTAGTTTATGGTCCAGTGCCTCTATCTCCTATTCAAAGTCAGGAGATCATTGCTGTGACAGATCTTGTTCACAGATTAAGTTATTTCTTGGATCGAGTCAGGTCCCTCCGTATCCAGATTCAGCAGCACCTTTGTCAGTAGTGCATCAGGTTGTATCAGACATCTCTGTTACAGCGCAGTGTGAAGGATTCTGTTGAGTTGTAAAAATAATATGTTGGCCCTGTGCTCATCCAGCAACAGAGCAACCCTGCTGAGAGCAGCACCCGATTCCGTCCTTAAAAATTCCTTTTGTGATCATTTAGAGAGTTTACTTTGGAAACTAGAATTGACTGCTGACCTTTCTAACGTCTTTTCTCAAAAGGCCCAGGGTTTCCACAGTGAAATTGAAGATTTCCTCTTGGAACTGACTAGAATGGAGACCCAACTTTCTGCATCGAAGCCCACAGGAGGACTTCCTGAAACAGCTAGAGAACAGCTTGATACACACATGGTAATAGGTTTATGAAGGTTGATCACAGACATCCCATATTCAGTCGCTCCTTTATGAAGCCACAGAGACGCGTGTCTGGGAGTCTGCCGAGTAGCACACTTTTACTGATAACATAGTGCTTGGGGGTTGCTGTGCATATACAGGTTTCTAACATCCTGATAGGCAGCAGTAGCAATGGGGAAGAATCGGCAAGAAATACCCTGGTGAGCTGGCAAATTTCAAATTAATCAGGTTGTCTGACACAATATTGATTTGAAAGTGAGAGCATCAAGAAGACAAATACCTAACACAGACATGGTTGTATTTAAGAAAAAGACTACTGAGGCTTCCCTGGTGGTCCAGTGGTTGACTCCACACTTCCACTGTAGGGGCCACAGGTTCAGTCTGTGGTTGGGGAACTAAGATCCTGCTTGCCCATGCAGCACAGCCAAAAAAAAGGAAAAAAAGGGGGGAAAGAAAAGAAAAAGACATCTTAGTGGGGGACGGTTTAGGGAAATCCAATAGAAACTGACAGTGTTTTAAGAAAGTGTCCGAGAACAAAAGGCAATGTAATTTCTAGGCAAATCCCTCAGGAAAAGCAGAAATAAATTATTGGGGTCCATTTTTGTGGTCACTGGTCCTTAAAAAATTCTGTTGGTAACAAAATTATCTTTGTTAAGGAAGAATGGTGGGTTTCACTCCCTAATTTTTCATCAGTTGAATCTAAAAGGAAAGATTTTAATCCAAATGAGACCTTCCTCAGCTTTTCCAAACTATGCTCGTAAATCTGTATGTGGGTGTCTTGAAGAAATTGGCATTACTGACCTCTTTCTTGCCCTTATAGGAACTCTATTCCCAGCTCAAAGCCAAGGAAGAGACTTACAATCAACTGCTTGACAAGGGTAGGCTAATGCTTCTCAGCCGTGACGACTCAGGATCTGGTTCAAAGACAGAACAGAGCGTAGCACTCTTGGAACAGAAGTGGCATGTGGTCAGCAGTAAGATGGAAGAAAGAAAGGTATCACCACAAAGTTCAGTGTGATTACTGTTTAAGGAGTTTTCTTCATGATTGCATGCAGTTGTTAGCTAGTTTCTATGGAGGATTCTTTAACACCCAGTTGCATTGTGACGGGCGAGCAGAACTGACACCCTCAGAATTGGCTTTGTGCTAATCAAGCCATCTTTTCTGCCTTTACATTTCTATTTTCCATCCATGTCAAGTTGCATTGATGCTACTAGTTTCTGCTTATACTTGCTTTTATAATATTTATAATACTGCGTCCCTTCTCTGCATCTACCAGTTAAGGTACTGCTCAGCGATGGACTGTATATTCCATCTACTTAAAAACAGGTTTTGTTGGTGGCTTGAGAATGGGAGGTTAGGAACAATTTGCAGGGAGTATCATGAATAATTCCTCACAAGGAATTTGATTTCTAGTTACCAAAACTCACAAACAATAAATCATATGGCCTTGTCCTACTCTTCCTCAAAAATCAAATTGTCTTCAAAAGAAAAGTGATCAGAGATCAAGGCATTTGCCCCCAAACAGTATTTTTTATGAATACAGAGTTTTAGGATATCACTCTGCACACAGTTTCTGTGCTGGGCAAATGAAACATTAAATGTATGTCCAAATCCATTGGCCACATCCATTGAACAAATAGTTATTAAGCATATTTGTACTAGGCACTGTGCTAGGTGTACAGTGGAAATAATAAAGGCATGAACTCTGTCATCGTGAACTTGAATGGGCAGAAAAATAAACCACATACTCACATTATAAATTAACATTTTGAAAGAAGCATTAATTTACTAGAATCCTTCAGTGTGGGGGTCTGGTAACTTTGTTACATGAAAAATGGGCAGAGGACCCGAGTATATGGCTGTGTTCTAATTCTTGGACGAGCTCTTGTTTATAATTCCTACTGAATATAGAACTCATTAAAGAAAGCAAGGTAGATTCTGATTCATCATCAGGAAGTTTCTACAGGGTTTTCCTAACAATGGAGCAAGTAGCCTCGAGGAATACAGTTTTGACCCTTGAACAACATAGGTTTGAGCTACACGGGTCCACTTGTGTGCAAAATTTTTTTCCCCCTGCGCTAAATATGTCTACAGTACTACGCGATCACTAGTTGATTGATTAATCTTTGGATTCAGAACCATGGATATGGAGGGCTGACTATAAAGTTACACATGGATTTTCAACTTTTCAAAGGATCGATGCCCTTAAACCTGTGTTGTTCAGGGGTCAACTGTAGTTGGTGGACTGATCAAACGAAGGCCAGCTATCAAAGATATTATTTTTGATTTTGCAAGAACATTACATTGCAGAATTGCTGAAATTAAGCTCTGCTAAAGACTGTGTAGATAAAATGATGTGGAAAGATTTCCTGCCGTCTGGGAACTTGCAGTGTATTGACTTCTAAACATTTCTTTGATAGAATTGAGGTAGATTTTGTTTTTCTACTTTTTTGTTTATATTGAGTCTACATTTTTGTAACATTCATTGTAGTATTTGGGGTGGGAAGGGGGCAGCTGATGTTTTTTACTGGCGTTACTTCCCATCATCTGGGAAATTAGTCTGGCCCAGCCAACTCCCCTTTCTCCCAGCCTGCTCTGGGGGAATGGCATGGGGTGGGAGGCCACCTTCTGCAGTATGCTGCAGCCCAGGCCCTCCCGCAGGGGAAGGGAGGCACTCAGAAATCGTGTTGACCCCTGCCTCTGGATACAGGAGTGGGGGTGGGTGGCAGCACTCCTGGAACCTCCCTGCCCGGGTGATGCAGGGTCTAGGTCGCTGGAATGGCCAGTCCAGGCAGGCCTCAATTTGCCCTACTCCAGAGCACGCCCTGCTCTCCCAGTAGACACCAGGTACTTATTTTCTGACTGGACCAGGGGTAGGGGAGGGGCCTGGGTGAACCCACAGCTACCTCCAGCCTTTTTTTGCAGAGGCTTTGGAGACCACCCTGCTTCTAAAAGTTAAAGTCTGGCCTCCAGCTGTAGCCAGGCTGAACCCTGGAGACATTGCCCAAAGATGAGCAGGGGTCAGGAGGGGAGAGAGGGGTGTTGGAGGAATAGGGTGGGTTGAATTTTACAATGCTTTTGTTTGTTGTTTAGCCACTAAGTCCTATGGGACTCTTTTAAAACCCATGGACTATAGCCCTCTAGGCTCCTCTGTCCATGAAATGTCCCAGGCAAGAATACTGGAGTGGGTTGCCATTTCCTTCTCCATATAGTATTTGTTACATTACAGAAGTAACCTGAAAATGCCAAGAGGATGGTAAAAAGCATTCATAACCCAGTTAGTAGTAATGAATATTTTTAGTATGTTTCTGGTGTTTCTTTCTCTGAGAATTCTGCATATATTCATTTTTAACAACCTGTCACTATCCTGTTTTGCTGGCCTGATAGATGGGCCAGAGGCAAAGGCCATCATCCAGATGTTCTGGGTGGAAGTCTCTAAGGATGGAGCTTGTAGACTAAAATTGGGATGTATTCATGGAGAAATAGCATGCACCCTGAATGAAGCACTGTTTTTGTCATCCTAATTTAGATAAAAATGACTAAAAATTTACATCTAATGTTGTCACATTTTTACTTGAAATATTTGGACCTTTATTGCCTTTGTTGCTTGTAGCATAAGCGTGTTTCACACTCAGACAATTTCAAGTGCTATATTTTCTGAAAACATATTTAAACAGAAAGCATTGCAGTGAGCATCTTCATCACAGTGAAGTGCTTTTCATTTAGTTGTTCTTATGTCACAAAAAGGACATTAAAGGAAACTGAGACTGTGCCCAAAGCAGGTTGGAGATCCTGCAGCTGTCACCACTAAAGGGTCTGTTCTCTTACAGTCCCTGAATGGCTTAATGGCTTTATTCCTGTTCTTTAACATCCCAGGAAGTGGGGAATGGCAGAGAAAGCAACTTAGCTGCAAACTGTGCTCTTTCCTTTTCCAAGCACAGTTGTTTGAGTTTCAGACACTAGCATTCAAAATGTCCCCTTCTTTGCAAACAAGGCATGTTTGGAGGTTGATTAAATGAGGCTTCCTTCTTAGAAGTCATTTCATTTGGTGTACAATTCACGTCTTTGTCCTTAAAGCTATAATTCCTGAATTTGGTACTTGTCTTTTTGTGTGTGTGCATGGCACCTAAAAATTTAGTCAAAGCTGGAAGAGGCCCTCAACCTGGCAACAGAATTCCAGAATTCCCTGCAAGAATTTATCAACTGGCTCACTCTAGCAGAGCAGAGTTTAAACATCGCTACTCCTCCCAGCCTGATTCTAAACACCGTCCTTTCCCAGATAGAGGAGCATAAGGTAACAATGACATTACAATGCTGCCTTCCTTTTACAAGTACCAATTGAAAGTGATGCTCCTCGATCTTAGCTCCAGTTTAAAAACAGCAATATTTTCTCCTCAGGTGTTTGCTAATGAAGTAAATGCTCATCGAGACCAGATCATTGAGCTGGATCAAACCGGCAATCAGTTAAAGTTCCTTAGCCAAAAACAAGACGTTGTTTTGATCAAAAATCTGCTGGTCAGTGTCCAGTCTCGATGGGAGAAGGTTGTCCAGCGATCTATTGAAAGAGGGCGATCACTGGACGATGCCAGAAAGCGGGCAAAACAAGTAAGTGGAAAAGAAAGACACCAATTCACTGAACACCATTGGGCTTCACGTGCTGTGTTCAGACAAAAGTGCTGTGTAGTGTGCATGTCCACTCCTGTTATAACTTATTTCTTCAATAATTTCAGTTCCATGAAGCTTGGAAAAAGCTGGTTGATTGGCTGGAAGATGCAGAAAGTCACCTGGACTCAGAACTGGAGATATCCAATGACCCAGACAAAATTAAACTTCAGCTCTCCAAACATAAGGTACATTGGCTCACTGTCTTCATTCCTGAGCTTGGGATTCACTGATGTTTGTAGCCTGCTAAAAAAAGAAAAAGCTAAAACGTTTAGCTTGCTGAAAGAAAACTAACTGGTTAATGTTAAACAGTTAAGATCATAGAGCCAGCCTTCCATTTTGCATGTAGACAGTGTCTAACCATGACAATTGCTTATTTTAAATAAGAGTTGAAACAAAGTGACTGATGAGTAGCCAGCTAAAACTGTGGGCTTTTAGAAAAACTCATGATCCGGTGTATGTGGCACAAACAAAACCTTAAGAATTTCTTCGGGGTAAGCTGTTGTTAATATTAGTTCAAGACGTAATGACATTCATACTGTATCTGGTTACCACCTGAAAACTCAGTGTCATCTGACTTTTAGCATTTTTTTTTCCTTTCTGAAAACAGGAGTTCCAGAAAACTCTTGGTGGCAAACAGCCTGTATATGATACTACAATTAGAACAGGCAGAGCACTGAAAGAGAAGACTTTGCTTCCTGATGACACTCAGAAACTTGACAACTTACTGGGAGAAGTCAGAGACAAATGGGACACTGTTTGTGGCAAGTCTGTGGAGAGGTGAGCATGAATGTCCCCTTCGTGGGTCTCTGTGTTATCCCAAGAGTAACCAGGAGACGGTGCCAGATTCTGTAAAAACGATAATGAAGCTAGTGCATCAGTAACAGTAGCATCTTGGTATTTCCAGTTAATTGAGTGATGAATTATGAAGTAATTTGAGGAAAATATATTAAAATTATCTTACTTAAACTTGAAACTTACTGTATTACAAAGAGAGAAGCCTATAAAATCAAGCCAACAATAGTATTAATAGATCTGTAAATATATTTAAATCGCCAATTTGTAATGCCAGTAATTGTCTCACTGGTTGTCTCTTGTGTTGAATGTTCTGCAAAAGCCTCTGATATAGTATCTCATTTAACCACCATGAGACTCACTCATCCTCATAACAACCACTGAGGGGTGGGGGGGTACTGTCCTCCCCCTTTTACAGATGAGGAAACAGTATAAAGAGGTTTCTTGACTCCCCCATGCTCACTCAGCTGCTAAGTGGCAGAGCTGAGATTTCATTCTAAAAGTTGTACTTTTATCCACTTGTACCCGCTATGCTATGTAAGCATTATGATAGGTCTATATTATTTGTACTCCCAATTTTTCAGATGAGATGACTGAGTTTCAAAGACGTAAAGAGACAGCCTAAAGTCTTATAACAGATAGAGATTTAGGAGTTGAACTGTTGGCCCCAGGTCATTAACAGAACCGTTACCCTCTACTGAAGTGGGTAACGTAAATAAAAAGCCCTCGGGTCGTAGGGTGTGTCTGTGTGTATAGCAGCTGGACGCTTAAGATCCCGGAAGTGCATCTCCACGTGTACTATGCTAAATCCATTTTTGAGAGTGGTTTACCTAAACATACCTAAACATCTCCTAGTCACTTTTTATAATATTTCTAACTGTTCTAACACAGTGGTCTCTAGATAGAGTTCAAAGAGTATTCCCTTTCAACGGCCAGAACTGTGGGCCGTTCATAAAAGGATCATGAAAATTAGTGAGGCTTATGTGCTTGTCTCAGGCAGCACAAGCTGGAGGAAGCCCTGCTGTTTTCGGGCCAATTCATGGACGCCCTGCAGGCCTTGGTTGACTGGCTGTACAAGGTGGAGCCGCAGCTGGCTGAGGACCAGCCTGTCCACGGAGACCTGGACCTCGTCATGAACCTCATGGACGCCCACAAGGTGAGGGAAGAGATCTGGGCTGTGTGGAGGGCGAAGCCATTGGGTCCCCATCCCTGGGTGCCTTCTGGACGTGCTGCCCACCTAAGGCTTCCCTAGAAAGAAGGTCAGAAAGAGCCTGTCTCTCTGCTTGTCAGAGAGGCGGCTCCTTGCTCTGTGTGTGTAAACAAACTGCTGCTGGGATTCTGCATCAGTCAAAAAGAATTGACCAAACTTGGTTCGATTCAGATGTGCCGATGTGTAAATTTCATTTTGAGGTTCCCTCCCACTTCCTGTTTATATGTCTCAATTGAATCTTGTTGTCTCAGTTGAATCAAAATGGATTTAAATTCAGGAGACCCTCAAGATATCCATTTTCCACTGATTCTTAAACAATGAAAATGAGTGCCTTTTCAACTGCTTGTGAACCTGACAAGCTAGCACCGTGCATACCAACATTTAGTACCTACACCTATACATTGAACTGCATACTGTTCTCCTGCTTCAGCATCAAGCATTCAGCTTTACCTTGAGATTACACCAGATTTTTACGTACCTGGCAGGTGGGCTCTTATCAAGAAGGAAAAGAGAGGGGAGGGATACATCGGATAATTGGTGTTGACATATCCATAGGCAATGGCAGCCCACTCCAATACTCTTGCCTGGAAATCCCAGGGACGGGAGAGCCTGGCGGGCTGCCGTCTGTGGGGTCGCACAGAGTCGGACACAACTGAAGCGACTTAGCAGCAGCAGCAGCAAGACTCAGAGAAGGCAGTGGCACCCCCCTCCAGTACTCATGCCTGGAAAATCCCACGGCAGAGGAGCCTGGTAGACTGCAGTCCGTGGGGTCGCAAAGAGTTGGACACGACTGAGCGACCTCACTTTCACTTTTCCCTTTCATGCATTGGAGAAGGAAATGGCAACCCACTCCAGCGTTCTTGCCTGGAGAATCCCGGAGACGGGGGAGCCTGGTGGGCTGCCGTCTATGGGGTCACACAGAGTCGGACACGACTGAAGCAACTCAGCAGCAGCAGGAGCCTATCTAAAATAGATAGCTGACAATCTACTGAATAGCACAGGGAACTCTCAGTACTCTGCAATAACTTATTTGGGAAAAGAACCTAAAAAAGAATGGATGTATGTATATGTATAACTGGTTCACTTTGCTGTACAGCAGAAACTAACATAACAGGAACTTCCCTGGTGGTTCAGTGGTTAACACTGTGCTTCCAATGCAGGGAATGTGGGTTTGATCCCTGACCAGGAAACTAACATCCCACATGTGGCAGGGTGTGGCCCAAAGAAAGAAACTAACCGAACATTGTAAGTCAAGTATACTCCAAAAAAATCAGTTTTTAAAGTCCCACAGTTCCGGAGAGGTTAGTATAGCACGGTCCCTGTATTACAGGTGAGGGAGCTGGGACTCCAGTTAAGCAGCTTATCCAAAGTCACATGGCCCTCATTCAGACGCACGTCCTGTGATGCTTCTTTCTCACTTGTGGTCCCACCTCCATCTTTGCATAAAAGGCACACAATTAGAACCTATCAAAGGAGAATTGAAAGAAAGGACTACTTTCTCTTTGGTTCTACTTCTTGAATTCAAAACGCTTGTGAGACAAACTAATTCTGTCTTCCAGGTTTTCCAGAAGGAACTGGGCAAGCGAACAGGAACCGTTCAGGTCCTGAAGCGATCCGGCCGGGAGCTGATAGAGAATAGTCGTGATGACACCACTTGGGTGAAGGGGCAGCTCCAGGAGCTGAGCACTCGCTGGGACACCGTGTGCAAACTCTCCGTCTGCAAGCAGAGCCGGCTGGAGCAGGCCTTGGAGCAGGTCAGACGACACCGGGGTGGGCCTGGACAGTCAGTCTTGCCTCTTTGTCAGGATCGGTTTCCGCCAGTCTCACAGGGTCTCACAAAATTTGATGTTCTGCAAGAACACTTAGCACGTCTGTATTAGAGAAATCATGACTCTAGTTGATTTTCAAAGTTGCACAGATGAAAAATGACCTTTGTGGGGCTTCAGTAGAGCCTCTAGGTGCCTGTGATAGGCCAGTGAGTTCAGGCCAGACCGCCCTCTGGCTGCCTTGTCTGGGACCTCAGCTGCACAGAGAGGCTCAGGCTCTTGTGCTTGGTTGTTTCAGGCAGAAGAGTTTCGGGACACAATCCACATGCTACTGGAGTGGCTTTCTGAAGCTGAGCAGACGCTACGCTTTCGGGGAGCACTTCCCGATGACACGGAGGCCCTGCAGTCTCTCATTGATACTCACAAGGTAATCAGTCTCAGAGTGCGGGGCCCCACACCACCCACATGGGGAAATGACACATGGGTTTTCTGACCCCATAGAGACCACTCTTCCTCTTGTCCTTTTTTTGCAAAAGTGGCACTTGCAAGTTGTAAGCAAGTCAAACAGCTAGTGTTAATACCAGAGGAAAAATGGGCTGCTCTAGCTTTACGCACACCCCACCCCCACCCCTCTGCATACACCTTGGGTGGCTTTCCTCCGTGGCCAGCTCCAAGCCTGATCTGTGCCCCTAGAGCCGCTCACCAAGCTACAGGGTATAATGTGGTGTCCGGGGCTTCGGTGTGACCGTTATAAGGAGGTGGGAAATGTTTCCTTGTTTAGTTTTTGTATTTCCCATCTAGAGATTTTACTCGGTTTTGTGATTGCATTGTGTTACAGGCATTGTTAAAACATTGTAGCGTTTTGTAGCTGTCACTATTTTTGTCCAATGCCGTTTACACATGTGGAAATGCATATAAACACGAATTTGTGAAAAGAGGGAGTGCGCGGGAAGGAGGTCAGCTTCTGCATTTCTAGTCCTCACCATTCGTGCACTGAAAGTCATTCTTGTGTAAGTCCCTCACTTTCCCACACCTGTGAGGACTGGAAAGAAAATGCCAGAGACACCTAAATTCAGCCTTTCAGAGGTCTCTATCAACACAGGGTCAAAAAAAAACAAGTGATTTTCTCCTCTCAGTGTAAACTAACAATGCTGCTAGAGTAGGTTTAAGGTTTCAAATCTTGTTTGTTTAGGAATTCATGAAGAAAGTGGAAGAAAAGCGAGTGGATGTTAACACAGCAGTGTCCATGGGAGAAGTCATCCTGGCGGTCTGCCATCCTGACTGCATCACCACCATCAAGCACTGGATCACCATCATCCGGGCGCGCTTTGAGGAGGTGAGCTGCTAGGTTTAGAGGAAGACCACAAGTGTCCCATCCTCCATGTAAGGAGTCTTTCACTCACTCTGAATAGCTCAACAGGAGTCAGGTTATTAGCGTCTTAGTAGTGACTGATAATAGTAGTAGTTTCTTGCTAATGTGCAGAAACCTAAAAGGACGATGCTGGTGTCATGACGTGTGCCTTGATGACGTCCAGTGGACACAGCCGTGCTTTTTCCTCCTTCCAGGGGCCTTCCGTGTCTAACACCATGTGCTACATTTGTTTTCAGGGGAACTGGCTTCTTATTCCAGCTTTGTCTCTGGAGCAAGAGAGAAGCCTCTTGACTGCTTGGGTGGTCTTTTCCCTAAAAGTTATTGTTACGCTCACACAAAAAGGGGCTTTGAAAACAAGGAATGTGCTTGACTGAGAGCCAATGGGTTCCCTCCCCCGCAGGTCCTGACGTGGGCTAAGCAGCACCAGCAGCGCCTCGAAGCTGCCCTGTCGGAACTGGTGGCGAATGCCGAGCTCTTAGAAGAACTTCTGGCGTGGATCCAGTGGGCCGAGACCACCCTCATTCAACGGGATCAGGATCCGATCCCTCAGAACATTGACCGAGTGAAAGCCCTTATTGCTGAGCACCAGGTACCCCAACCACGTCCTGTGGTCATAGGTTTCCTGCGTGGCTCATGGAGCCCATTTCCTTTGCTCTGTGCATCCATGTTTTAATGGCTGCTGAACATATTCCTGCAGACTCAGCAGCTTAAAACATGCTTACTGTCTCGCAGTTTTTGTGGGGTGGGGGTCCAGGCATGAGTTAGCTTGAGTCTGTTGACTATTGGTTTCTATTGACTAGCCTCTATACCATGGTCCCATTACCTGGGACCTATCCCATCACACCTGGATTCAGAAAGATTCTTACATGAACCCAGAGATGGGCCAGACAACACACCAAACTAAATTGAATGGAGGAGAACTTGGTTGAGCTGTCTTCATATACCGTATATTCTTAGGAGGCAAATGTTTTTTAACAGTTGTTAAAAACTGGATTTTAGCCATGATAATTTACACTGAATGCAAGTATAGATCTTGCTTAGTAATACCATGGATGTAAATTCTTTTTAGCATATATAATTAACCTTACCAGTGAAAATGCCCTGTACTTCCCTTCGAGTTTCCCTACACTGACCCCTCTCCTGAGTAAGAGTATCTTCTTCCATCAAGGCTGGTCCCTTGCCCATCTGTTACC